>CM077221.1:19540715-19838215 GCA_039654775.1 Spinibarbus caldwelli | reverse complement strand
AATTTGCATTGGGATTGGATTAAATGTTAATTCGTTCCCAAACTAAGCCCCTAACAATCTACTCTCTTCCATTTTTTTTCCCTCTGATTATTTTTTCCACACGGATGCGCCCATTCATTAAACTAAAATTATAAACATAAAGGATATCTCGGTATTAATATTTCCTCTTTTTGTTAAAGCTCAATCAACCATAATGTCCTAATTTTTCTCTCCGAACCTCATTTCGCATTATCTCGCTAACCAAAGATGGGTGTCTCAAAAGGGATTTATTTCATTTATCGGGATTATTGAATTAAATTAAACTAGACACTTAACGCAGTAGGGGCACGGAGAGCCCGTCTACTTAAAGCTGAATTTAAGTGTGATTTAAGCAAAGGCAGTCGACTTTCATTCGAGAGAAATCTGAATTCAACCGCTTTTCAACCTAAATCAAACTTAACATCGATGTTTACTATTTACATATTTTTCATGTATGTACATATTTTTTTAATAATGTAAAAAATTAAGAAAATGAATTGATACTGGGTTAGTGAAAGTTAAATTAATCAGTATAAATATTCACTTTTTGCAATGTTTTTGAGCCCCTTTCTCTGAGTTGCCGAGCCTGCTTAGCAAATTTGAAAACAAAATCAAATTCTTAATTAATTAAAAGCTGTTTCATGTTTAATAACCACAGAAAGCTACACACTTGTTTCCAGTAATTCAGTACATAAACAGCAGGTGGCAGCCTTTCTCTATCATTGCCTTTGCGTTTCTCTCCTGAGCTGAACTTCTAAACCCCTCTGTGATGTTGCTTTCCCAAGCCTCGGAGCTCATGCCTGTGAAACGCACTCCCTATTAAAATGATTTTAAAAGGCAGCACCACGGTTATAACCATCATCTCCCAAAAGCTGGTGCCACACACAACAGCATGTGGCGGCTGCTGCAAACAAAGGCATGGCACTTTCCTCCCCGATCGCCACGGTTACAGCCCCAATCCTGCCAGAGGCAATTACAGCCCTAACCAAGTGTGAGGTCTGAGAGAACCAATCACTGCTAATAAGATCAAGACCTAATGCCATACCACCCTCCAACACCTCTCTCTCCCACATTTCTTTCTTTGCTCCTCTGGTGTGTTGGTCCCGCCTGAGCTTGAGACAACAGCACATTGGTATTTCACACATTTGAGGGTTAGAAACTGCTATTTTTACTCTAAATTTGCTCTAGATATTTAAGGGTTATGTTTATGCTATCAGTGGGCCAAAGCTTACTTCTCCAACATGCTAGCTTGTTCTCTTCACATCCTGGTTCATGCAGAGTTCAAATGGGTCCATTTTTTATTATGACTCAGGTTACCAAATGCCATAAGACAGATTATAGACATGTGGTCTGTTGTTCCCTGTATTACCATACATGTGAAGTGAAGTCTGACTCATGACTCCCATAAGCCTTTTATTTTAGTCAGTCAAAAACAAAGCATGACCAATGAAATTTATTTTATTTTTAGCGAATCAACATCATACAGCACGCCCATTTAAGTCCCATTTCCGAGCTTGACTCTTCATAGTGAATCAAAAACATACAGTGCAAACAGTGAAGTCAGATTCTCAAGTGAACTTGACAAGCTGGTTCTTTTTAGTGAACTGAGAAAACTGATTCCTGAGTGAAAAACTTTTACGAGTCGGTTCTTTTTAGTGAATCAGCATCATACAGTGTGACCAGTGAAGTCCCATAGTGAATCAAAAACATACAGTGCAACCAGTGAAGTCAGATTCTCAAGCAAAGTACTGATTCTTTTAGCTATTTGAAAACAGCGTGACAAGCGAAATCTGATTCCCTGGAGAAAGACTTTTATAAACCAGTTCTTTTTAGTGAATCAACATCATGCAGTGAAGTGAAGTCCGATTCTCAAGAGAAAAACTCTTATGAGCCAGCTCTTTTTAGTGAATCAAAAACACATACATTTCAGTTGGAGCAGTTTTTCAATAAAGCTGAGCAACTGAACCACAACTCAATAATTTTGTTATGTCCAACTCCATGAACCAAGCACTGATATCATATTTATATTATACATTATGAGTTTTTTTAGTGGCATTTAAAAAAAATGAAAAAAATTAATGAAATATCACATTTTTTATTTTACTTTTATTATTAAAATTATCTCAGTATTAAAAAAAATATGCATGCTTAATTCACAATTTCCTTTAGAGCCTCAGAGAACTACTTTATCACTACTGAGTCCCTTAAATTCATGCTTTATTATATTCAAGGATATAATTAGACTAAAGTGGCAACTATAAGGCAGGCTGCCACCAAACCCATCCGCAGCATGTGTCAGCTTTCAGGTGCTGGTGTTGAATGCTGGGTACAGAACAGACACCTGAGACATCAGCGGTGTGCATGTGTCCCTAAACAACCCTGAACAAGTTCAGGTCCTCCTGCTATCATCTCATCACCTGCTACAGGAATCTCTCCATACATCTCATCTTTCAAAGACAGAGAGACAGTCAGTGAAAGAAAAACAAAGAAGGTGTTCTTAGATCAGCATGTTCATGAAGGCCTTACTCTAACCTGCTGCTTGGGGAGACGAGGACATTAGTGACAATGGGAAATCAGAGCATCTGCGAGCTGATGCAACAGATGAATATGTATCAGGCTCTTTCTCTCTCTGTCTCCTTCCCCCCGGTGGCCTCACACACCCGTGGTTTTGCTCAGGGAGTCCGCGCTTCACGTGTGTAGCATCGCTGTCGCTCTGGCAGCATGCTAAATAATTTGTGCTCTGTTAGTGGCGTCATTGGATAGAGAAGCTGAACTGTGAATAATTTATCTCCAGATACAATCTGAGCTGCCCTCTCTCATATCCTTCAGCTTTCAGATGGCCGGCTGCACGCACGCTCGCGCACAAACCTGTTACCGCTAACACGTTCATTTAGATGGAAATAAGCACCGACAAAATGGGAAATGCAGGGCTGGCGGACTTTGTCCTGATTGTGACCCAGAGGATCTGTAAGAATCTCATCGTCTTCCATAAACACAGAAAAATTTGCCTGTGGATTATGTGGATGGAAATTAGACAAAAGGCAGCATGGCTGATGGGCTTTGTATATCTACCTAATTGCTTTTCATTATTGAGCAGACAATGGGAACCTGAGGAGAGGGATGAAAGGAGTACAGTTGTTCTTGTTAGGGTTGAAATGTACTGTATTGATGTGGCTGTGCCTCAGATGTGCTGAAACAAATAGTGAATCGCACCTGATGGCTTGTCGTGCCTCCCGCAGAATATTAATGAGAGCATCCTTCGTTACAGTGAGATCAGACACTTGGACAGAAAGAAATGCACACCTGGACACCGCATACCTGAATACTGAACACAGAGCAGATGAACCTCCTGTAGAGCTTTTTGTCAAGGAATCAAGCTTTTCCGGCTCCTGGAACAGAACGCAACAGTGGGCGGCCGCTTTCTCGCTGGCCTGGATTGCTTGCAGAAGTGTTTCCCCATTCATTTTCTCCACAGGAACATGAAGGTTCTTCAACAAGCCAGATCTGAGATGAATCACAACATTACTACATTTGAAAATAAAAAGAAAATCAAACAGTGCTTAAAGCGAGTGAATTACTAATCTCATTAAGATTTGCAAAAGGTTTTCATGATAACAGTGACTTTGGAGCATTTGGTTTTCTTTGATTGATACAATGTTTTTTTTTTTTTTTATTATTATTTACTGACATTTATTATTCAACTCACAGCCAATCAGAATTCACCAAACAGCTCAAGCACTGAAGGTGGCAGAAGACATAAATGCAGCCTTGCTTATAATACACGAGACATTATCATCTGTTGATGTGGATGCTAATTTAAAGTTATTGATATAGTTATCGCAAATCAGCCTTTATGGCTGTGTTACACTGTTAAAAGTGTTGATTCCACTGGTTGATTCTCATGCACAGCCAACTGAAAACATGCCATACACAAATCCTTAAACCTTAGGTTTACTTAAAACCCGAGCATAATTTTTTGCTGCTTTACAAGCACAAGTTTTTCTAGTTTGTATTTTTCTGTACACAGAAAAGGACCTCACAACAGCTCTGGTGAACCACTGGCAGAACGATCAGCCAATTACCATTGAAAATTTCCAACAGACAATTATGAAAAGGGAAGAGCAAGACAAAAAGCAGAAAAGAGGCCAGTCATCAGATAACCACACTGTTGGATGTGTCTCTCTCTATCAGATCTCACCAGTGTGGCAGACAGACTTGACTGGTTCTCACCGCAAGAGAACTTTAAACTGGGAACATCCTGTTTGTTGTGAACAGCAACTACAAATGACATAATTACACTAAACCAATGCAAATCACTCATTGTATTACTGTCCCTATATTCCCTTGCAGTACAACAATTTTTTGCCTAAACACAGCACAAGTACTACATTTCTGTGGCTAAGAGCTGCGGATTATGTGTGCACATGTATGAGAGTCTCTTGCACAGTATGCTCTTCAGCAGAAAAGCAGTATTACATACATTTAAATAAAGCCATAATGTGCTAATTTTACCCAGCCTACAAAGATGAAGTTTTCCAATAAGCCCAATTAGTGCGAAAGGCCTGACCCTCCACCCCTCACACCAGCTATAATGAATTGTCAGCTAATCTATCCCATCCCCTGGACATTAGTTGTCTGGAAGCATAAGCTAATATGAGCAGTATAGCCTCATTTTCCAGATCTGTGCTCACACTGCACGCCTCTCACTTAACGCTCCAAGTCAGATGTGCCACGAGCCACAGGTTTAATATATCATGCAAAATTAGGTCAATATTAATAAAGCACAGATCCAAATGAATGCTCCACATATGCTGCAAGGATGGAGGTTTTAATAGAGTAAAGGTGTGTGAAATAAAATGTGCGTCTTCTGAACTGGAAAACGAAGGCCATTTTTAGCAACAAAATGACTGGAGAGAAAAGAAAGGGAGGAGGAAAACAGGGAAGGATGGATACAGAGTTGAAAATCCTCCATAAATCATGACGTTTTACCTCAAACCAGTCCACACATGAAAAATGTGTGTTTATGGGAATAACTCTGACTGTGAACAATGTAGCAGTGTGTTTGAGTGGGAGTGTGTTTGTGTGGCAGGTCTGGAAGCACTTTGCATCCAGCTTTTCCTTTGTCTTAGTCTGGACAACTGTCCTTTGAAAGCTGCTCGCGTGATCATAAATTCAAAGTGCTCTTGGATGACGATCTCGTCAACACACTCTCATAAGGAAACATCACTCTAGAGAGACTTATCATTCTTGTGCTGTATGACTTCACTGTGATTCAGCATTCGCTGCATTTCATAGGTTTCCATTACTTTAAATGAAGGGTGAAGGCTAAACCTGTACAGCTAAAGTAATTTAATTATTTTTTCAGAATGTTTGAGATGCTGTTTTCCATAAAATGAAAGTGGACATTTTTCTTTTTCTTTCTTTCTTTTTTTTTTTTTTTTTTTTTAAAGAGGACTGATTTATGCTTTCTTGCTTGAAAAATTGCAAAAGCACTATAAAATTAATGTCTTCTAAAGCCAAACAACAGTTTTCTGTATTTCTTTACTTTTTACTTAGACCCAATGTTTATTTTCCTAAATACAAATTAAATTACAAAAGCACCGTAAAATTTATTACAGCAGTCCATTCTACTTGTGCAATACATTTAAGTCTTCTGAAGTCAAACAATAGTTATGTGTGTTTTTTTTTTCTCAAGAATATGTGGAACTAAGACACTACTGACCTTTTTTTTTAATCTATCTATTTATATATTTTGTTTTATGTACAGATTTTTTTTTCATATTTCTTAAAAAAATTAGCCTATTGTCTTACTGCACGTAGTTGTTTTCAATGAATCAGCTATACCAACACTTATACTGTACAGTTACGTGAGCAGTTCTGCAGTCTGATATGCTATTCTTCATCAACAGTAATGTATTAAATCAACAAATGACCTGTCTAATACACGAGAAGGAGCATGTTATTTCCGAAACTCTCTTCACAATTTAAATAAATGAATTTAAGAAACTGTGAATAGGAATTAATTTAGGCTCTGAGCAAAACAGGCTAATCTCCCTCACGCCTATTTCAGACCACTACGTTTAATTGATAGCTGTTGCTTACATGAAAGAAAACACACACTGAGATTAAATTGGCATAAAACATACATTAGCATTTTTAAAAGCTGGATTAAAACCTTAATCCGAGCAAATTTACAGACAGCTCTTCTTGCAAAGAGATGGTCTGTTTAAATGCACCTAATGGAGAATTACTGGCTGGTACACTGAAACACACTCTGGGATAAAAATAAGTTTTTCCAAAAATTAAAGCTTATAGTTAAATTCCTTAATCTGTATTTTGAAATTGAAGATTATGTGTAAAGGATGTCCAACTGACATGTTGAACATCTAAGACATGTTGGTTTTTATGTCAACATATCAGGTGAGACACACACAACACACTCCCATCTCATCCATCTCATCAGAGAACATGTCATTAACCATCAAAAACAAGTGACAGGTCATAACCTTTCATAACCACAAGTGACAGGTCATAACCTTTCATAACCACAAGTGAGAGGTCATAACCTTTTGCCAGGTTGATGTAATCTACCTAATGGAAAATGACAATATTGAGAAAAAAGTACAAGAATAAACAACTCCATTTACAACTTGTTAAAACAAAGGCGTTGCAGGCACTGTCGGTCTGAAATCAAACGCATTAGAAAGTCAATCCACTCCTCACCTGTGTGTTAATATTAATATCCTCTTCTCTTATCTCTCTGTACATCACTCATCAGACAAGGGTTTGCACTCAACTCAGTGTAGGAATATTTTATTACACGGATTGTTAAAATCAGAACACTGTTCAGAATTAATAAACAACAGACTATATTGCTCTAAGAGGGAGAAATCCTCTTATTTTTTTATTAGCTGTTGTTTCTGGAGGATCATGATTATTTTAGTGAGATTGTTCTGGTGAGGTATTTTAAAGTAAAGATCCATTAGACAGAGAGGTTTCTTCTGTCCATTCGCCATTATCAGAATCACACGGCTCTCAAAAAACAAAGTTTTAACTTGATGTTTTTGACTGGTACCAAAAACATCTGTGCGCACACATAAAGCTATTCTGACATGTGCATACACACACATTTGAGCACAAAAAGGGTCTTCTGAGACGAGTGCTCTTATATATATATATTTCTTTATTTACCTTTTTCATTATTAACAGAATAAAAGGTAGAATTACTTCCCAAATATATTTACAGAAAAAAGCAGAAACATTTGACAACCCGCCTGCTCTCAGAAATGAAAAGAAAAAAGAGAAAAAGGCAAGAGAAGCAATAAGATATACAAAAATAAAGCTATAACTGAAAGTTCAAGAGGAGTTTGTTCATTTCATTCTGTCAATCACAAGGGTCCAAAATATTATCAGAATATTATCAGTATAACACATCTTGTTAAGCACTTTTTAGTGACCTGGTGAAGATTTATACATTAAATTATGAATATGAATTAAAATGATTGTAGATTGTATATTCTTGCAATATGGCACTGTGGTTTTAAATAAGGAGCATGAGTGTTTTTCATTAATGGGACTGACATAAGCAATGGTACACGTCACCAAACCCCAGCAGCACCTTCACCCTTCATTCAAACACATGAAGAACACAGTAAACCTTCTTCCATAGTGTCAGCAAAGATAACATCACTCCTCAGTCCATAAATCACAGATGCCCAGCCTCTCCTAAACCTCTCTTTCTTATTCTCTGCACCATTTCTGTGTGTCTAACAACTACTGGAATCAAAATCTGCTCTGAATTTGTGAAAAGAGAAATACAGATAAAGGAACATTTTCACCCAGGGGCTGAACAATGGTTTCATATTTGAAACTATATCCAACTATATCCTATTTTTCTTTCCAGATTTTTTAAGTTGTTGTGTGTATGTGTGTGCATAATTATGGTTATCTTCTCTGTCTGATGTGCATTAGTGGCTTGAGCATTGGCCAATGCAGTTGGACAGACCAAAGGATAAAATTCATAGTGGGGAGATCGTCTTTTGACATGGCTTGGCAGCGAATACGGGCCTTTAGCGACAATAAAGCTCAATTGCGTTGAACAAACTGATAGGAATCATTTAAAGCTGCAAGAACAAAGTTAAGTGGAATCCAATTTTGAAATAATTCTCCTCAAATAATCCGATGTCTCTCTGGAGGGGAGATGTTGTTTACAGGAATAAAATCAGTTTATAATGCCAACAGTGATATGGAAAACAATGTGGATGACAAAATTAAAAACAGAACATTCAAAAAAAAAAAAAAAAAATACAATATACGGTCGATCATTTTCGCAAAATAATCTTGTATATTGTGCTACAGCTCCCTCTAAGAAAAAACTGTCTCCTACAAAACAATCAAGATAAGCACTTCAACAATATTACAGTAATATTAATACTGAAGTCCTCTCAGGTCAATTTCACATGCAGTTAATGAAGAAGATGCAAAATGGCAGCAGCTGTGTTTGTTAAAAACAAGAGAGCAAGAGTAGTACGAGAGATGAAAGATGAAAAGTAGCGCTGGATTCAGTTTCAGAAATTTTGCCCTGCAAAAAAAGTCAATTTTCTATTGTTAAAAGTGTAGCGATGTGTGAAGTACTGTATACAGAAGTCACTTGTGTATTTTGATTGAAAAACATATTTGACACTTCTGCTGAAAAACCCAGCTAAAACCAGCATAAGCTGGTTGGCTGGTCTTAGTTGGTTTAAGATGGAAGTAGCTGGTTTTAACTGGTCTCCCAGACTGACCAGCTGAAGAAGTGGTCAAATACCTTCTAAAACCAGAATGCTGACCAATGACCAGTTATGTCCAGGCTGGACAACCAGCCAACCAGCTTAGGCTGGTTTTAGCGTTTTTTTGTTTGTTTGTTTGTTTGTTTCGTTTTGTTTTTTTTGTTTTTTGTTTTTTTTCCAGCAGGGTCATTCCTCTGTGTGGTGAAAGTCTAATATATTTTATTTAAATGATGATAATTAAGATAATTTAGTCGTGGTATGGGCGAAACCAATCAAGAGTGAATGGAAAAAGATCATTCTTAATTCAGTTAAAAATAAAGCTGATTATATGGAACATGCATTTCGTAAAATATCAGATTTTCGAGTTTCGAGTTATAAAGAGTTAAATACTTTAGATTGATATAGGAAGACTAGCTCCAAAATTCATTCATCTTACAAGGGAAATAAAACAGTGAAATATGTTAAATACTTTGTTACTTGTGAGTGTTGTCGGTTTCAAATTCTCAAGAAACATTGTGCGTTGCTGTCGAATTTTGAGGTCAAATTTTTTAAGTTCATTATTGATAACATGTGCAGACCTTAAAATATTATTTTATGAAAAGTTTCAACAATCAACACAGGCTTGGCAGCACCACTGATGCTCACAGAGATGTACCAATCTCATAGTTATTCTAGCAGAGGAGCAGCACATAGTGTTAATGTGACTTGCTGTATGAGTATGTGAGTGTGTGTTTGTATTTTAATGCATGGCCAGGGCGATATCGACTATTCTTTCATCATTTCACATTACCCACGAGCCATCTCTTGCTCGCAGACAGACACAGGTAAATAAGGCCCAGCTCTTGTCACTGATCCGCATTCCAAATCAATGCTAATCATCATCATTGTCTTCATCATCATTACCATAATCATTATCCCTGTCATTTCTGCCACTATAGAAACTAGATTTCTCTCCTCTCGCTACCCTTCCGCTAATCTCCATATTCATAATGGGGACGGATATTATAATGATGTGTGTGAATATTCCTGAAGGCAGTGTGGATAACTGAGACTAGCAGCGCTGACAGCGTGGTCTGGTCACATCCTGCTCACATCTCAGGTGTGAGTCCTTCATTTAGCACCGATTATCCTGACGCCCAGCTTATGCATGCCACTTCCTTTCCTCTTCACAATTTAACCAAGACTGAGGCTGCTGCCTTGGCCACGAGCCCTGGTGGCGAATCAGGCGGTATGCTGCCGACTACCCGGCCTCCCGTCACCTCGTCTGTGAGCCTGCAGTTGTCAGGCGTGTGAAAATCACCCGACTGGGCCTTCAAGGATCCGGAGCGCGTGCATGCTGCTGCATGAACTGATGCCTGCTATGTCCAATTAAAGTCTGGAGCGCTGCGACGAGCGCTGTAACTACACATAAGGACTCTTGGGCACGCACACACTTTGTGTCGCTATCTGAGTAGATTATTGGTCTGTCTCCTGATTCAGAGCGTGCAACATCTATTCCCTTTCCTTTAACGGGAGCCGTCACTCCTGTCTGCTGAGTTAGTGCCAATGGGAACATGCATCTACTACAAACTCAGAAGCCCACCCTGTGTTATGTCCCGAAAGATGTGAGGGATAAGGGCTTTGTGCACCTAACAGTGCTGTCTTTAGCAAAAGTGACAGATTAATGAATGACAAATGTCTGTGATTAAGACTCACCCAAGTTTAAGTCAACGGTGGCCCGGTAAGATGTGCAACACCAAGCTGGAATGGGAAGAACCATTCTGTGACCGTGTATTTGCTCCAAACCTGAAGTTTTCAGAGAAAAACATTCAAGATAGTGTGAAATGTCATTTCATGCTAACTATCTAAATGCATGTTTTTGATCTTATTGTGAATAATTTAGGCCTGTCCATGAATGTGTTATAGTTAATTTATTTTTTACTTGGTAATTTGTAATCAAAATGTCACAACTCTGCTATGAAAGCAGACTTCTCTCTGGTGATGTATGCCAGACTTCTCCAATCATTTGGTCAATCATTTTTTGAGTGCAACTAGTGCTGGGCGATATACCGGGTTTGAATTACGCACATGGTATAAATTTAAAAAATAAAAATAAAAAATGGCCGGTACAAATACAAATACCGGTACAAGTGGCTAAGCAACGTAGACAGCGTCGTGAATTGAGAGGAGATCCATGTTAACTGCATACACTTCTAACTAATGGTTAGAGAGCTGTTAATAACACACAACTAATTCTACAACTGGGCAAATAAAACAACTGTAAACGGCTGTTAACAAGCCAAAGACGCTGAAGACGAATGCAAAGAGGAGAAAATACTGTAGTGGGCAGAACAAGATCACTGTTCACGATGCGCAAAATACTGCAAACCCTACATACTGAAAGGGTGACGGGTTTATATTAATGTATCTCTGAGGGAAACTTACTGTCTTCAGAAAAGTTTAAATGGTTATCTTACCTCCATATAATGCATATTAATGTAGTCTATTTAAAAGCGCAGCGCTGCTTTGTTTACAGAAAAGAAAGTTCTACCGCTGCTGTTCCATAAGCGCCACCTGCTGTCAGAGAGTGAATTTGCATTCTCATGCAGCCCTGTTTCGTGCGGATGTTTTATTTAGTATAATTTTACAAAGCTAAGATCAGACTATTCTGTTTTGTGCTTTAAATTTTGAAATGATACAATCTAATTTACATTAAAAACTGCTCATACTATAATGTAGCATGTTTGTTTGGATCGTGATAAAATGCAGTGGTTTCATGCAATCTGATTCAAATAAAGGCACAGTCAGGTACAAACCGTGATAAACCGTGAAACCACCAGAATCCTAAAAAAACAAAACAAAACAAACAAAACAAAACTGCGATACAGATTTTGGTCAAACCGCCCAGCACTAAGTGAAATAACCACATCTGAAAATCCAATCAACAGCCAATGAACCCAATTAACCAAGTCCCCGCCCTACATTTTTCAGTAATCTGTTTCACTTGGATGTTAGTCACAATACAAAAAAAATCTATTTCCACTTCTGATTCATCACAACTTTAAACGTATGTCATTATGAACTGAAAATCCCCTTCATTGGTGCGTTCATTAAAGAAGTAGCCATGTTGACTTTTGAATTAATCAGTTGATCCACTTCATAGAACTGAATTATTGAACATCCAAAATAAAGGTGCTTTAAATTTATATTTCACACACAAAAAAGGAAATTAGGTCATTGTTTACTCCCTCTCATGTTCCAAAACCTGAATTATATACTTTACTGTCAATTTTTTTTAGTCAGTCGACAGCCCGAGTCCTCATTCACTATTATTACACTGAGAATAGTGGACAGAATATTCTTTTAAATAATCTTTTGTGAAGAAAGAAAGTCATACAGGTTTGGATCAACATGAGGGTGAGTAAATAATGACAGAATTGTAATTTTTTGGGGAGTAATCTATTTCTTTAATACCGAGAAGTTCATAACTTTATGAAACACATGTCAGACCCTGTTGCATGAGACTACCTTGTTTTGATTTTTGTTGTTTTGTTTTTAGCAGTTGAATGATCGCCATCTAGCACAGCCACTGAAAATGTGGTCAGATTTTCATGGAACCGAAGGGTAAACCATTTAATTCTGATGCTGGGACTGCAACATTTATTGTTTTGAAAATTGTTTTCATTTGTGAACCTACATTCCTGCAGGCCCGTTTAGTGACCTGCTCTCTAAATGTGTTTTCTCTCATTCTCTTGCCACACACTGAGCTGTTTCTCTGCCAACCCTGTTCGCATAAACCCCAAAACAAAGAGAAAAGTTGGATGTTTTTCAGTGGTTTGTTGTGTGTGTGTAGTCACGGTGGCCTGTCTAGCTTTCATCATGCAAGGATCTCCACGACAATGATGTCATCACAGGGTCAGTCTTGCACATGAAAGCGAGGCCTGCGTTCACCAAGGATTTGTGGGCAAAATCTTTTACCAACCATGAAATACATACCCAGACATACACTCAGCATTTTAGGCTTCACCTGGTTATGGTTTATTGAACAGCGCAAGAGTATAACGTCAGCATAAAATACAATGTAGATGCCTTCTGTTTCAAAAGCAAATAATGTTTGTGATATTTTTGTGCATAAACAGCCTGAAAACAGCTTAGAATCAAGCTTTCAACTAAAGCCGCTCAGCATCTGGGAGCGGGTGGGACCGTATGCAAGATATGTTTTACAGCACGGTGATGAAAAAGTCACCATGTCAAATGTCAGCGGAGTTCACGGCAGAGCTGTGTTGAAAGGAGGATATAGACCGCTGAATCTGGTTTGCCAGGAAGCTTGTGTTTCTAAAGCTACTTATGTTAATCAAACTTTTATATATTTGTCGTTGTTTTCACTTTGAAACAGAACAGATTTCTCCGCCTTTAATTTTTCTGTCCCTCATATCAGAGGAAAGCAGAGGGTGTGCGATCATCCTGGCTGTGCCCTTCTCAGACATGTGTTATGTGAGGATAACAAGTCATGTTTCTAAAGAGCTCGCTTTTTAGCCGCAATCCACTCTCAGATGAAGAGGAAGAGGAAGGAAATAAGACAGAGAGAGGGGAACAGACAAAGAAAGGCACTTTCAAGCTTTGCATTTTAGTACAGGAAACAGATTTAGCAGAGCTGTGATTCCTGTCTTCTGTCTCTCCATTTTCTCCATTTTTTATTCTCAAAACAGAGCGTGAACCTAAATCTCATGTTTTAAAGATTCTTTGATGGGAAAGTCTAAATATTTCAATATGAGGCTGTTTTATTATTCAGGATGTTCGCAGGTGTTTTAACATCCACTGACCGGTGCTTTCTACACACACACACACACACACACACACACACACACAGGTACACTGCTCCAGCCAGCAATATTACACGGATTAGCATGATATATGAAATATTTAGTGGATTCGTCTCTTCTTTCCAGTCCTAAAATTTAATAAATCAAATGACTGCCAAATGACATTAAAAAGACAGGCAGCACGAGAGAGAAAGCTTTTCATATTCAAATGCAAGCCGGGGGAAACACAGCAAAGGAAAAGGTTACCTGATTTAGCACACAACCCTGACTGACCTACAGTGAAGAGAGCCACAAAGAAAAAAATATGGCTATGAAAGAAAAAGAGATTGAAAGAAACATGACTGATAAAATACATGAGGAAGCAGACAAATGAAAAGGGATAGTTCACCCAAAAATGAAAATTCAAAATCATTTGCTCACCGTCATCTCATTCCAAACCCATGTGACTTTCTTCTGTGGAATACAAAATTAAAAACATTTTAAAGAATGTGCTGATTGTGATTTTCCATGCAACTGCAATAAACAGGGAGTGGAGCTTTCAACCTTCGAAAAACATACAAAAGCATTATTTAATTATCATAAAAATGGTCCATGCCACCCATGTGCAATAAGTTTTCTAAAGCTTTGTGTGATGAACAAACCAAAATTTGTCTCTTCCTCTACAACTGGATCATAGAGATATTTTACAATTCACGAACAATTCATTTTTTTGTGAACTGATTCACACACAAGATTTACTCAAAGGAACAATTTGCTCACACAAATCAGAGAAATGAATGCACCTAGGGAGTTGGGGCTAATGTCAACATTTGTAGTGAACTGTTTATCACAAAGCCATCATACTGCTTTAGAATTTTTGGAATATTGTACACAAGTCATACGGACTACTTTGGTGCTTTTACATTCATTTTGAAGCTTGAACGCCCCAGTTCCTGTTCACTGTAATTGTGTGGGGAAAAAAGTTGCCACCCAGCTAACAAAAACATGTTCAAGGTTTTTTTTATTAAAGTGTTAGTTCACCCAAAATGAAAATTCTGTCATTAATTAGTCACCCTCATGTTGTTCCAAACCCATAATACCTTTGTTAATCTTCAGAACACAAATTAAGATATTTTTGATGAAATCCAAGTGCTTTCTGACCTTCCATAGACAGCAATGCAACTGAAACTTTCCCAGGCACAGAAAGGTAGTAAGGACATCGTTAAATAGTCTATGTGACATCAGTGGTTAAACCATCATTTTATGATGCTACAAGAATACTTTTAGTGAGCAAAGAAAACAAAAAATAATGACTTAATTCAACAATTTCTTCTCTTCCGTTTCAGTCTTCGCCGGCATTCACGAGAGTACCACATTTCATCAAAAATATCTTAATTTGTGTTCTGAAGATTAACAAAGGTATTATGGGTTTGGAACGACATGAAGGTGAGTAATTAATGACAGAAATTTTGGGTGAACTAACCATTTACTAACATTATATCTGAATGTTCTCTGAACGTTAAAAACATCCAGTTTTTAAAAACGTTTTTTCTTGGATATGCAAACAGTAAGGGAACAATACATTTTAACATACTATAAACATAATGTGAGCATTGCTTTTGCTTTTTCTCTGAACATTAAAAAAAATGTTGGACGAACATTCAATTAAAGATGTATAAATAATATTTTTGTACTAACGTTTTGAGAACATTAGGCCAGACCAACTGGTCTTGAACAAACATTCTAGTAACGTTACTATAAGAACTTTTTTTCCCCATAACGTTGACAGAACCTTGCCAGAAAGTTCTGAGAATGTTCCCTGTTAGCTGGGCAGTACATTCTAAAGCACATGTATTAATAGAAAGTATTTACTATGGTAATGAAACACAATAAACTCAAACTTTCACCAGACCATTTCCAGAACAAAATGTTTCAATATCCACTTTTGATTCCTGGAAAAAGCAGCAAGGTTTCTAATCACAGCATAATGCACTAAATTGATACTGCAAACTCTAATAAGTCAGGATCATGAAATACTAATGGAGTCTCCAAAGTTGTTTTTCCCCCTACTTTTTATTCTCACATTTATGAGACTTTCTGAGTGTTAATTAGCGAGGCCCTGAGCTCTGGAGGGAGAAGAACAGACATCATCTTGAATCATCCTGACAGGACGGCATGGCCCAATTACAGCGACACTCCGTTTCACTTTGATGTGGCGGAAAGAGAGATAGATTGGGGCGAATCACTTAGAGACACGTGCACACACACACGTTATGGTAATGATGTGATTTAGCCCCAATGCTAAACTCTATGTAGCACCTTTAAAGACGATGCTAATGCTAATTATGCCACTCTAACAGAGAGGAAGAGGCGGGGGCGAGTTACTATTTTGCCTAAATGAAGAGGCTCTTATGTACATTGTCAACGAAAATGAAACAAAGTGACTTTTCACATACCAGGGTTTAATTATACATGGGGTGATGTGAGAAAAAGGTTACGGGGTGGAGTTTCCTGCTTTTACATCGAACCTGTTGGGTGTCTTCCATTAATTAGAGCTTTGGAGAGAATAAACAGAGTGGAAGATGAGAGGTGAGGAAGAGAGGGAAGAGGAGAAGGAGAGATAGACGGGTCTACAAGGAAAGCTTGATATTATCAGGCTGTAATTAAGTTGTCACTTCAATTAGGGCGGCTCAAATTAGAATTGTCTTGGGTTGCAGCACTGAGCGGTGTCTGTTTGGTTAATTAGTCTGGTGAGTAGCCAGAACATTGCACACACACACACACACACACACACACACACGTCATCAAGCAGGGTCGTTTACGGTCTCAGCTGACTGGTTTATTGTCGAGCATCAGGCAAACACGCTGGAGAACACACAACCCTCTACAGAATAATGTCGACTGAAGGTCAAGTACAATCCATCTGTTATTAGTGAATAAACCTGTACTGGAGCGATACGTGGATGTCAGATTTACTGAGCTCGTCCCGAGGGCTGGTGAGAACACGCAGAATAAATAATCAAGTGAATGTAGATGGCAAATGAGGGACTCTATTAATCTTTTAATGTGTGGTTATGGGAATGGTTTAATCCTGTAAGCTTTACTGAACCTAGACTGATTAAAGGAAAATTACACTAAGGCATTAACTGAGCACTCATTTCAGATAAACTGACAGATCAACTGTTTCAAATCACGATATTAAATCATAACACACATATTTTTGTGTAATGAAGATGTGATTCTATTTGAACTTAAACATTTTTGATGCGGTCTAGTTTAGCAACTAGACTGCTTTTTTCGATGTAGATCAGTGGTCAGCATATATCATCAGAATGACTGATAATTATGAAAGCAATTACAGATCCAGGCCTTAGGGGTGTGAGATTGGAATCTGGTGTGTTTTATAGGCCATGGAGACTGTTAAAGGAATAATTTAGCCAAAAATGATCACTGTGACCATTTACTCATCCTTATGTGTACAAAACCTATTTAACCTGTGTTCTTCAGGGGCACACAACAGGTGAATTTTTGAAGAATATCTTGACTACTCATTTCATGATAATGAAAGTTAATGAGATCTGGGGCTGTCGGACTGAAAAAGCACCATTAAAAGTGGTCCACATGACTTGTGCGCTGTATTGTGAAGCTGTTTTGTGAGAAACAGATTTTAATTATTATTCACTGAAAATCTTAAAATTTCCCCTGGCTTTCCTTGGTGTGTTCATGACAGTTTATAAGAGAAGAATCAATGTTTGATTCATGAATGAATCTTTTTTTTGAGTCAGATCGTTTCAATGAACCAATTATTCCAGTTCATGAAACGGGACAGAATGATTTGATCAGGAATTGGACTGATTTAGTTTGCGACTCAATCATTTGGTGTTCACAGCCCACAGCAAGGTTATTATTTAGCTTCAGAAAATTTGGTATGTAGTGTACATATTCGAGTCACATAGACTTTTATGGTGATTTATTGTCCTTTTGAAGCTTGAAAGCCCATTGTTACTGCACAAAATAGAGATCAGTGCATTATTTATTATAAATTTCTCTGTTTGTGTTACACAGATTAAATAAATTCATACAGATTTGGAACAACATGAAGGTGAGTACATAATGAAAGTAAATAATCATTTTTGGGTGAATTGCTCCAACAGAAACACTGTTTGTAAAACAAATTACAGTCCCTCGATTGTGGTTATCTTCTCTTTCTTTCACTTTTCATTTTATCCATCCTTTAACCTTTCTCTCTCTCTCACTAGTCGATGACTATTGATGTGGGCTGTATCCCATCAGTCTGCTCTGCCCTCTTCTTTTATGGTTTATCCATCACTTGGTGTCTGTGGCTTTGCTTCATACGCACAATGAGATGTATTACAACTACACTTGAAGATGCTCTTGTAAAAGGCTGGTCCACAGCAGTCCTGGTGCTTACAGCTGTCTGTAGATAAAGATCACTTTATCGACAGCTGTTGTAGCACATGCTGGATGGTCTTGAGCTGTTAAAAGAAAAAAACAACTTGATCAAGAGCACTACAGTACATGGGCAGTTTAGATGCAAATGCTGAATAAAACAACCATGATGCAAAACAATTAGCAATGTACTTACGGACTCAATCTGACAGTGTTTACAGCACGAAACACATAGGACAGCCAATAACCACAATGATGCGATGTATTATCCAAGGGTGGATCTTTGGACTCTGCTGACCGTAGCCATCCGTTTAGCTAAGCACAGATTATAAGAAATAAAAAGAGAGAGAGAGATTCATACCCTTGAGGTCAGTTAAGATGGAGGTTTGGCTGGAGGCTGGAGGCTGCAGGCTCTGCGGTGAGAAAAAACATGTGAAAGTATGTTTAATACTGGATCTCTCACAGTTTGTTTCCTCTGTGCTATCGACCTCATCCTGTGGGTTTAGGCCCCTGGAACTTTAAAATGAGAGTCCACACCACAAATCTAAGTTTTGTAGCAAATCAGCTCAAAAGGGAAATGTATATAAATAATTACAATTAATTATGATTAATTACAATTATTTATATCGGCCGACAGTAATAACTGTAGCAGAATTAAATTGCCATCAACTGATCTGTTCGTCCAGCGAACATTGTGTAAGTTCATATCAACTCTAAGAAAGGATATTTCCATAGCTACAGAAAATACTTTCCTATTAATGCATTAGAGCATGTAGCGAGGGTCAAAATCGTAAAGAGATATTAATTTGCAAGGCAGAGCCAGAAACTCATGTAATTTGTGCACACAACTTTTATTAACTAAACGCTAACACACATAACTAATCTAAACAAACAAACGAATAAACATACACTCATGCATATATACAAAGGGGAGCTAAAGTGGATGAATGAAGACATTAGAGAAAACAGAGAATGCAGTCATGGAAAGAGTCAGTTAACCACCTGAGTAAAACCATCAGTGCCATTTATAACGGGGTCTATAACTTATACTAAACCTCTGTTTCGTTTAGTTAAATGTGCGATACTTGCATTGCCTTGGTCGTTGACGAGTGTCCGGAATGCAGTCTTGGATGAAAGTCTTGATGGTTTCAAGGTTTTGGACTCGCGATCACGTTCTTCCGGGTTGAAGAGTGATGAATTCCAAAAAGATGTCCTGACTCGATGGTGATTGGGAGTTTCTTCTCAGGTAGAAAGTGAAAAAGAGCTAAGAAAGAGATCTGCTGAGATCCGAGGATCCTTGGTTGAATGGAAAGTCAAGGCCGCAAGGCCTGGCGCAAAACTTAAGGGTTGCTGAGGAGCTCACATCCTCCTCATCATCTTAGGATCTAAAAGAACCACAGACTGGTTGTGCTGAGGCCTGCCAGACGCGGTAGCGCCGGCCCTGGGACAACCAGAAGATGGAGAGGGGATGGGATGGGAGACGAGTGAAGAGACTAAAAGCCAAAAACAAAAACTAGGTGGGTCACTGAAGTGAGGTCTTTTAAACCCTATGGAGGTCACACCCCAGGGGGGACAAACAGCCAATGGGACTTGCATGGTAATTTGCATATGTAATTTGCCTGGGGTTAATGCAAAAACTACTAAAGATTCTTAGGACACTAATATGTTGCATAGGTATCAACATGTAATATACACTGTCATTTAGATCATCCAAAGACAAATTGATAGAGACCAAACATGGTACAGTTAAAGTGATATTAACTAGTGATCTGTCATAAGCATGCATAAAACAGTATACAATACACAAAAACATATACAAGAACAGTAATAATATACACAATGACCTGAAGGATATGCATGTTCATTCAAAGAAATTAATTCATTCTATGAAATAATTAGAGAAGAGTCCATTTTTATGGGCATTATGTTTCTTTCCTAAGGGGAAATAGGTTGCTCTGCCCGCATTCCTTTGTGAGTCTACTGACACTCAGAGTTGGCTCTTTGGTTGGGTGAGGGTGTGTCTGATTGGTCCAAATGCTACAGTGTAAAGTAAAAGCTTTCTATGAATGTATATGGAGAGGGCCAGATGTATGTGTGTGTGTGTGTGTGTATGTACTATATATACACCAACAGCAAACCCACATTCACAGCTCAGGTAAAATATGATTTGAATTCAGAATTTCGGGTACTTTTTACAAACATGTCTTCTGAAGTTTTTCTCAAAGTTATACACAATTGTTACACAGTAAACTAGTAAACTATAGACTTGCAAAATTTAATGACCCAATTTCACCAAATTGTCGTCTCTTTGAAGAAATAACTACAACTTATTTGGTATACCACTAGAATTGTGTTTATTGCAAAGTGTTGGATTGACTTTTCTAATTTTGTAATAAAATAAAATAAAAATCTCCAAACTTCTTTATTTGCCAAAAATGTGTTTTTTTTTTTTGTTTTTTTTTTGGTGACTCTTTGCAAATAGACCCTTTTAATTTTAAGTTCCTAAAGTTATTAGATTAAAATTCTTTTATTACTATTTATTGCAAAACTGTACATTCATAAACATTAAAAAAAAAAAAAAAACTCATTTTCAAGAAAAATGTTGATATATATTTCTCTAAAAATTAAATTGTGTGTAAGACTCTTAGATGGTGCAATACTAATTATATAATATACTGTAATTAGCTGTAGTCCATTTCAGAATTTCATGTACTGTAACCCTCTCAGAATATCTTGTTTATAGTATTTTTGTTTGTAAATTTAAAAGTAAATCAATCAATCAATCAACTGATTCCCTGGCCAACTCTTACCCCAGAGAATATTTACTACTTGTAACAAGTTCAGATTCAGGCTGGCCAGCAATAACATCACTATTTTTTTGCAATCCATCTATTTGCCATTTTATTCCTTCTGCGATTTAGCATGTGATTATTACAGACACACTGGATGTTCGTGTCATCCTGAACAATGAAAATGAGGCACATTTCAGCACCACCAGCCTCTAAAAGTAAGACCACATTCAAATACACAGAATGCTTAACTGAATACATTTGAACTCTACAGACTGTTCGATGACAGTATTCTCAAGGGGCAGGTCAGAAGGCAAACTAATAGTGCCTGACAAACACCAAATGATACAACTGAACAAAATGCCAAGCTATCAAAGTACCGATGTGATTGTGGGGAGAGTGAGACATGTAGAAAATGCAGCCAAGAGATTTTTACTGTTACTGAGCAAAATGAGTCCGTCTCTCTCGCCTTTGCTACAATTATTATGTGGGAGAGAGCAGGATCCAAACTTTCATAGAAACACATTGTTAAATGTTTGGCCAATAAATGTTAAAGACTGAAAACAACGAGGCAAACACGGAGGAGTTGGAAGGAGACAGAATGTAGGGACAGATGAAGGCCAAGTTGGGTAATGGTTTTGTGTGCTCTTTGTCTCCAACATATGTAAGCTCTAACCCATCCACACATGGTCGGATTCTCTTCTCAAACCTACACGTTCACGTGTGACGTGCTGTTTTATCTCTTGGGTGGGCACGTCAAACCGTGATTTGTGTTGGCCATTTTAGATGACGTCACAGTGAATTGCATTAATCATCAGGGAAATACATGGTTTATCTCTTCGCATCAGGGACGCCTGCCCACTTTACCTTCTCTAATAAGTCCCATATGGGACCGAAAGCTGCCTCATCTGAACCGAGCTCTGGCATTCGATGTCTACGGCCAGGAAATGGCATAGTCAGAGAAGCGTGTAAACACTCTCTTGAGAAATAACAGCAGTTGCAAAGACCTGATCAACTTCACCAGGGTCCGTTTCACTGCAGTGGAACTTTAAGTCATTTCTTACTGTCACAAACCACCGAATAAAGATCTCAGCTCACAAATAGTCTGGAGTCAGTTTATTAGTATGAGGCTGCGATCAGGGATCTGGGTGTTATTAAGACTGACATTGTCGTTTTGAACTGACAAAGCATCTCTGCATCGAGGAGGCATTAAAAAGAGCAGTTAAAGTGCTAACACAAACAAGCTGATAAATTACATTTATGTGTCATCGATCTTCAGCATTTGCTGACACCAGAAATGTTTTAACAGATCTGCCGAAGCAATGTGTTTTCATTATGATACTCATGCTAACAGAGCAAGAAGGCTAATGAAAAGTAAACACGCTGTGACCTTTAGCGAAGTCGTTCATATGGAAGACGCAAAAAGATGCAATTCTTCCATGAACTCAGCCTTGAGGTCAAAACATTCAACACTGACAAGCAATGAGTTTTAAAAACTGCTTTTCCATAAATAACGCTGCATGTGACACTGTGAATGTTTAGTACTTGCAGATGTTGTCCACTCAGACAAATGAAGAGTTCATAAAAGGTCCTTAGACTTTGTCACCTCTCAGACACCTCACAGAACTGAACGCTCCTAAAATGCAGCTCTGAGCGCTTGGCAGAAGTCTAAAGAAGAACATTACAATTGTTTCATGAAAGCGTTTTTAGAGAGGCTAATAGCTTAATTAGCCCATAAGAAATAATAAAAGGCAGAAAAAAATGGGGCAGCCAAATTATGACAAAACGGCAATAACTTTTTACCCCTGCAGATTCTTAGAAAACATGCAGCTCATTAACTGAAGGGGTAATAGGCTAATTTCCTATTCTGCAGACAAAGTTTATTCTTTTTTATTAAAGATAGGTGTGGCCAACAGACAGCACATAAAATTATATTTTGTTTCCTTTTATGCACTCAGATATGTAGGCATTGCCGTGTTATCCCATTACTGTAAAGTCATATTAAACCTTAATTAAAGAAATCCAGTTATGTTTTACAATAAAGGAACATGTTAAATATAGTTTGACCTTTCTGTGTCCTGCAGCCACACTTCTCATAAATATTATTTTGGATTAAAGCATAAGAGAGTTTTTAGTATGGTTTATTTGAAGGTCTTTGCAGACTGGGCACGGTTACTGTTGGCCTAGTGTTTTTAAAATGTGGTTTTGCAGAATAGCGATTCTCTGGGAATTAAGAGTGCAGTGTGATCATTAAACAAGCTTTATAAAAGACATCTCAAATGGCCATGGCTGGACAAATGACCTCTTGGTGACTGCAGTGTATGTCAGTGAACTAAATCTCATCTGTTTCAAGAGCATTTTGAGTTGCTGCTTGAATTCATCGAGTTCATCAAGTTGTTTCAGAAAATTAAATACCAAAAATGAACACAATCTCTGTTATCAATACTTTAACTTATGGGAAACAACAAAATAGAAGTTATGCATTAAAAAAATGTGAGTGAGTAATTAAATTGTTCATTGAACTGATTAATTCAAAACACATATTTATTCAGGAACAAAACAAGGGTCCGAAATTGCATATTGTTTGAGTAGGTAATACATCTGAATAAATGGTTACTTTGTTCTATATAGCATGTGTGTACTATGAATGCAATCCAAGCATTCTTCATTAGTCCTATTGCCGGGAAGTCATCCGGACACTTTGTGCCTATTGTTTTATGAATACTGTGAATTCAGACATACAGCTGATTCATATTATTGTTTTTTTCCTACTACTGTATGTAGTAAGGAAGTATGCATATTCAGATTCTTCCAAACTACATTTTCGAGTGAGTCACTGAATCATTTATTCAATCGATTTGTTCAAAAACATTGATTAATTCAGCAACAAAACAACAAGTTTTTGAGTGAGTCATTGAATCATTTATTCAATCCTTTCATTCAATCTGATTCGTTTAGGAACAAAGGACGCCTTTGTTATGTGTGAAGTCACAGAATCATTTACATTTACTGATTTATTCAGGAGCAAAGCAAGCATTTATGTAGTCACGTCTAAATTATCAGTTATTCAATATACAACTTCGTTTACTGAATTGTTATTTAAAAGCAATATCAAACTCAAAATTGCACTGCTGTACTGAATGTCGGCATATCTGTATTGTAACATCTAATTATATGATACATCTTGTGGTTGATTGTCACAACAGTAACATATTTACAGTGAATAAATTAAATTTTGGTTAGTTCATCATGCAACATCATCATATGGCTTGAGAAGACCTACTCTTATGATCCATTTATACTTTTTCATTATGTTTTTTTTTTTTTAATTATTTTGGTGATTGACAGGAATCACCTTCCATTTTGGTTGTTTGGAAAAATTCATACATCCCGTAGAAAATCTCTTGCTGTGTTCCATGGAGGAATAAATTTGTTTGGGCTTGGAACGACACAAGGGTGAGTAAATAATGACAGCATTTTCATTTTTGGATGAACTAACCCTTCAAATGCCACATTTATTTTTATAAATTTTCCAGATTGTGGTTCCAGACTGCGGTATGCTGTAGCTTACATTAGCTTCATCACTGTTCTTTGATGGAAACCTCTGCCCTTTCTCACACTATGGATACGGTCATATGGCCTTAACTAGAGGAGGCTTCCGTCCGACTGGTGCTGCACGCCACCAAAGAGTTGTCACACCTAAATAAGAGAGATCAAAGCTCTATGCGACCAGAGAGCTGCACCTGCCAGACCACCACGTCACAGATACAACCTGTCCAGCATATTGCTCTGACCCTCTCACACACACACACACACACACACACACACACACACACACACACACTAATCCAAACTTTGATCCCATTCTTTCCTGTATTCATTATTCACAGGGGGTCATGAGTTGATTATCACGAGGGATCTAACAAGGTTTTACCATCACATCGCTGCTTTTTCTGGTTGTTTTAAGGTTGTAAAACCACAGTTTTATGTATTTGTTTGTTTGTTTGTTGTCATGTTTAGTCATGAAAAGCTGCAGGCGAGAAAAAGCGATGCCAGAAAAAAAAAAAGAGGAAAAACTGTGACAGACAGGCAAAGGGATCTGCCATCTCCACGCTGCCAAGCCATAACCACCAAGGCTTAATTGTGATGAGGTTTCCACTTGTTAAACAACAGCTTTGGCTGGTGACAGAAACAGCTTTTCATAGGACAAACATGCTCGCAGCCCACAGCTCTCTATACTGAGCATGCCCAGAGAGCTGTTCTGGGGACTGTCATTAGCAAATTCCACAGGGGCGAGCAAGATGATTAAATGCTAACTGCAACGAGGCAGCAACTTCTGTGCCATGAAAACAATCACCAAAAATGAGGGCTGTAAATTTCTTTGGGCACTGAGCAAGGCAACAAGCTGAAAAAATCCTGTGAGGAAGAGAAAAGCAGGAGGCAGTTCAACACTGCGCTCCGTTGTTGATTAATTAAGGGATATTTGGGATTGAGTTTTCAGGATGTAGAGGTTCAATGACATCTGTTGGATCCCTGTTCCAGTATTCCACTTTATCCTTGGAAACATAATTAACTTAAGTATGCACACCCAATTGAACTAAACCTTTTTAGTCCAGATTGATTTGGGGTTAATGTCATGGCAGATCACGTTAATGCTCCACTCTCATTCTTTTCTCAAAATGGTATTTGCTTCTTCTCTTCTCTCATTACTGCAAATAAAATGGTTGCCATTAAATACTAAAAGCTTTAATTTTCCACTAACAGAACAAAACATGTTGTTGGAATGCCCTTAACACATTGTTAACTTAGAAAAGTCAATCATAACTTCCAAATAAATAAATATGTGATATTCACAGTGATAATACATGAAATATTGATTTGATATCTTACCTCTATATCACCTTAAAGCTTGATCAGCTGAAGTCCTCGGAGGTCATTTTTTCAACAGTCGATAAATAAGATGCAAGATGGCATCAGTTGCAGTGAATTGAGAGAGAGCGGGTCTGCAGTGTCATACAAACAACAGGAAAGCAGCATTGGTTTCAGTTACAATGTTGCCATGGATGACAAAGTATTTTCGCAAATAGAGTGCAACTCTAAATTACTTTTTCAGCAGCCTTGGTTCCATTTTTCCCCCATCATTTTTAGGGTTTTTAAAATAGCCTTGGTTACCAAACCAACCAGCTACGAAGTGAATCACAACATTGCAAACTTTGATTTGAAGTAAAAAGGTATTTGAAAAACAGACACAAAATCAAAGGTACAGGATTGTGCACTACAACATACACTCTTAAAAATAAAGGTGCTTCACGATGCCATAGAAGAACCTTTTTGTCAAAATGGTTCCATAAAGAACCTTTCACATCTGAAGAACCTTTCTGTTTCACAAAAGGTGAACCTTTTTCTCTGAATGGTTCTTTGTGGATCCAAAAATGGTGCTTCTGTGGCACCGCTGTGAAGAACCTTTTTAAGCACCTTTATTTTTAAGAGTGTTCAGTCTCAGAAAGCACTGTGAATGACAATCAAATTGAAAAAAAAAAAAATTCTAATTTGACCCCCAGATTTGATTGTAAAGTGCTTTGGGTGTACAGTAGTGCTTAGTAAAGTGCTATATTATTATTTTAAATATAAGTTGAAATAATCTTGGCTAATGGCTTCAACAAAAGCATATACAATCGATTAACAACCTTATTGTTAAAAATCTGCTATGAAGAAAATGAATGGATTTTTACTTTCGTAACCTGACTGTTGCACTGTATACTAGACCAGCTGAATGGCAAACAGAATCTAGTATTCAAGAAAGAGAAACAGTGGCCATGAAGGCAATATGAATGCTGTAAAGGTATCTTTTCATTTTGCTTTTTATGTGGTTTAGCAAAAAAAAAAAAACTTAATTAGTATAGATTAAGTCATACTGTGGAGAATTTATGATAAATAGTTATGTTTTCTTGATAGAAATAAGTCAATGTATAAATAAATTTAATAACTGCTAGAAAAATAACTAAGCTTCAAATTTACAAAAGATGTGAAGCATACTTGGGGAAAATAAGATCTGTATCATAAAACAGACATTTTAATGGTTTGGTTTTTGGTAACAGCTTTGTGGCATTATGTTATTGATATTTTTCTGGCAATGAATAAAAGACACAGAAGAGAGGGAGAGGGGGATCATGGGGTGGAGGGGGTAGAGAAAGAGACCCAGGTCGCACTTGAAAAAACACAGATGTTTTTATCAGAAATGAGTCAGTGTATGAAGTAAGAGCTTATCAGTCAAAAAGCTGTGACTGCCAGATGCAACTGTTTCAAGACAAAACCAATTTTTTTGTGCACACTAAAAATAAGGAGAGCAGGCCTCGGTTAGTGTCAACCACTGGTCAGTTCAGTGTTCAAAGGCTTTATCACAGACCTAAGTGCCCTAAAGAGTTTTCATCACTCAGACAGACATAATTTTTATTTTTATTTTTTTTTCACGTAACATATATCACCTACAATTAAATCAGTGTTGTTGGAGACTAATGATTTGGTCAAGAAACATTTGGTCTTGGCTCAGTAGTAAATTATATGATAATATTTGTTAGTCTATTGCATTTAGATCATAGATGGAAAAAGTACTAACTGCCACCAGGTCTGTATATTTGCATTCTATTATAGCAAATAAAACAGGTTTCGTGGTACATAATGCAAAGTTAATTATTTATCTAAGGCTTAACGTTTCATTTTCACAGTCAGTCAGACCTCATGCAAGGCATAGTATGCAACCACAGTTTTGCAAGCATGGAAACATTTTCATCTGTGGTTGTTTATGATAATTCATAGGCATATAATAATTCCATCAGACATCAGACATGCAAACGTATTTTTCCTTGAAATGTTTTGCAAGAGAACCTGAGCAATCTAATGTCTATACTTCTAAACCTCAAAGAATGAAATATTTATATATGTTTTAATATGAGTTATTTAAAAATTAATGGGCTGCTATACTAAGTCTCTATCTATCTATCTATCTATCTATCTATCTATCTATCTATCTATCTATCTATCTATCTATCTATCTATCTATCTATCTATCTATAAATAAATATATAAAAGAGAGAGTGTAATGTGTGATGGAAAGCAGGTTATATCAATATTCAGAATGAATTTGCAGAAATAAGGAAGACATCATCTTTTATATAGACCATATATATGTCCCAAATTGTCTGAAAACATTGTATAAAAACAGGAAACTACTGCTTTATGGATAAGATTAAATATATTTACTTGGTTTATGTGTGGTGAAGCGCTTACATGCACATGATCCACGAGCCTCCTTCCAGTGTGGACAAACTTTTTTTTTTTTTTGAAGTGGGAAGAAAAGAAATTATTCAGTTCTGAAGGGATTTCTGAAATCTGGGAAATATCTTGCATAGAATTTATTAATAGTAATCACACATCTGCAAAATATGAAGACTGTATTTTCAAAAAGCTATTTGAAATCACACATTTAAAATGTGTAATTTCATTTTTTTTAAGAATGCTCTAGACAAAAACAGTCCTTTTTAAGTCACAACTTTACCATTGTTCAAATCTTGAACAAATAAATGCATGAATGAAAAATGGATGATTTATATCTGCAATTTACATTGAAATAAATATTGTTACAGCTTTTTACATTTGAAAGCTTTTTAGTTGCTGTTCATCAGCTCCTCACTTGTATCTGCTTTAATTTTCTAGACGCCCTTCTTGTTACGTTTGAAATGAATCAATTCAGAGAATGAATCATGAGTTGAGAGAATCCTGTACTGAATGATTAGCTATTAAGTTGTCAGTCAGTGCTGTTTAGCAGATCTACAGCTATTATAAGATCAGTCTGAAATTAGCATCTGACAGAGAGGAAACATCTATATTATTATCCGTCGGTTTTGGCAACACTATCATTACCATTTTATTAAACGTGCCATTTCCTTGGCCTAACCTGGTTCTTCATGATCTACTGTTGGCTTTTGGTCGGATTGATTGAGGATTTAATGGTGATGATTAACTGAGCTTAAAATTGTAACGATAATTCCTCTAGTTCCGCACAATCCCTCCACCACAAACTCTCCCAGTTATGAAGCTATGGAGAATTGTGGAAAGGTTAGATCAGAGGGATGGATTTTCATTTGAAATGAGAAAATGGGTAATGTTGCACTCCAGGAGAGTGTGTTAATCTCTTTACTGATCTAAAACCAGTTTCCTGTGGCCTGATCTGAAACATTAGGAGACTAGGACAGGAGGACACTTCTACTAAAACCAAATGTTAGGCACAGAGATGTGTGATCATGTGCGAGGTGTTAGCGTATGGTGAAAAGCAGCGGGCTAACGTCTCACACACTCATGCTGGCACAAGCAACGGATGACTGAATGGCCGCCAGATGTATTTTGGAGGGTGAAGACACAAAGGCAACCGAGTTTAAACTTTTCAAACTCACGGCAGCGTGTGTGTGTGAGTGCACAAGCACATCTTAATGAGTCTCACAGTCACATCAAAGCCAAATTACACCCGTTAAAACCTGTCTCGCACTTCGGTCTAATACAGAGAGCGAGAGAGATCTGATACCAGAACAAAAACCACACAGACAAAAGCTAGCCATGTGCTAACCATTACCGAGCCGCTCTTTTCTTCCCCACTCTGATGGAAGCAACATGTATAAAACAAGAGAGACAATCTCAGCAGCGGCAACGAGGAAAAGATTTCGACATCAAAGACGCAGCGCGCATTACCAAAATGTACGCCTTCACCCTTCTTGTGTCTTTATTGCTTTTTCAGATTTTTACAATTGTTAGATCATTCCGGGAATGAAGTGTACAGGCTACACCACACCGATACTGACAGCTGTTAGCAGACACGGCTGTCGCAATGGTAGGGAGAAAGAGAGAGAGCACTGAGCTGCTCAAAATGGACCGAACGTGGTGCTCAGTAAGGATGTGATGACTCGCTGACAGAGCACATGGACGAGGAGGGAATGTTCCGGCATGTCAAAATCAAGTTTGCAAAGATGTGAACTAGGCCATAAAACAGTGCCGGAGACGAATGGGAAAAACAGAGCGGGAGAGAGAAAGAAAGAGCGACCACAACTGCTTTCAGTCTGTGCTTGTGGCTGAATGACACCATGTTTGCTAGTGTGCCTCTGTTGTGTTCTTGTGTTTCAACAAAGCCAAAACAAAAACAGACAACAGGCACACCAGTGCCCCATGCTTGTAAGTGTGGCATGAGGCCTTGTAAGAGGCTGAAAGAGGTAATAAGCAGCCGTCTGCAAGACCGACAGCTCTGTGTTTAGTTTAACATTATTTTGTTTATGCACATGGACTTCTGCCTTAAAATATTCAACAACTTATGCATGCGTTATTTTAAAATACAACATCAAAATGGTTTAAATGAAGAATACAGTGTATAAAAGAAATTGTATCTAGCAAACTTGGCTGAGTACACTACTGTTTAAAAGTCTGATGTATTTTAAGAAATTAACAGGCCTACTTTTATTCAGCAAGGAAGCATTAAATTTATTAAAGGTGACAATAAAGACATATTATAACATGTACCATGGTTTCCACAAAAATGTTAAGCAGCACAACTGTTTTCAACACTGATAATTATAAGAAATGTTTCTTGTAAATCATCATATTAGAATGATTTCTGAAGGATCATATGACTGAAGACTGGAATAATGACTGCTGAAAATTCAGCTTTGCCATCAATAAAAAAAATGCAGTCTTGGTAAGAATAATTTTATTTTTTAAATCTTACCAACCTCAAGCTTTTGAACGGTAGTAATAAATAAATAAAATAAATCTTGTGAATCAAATATTCATATTGGAATGATTTATGAAGGCTCTTGTGACACTGAAGACTGGAGAAATGACTGCTAAAAATTTAGCGTAATATTTTGTAATATTACTGCTTTTACTTGTAATGATTCATTCTACTGAAGGCGAGCATAGTGAGAACCCAAGTGCAGTTTATTTACATACGCGATCTAAAATGCAAACATAATCCGAGACTTGACTTGGCATAAAACAAACTAGACTCCCCAACAGCAGGTTACACCATCAATACACGACAAGGAACAAAGGCAACAACATGGCTACTTATAGCAAACAAGACTGGACACATGACAAGAACCAACCAATCAGAAAATGACACAATGAACGAGAACCAATCAGAACGTGAACAAGGGAACCAATAGCATGAAGACATGAGGGCAAGGGAAGCATGAAACAAACAGGAACCAAAATAAAAGACATGAAAACATGAACATGACACAAAACCCACGTTACATTACTGTAGTTTTGAAAGAAAAAAAAAAAAAAAAGAAATTGCAGTCTTGGTAAGCATAAAAATTAATAAATAAAAATATTACCAACCTCAAACTTTTGAACGGTAGAAAAAACTAAATAAAAAACTAAATAAAAACATATAAATAAATAAATAAATAAATAAATCTATTAATCAACCAATCAATCTTTGGTTGCTTTGGTTTTTTGGTTAAATGAGACATTTTTCTTCCCAAGAAGTGTCATTTGAGACAATCTACAAAAAAATGAAATGCAAAAAACTCAAGAATGCAAAAAACCTCTCTGAATGATTCCTTTTTTGCAGTAAAGTGATGTCAGTAGTTAAAGGTCATTGCTTGTAGGTTTGATCCTCGAAAGCTTTGAGACCATTGTGCCCAAGACACTAAACCTGAGGATGCTGCAGAAGGATTGCCTCTGTAATAATTATTCACACCACTATCACTGTCAAAGTGTTTTATGAGCAAATAATCAAAGTCCACATGCGAACAAATTGGGCTTTCATCTTCTCCATCGAGTTGTTTTAGCTTGCACTGAGCCTCACTTCCTTTCTAAGGGGAAATGGACGTATACGTGTTGCTATGCGTTTGATATAACTTCAGTTTCTTGCCTTCCTCTCTCTCTCTCCTTCTCTCAGCCTGAAGTACAGATCGGTGGAGTGTTGCAGTGATGTTTGTCCTTCTGTAGGTTTCTCCTGTCTCCACATGGAGCTCAACTAGAGTGACCATCAGGTTCTTGGTCACCACACTAACCAAAGCCCTTCTCTGTCAATTGGTCAGTTTGGCCAGGAGGCCAGCTCTAGGAAGAGCCCTGGTTGTTTCAAACGTCTTCCATTAAGTGTAACAGAGACTACATGCTTCTGTGAACCTTCAGTGAAGCAGATTTTTTTTCTCAACACTTCCACAGATGTGTGGCTTGACATAACCCTGTTTCTGAGCTCTACAGTCAGTTCTTTGGACCTCAGGGCTTGGTTTTTGCTCTGATATGCATTATCAGCTGTTAGACCTTTTATTAAGACGTGTGCCTCCAAATCATACCCATTCAATTTGCCACAGGTTATCTACAAGCAATATGAATGCTCCTGAGCTAAATTCCAACAGTCTCAGATAAGGGTATGAATACTTACGCAATGGAATCATTTAAGTTTTTTATTTTTAATAAATTTGCGAAGATGTTAAAAATGGTGTATGATGTATGGAGTATAGATTGATGTGGAAAAATAGTAATTTAAAAGGAGTTTAACATAAGGCAGAAACATAACAAAACATGAAAAAAAAAATAAAGGGGTATGAATACTTTCGCAAGGCACTGTAGTTTGGTCTCTCAGGTTTCTGCCTTTAAAGTTCTTGATTCCACAGGATGCGAATCACACCTGCGAACAGAAAGAGCAAAGGAAAAGAGGAAGTAACACATGCCTTCCCTTGATTTCATTTCTCTCTGTCACTCCGTTTCTAAAACTCTTTCTTTTTTCTTTATGAGGTGGGATGAGTTTCCTGCATGGACCAGTAGAAATGTTCTCGCTCAGTCCCTCAGTCACTATATTATCATCTCTCTATCTGCCATACACACACAGATCACTAGTTAGAGTCAGTGTTCAAGGCCTTAAATGTGTGTGGGTCCGTTTTGGTTTAAGAGATTATAACCGTCAGACAGATTATAAAAGGTGAGTAGGTGAAATGTGTGTAGAAAGACAAAGAGAGAGCAACAGTATGATTTTTTTTTTTTTTTTCTTTTCGGTCACACTTAATGAAAGAAATAATCAGGACCGGACTGGAGGGCAGTGCCAATGTGTAAGCAGGTGATGTCTGAAACAACCATAAGACATTAGATCATCTTGATAAGAAACATTTGTTTGTCTCTCCCTCTCTCCTACTGAGTTTAAAGTGGATCCATGTGATGCTGGACTCAGAGCCACATCTGGAGCTGAATGCCATGACATTGTGTGTGTGCTCTGTTGCTCAGCCCCTTATTAGAGAGCACATTTAGCTTCTTTGTTCATGAATATAATTATCCCGTTTTTAACTTATGCAACAGAGCAGTAGCCAAGCCAAATGACAAACAGACTACAGCCATAAATTAAGATTTTTTAATGATTTTCACTCTCATAATGTTTGCCACTTACTTTGTGCTGCAAACTGCAGTGCTATTTATTTTCTTTCCATCATGTTTTCTCTCTCTCTCTCTCTCTCTCTCTCTCTCTCTCTCTCTCTCTCTCTCTCTCTCTCTCTCTCTCTCCCTCTCTCTCTCTCTCTCTCTCTTCCTCACTGTCTCACTCTCTCTCATTTAACAATAAGTTTCCAAGCAACAAAACAAATCTGCCATATGTGGAATGGGTTTGCTCTGTGCATTTGGTTTCACTGCTAAACACATTGAGAGTAAGTGCACTAAATGATACTGAGGGTTTATGAGGATATAAAAAAGTTTAGAGAGAGAGAGAGAGAGAGAGAGAGAGTGTGTACAAGTTGTAGGACAATGGCATGTGAATTTCTTATAAAGATTTTTTTGTAAATAATTTTTACACAATAATACACAAAAGCAATCAGCAAAACACCTCACCCCTACCTATACCCAATGTTCCTTCCCTGTTGACCATTATTAGATTGATAAAACTAAAAAATAAAATAATAACAATTAAATTAAAAAGTAAAATGCATGGAATATTGTATATTTACTTTTTCTTCCTTTCTGTGTAATTATTTATCTATTTCATACAATAAAAATATGAATAAAAAACATATTTTTTTTACATAAAGACTTTTATATACTTAAAAAATTACATAAGATTTATTTTTTTATATATATATTTAAAAAATTAATCTTATATACACTGTAAAAACTGTTCATTTTACAATAAAAATACTATTACAGTCTTTCTAATTTCATTAAAACTGTAATGAAGAAAAGACTGCTGATAATAAACAGGTATTTAACTACAGAAATGCATTTAACGTGGAGTGCAGCATTTTTTCACAAATAAAAACAGCATTCCATTTGTGGCTGCGAGAGAAGGATAGAAAAATATGAAAGCATGGAAAGTGTAAGTGCAACTTTTTCCTTGTCACTTGCTTGTTCAGGGAACCCATTTAGTCTAACAGGTATGTGGCACATGCATACACGCACACACACAAACACACACTCTTGTATAAGTATATCTTGTGGTGTATTCTGATTTACAGTAGGCCAGATGTGGCATCAGACGCAGTTTCTCTGACTTGTTCATGGTGTATTTATTTTGACAGTCACCAGTAACAGCCAGAGATGCTGCTTGTTATTCAGAGTTGGTTGAGAGCAGATCCAATAACAAAATACATTTGGTTTATAAAAATAGAAATAGAATCCACATACTGCCTAAAACGTTGCGGTCTGAAGAAATGAAAGAAAAACAGCTCATAAGCCCAATTTAACCTCGCTGTCTCTCTGTTTCTGGGAAATGCTCCGATTTAGTGCTTAACACACACAAATGTGTAAATTAGGCTTATATGTTCATACATCCGTCAAATATCGTAAGGGTTCAAGCGTTTTCATTTCTCCGCATAACATAACAATGCTTCCTGCTCGCCGCACATCTGTGGTGGAGAGCAATAAGATGGCTTTAAATGCATGCCAAAGCTCACCACTACGAAAAAAATAAAGCAGACTAAAAACAGCTCGAAAACCAAACTAAAACCAGACTGAAATCAAACCTAAACACAAAACTAAGAAAATCAGCTCCCCTTCTACAAATACACCAGTCACCCAGTGTGCAAAATACATTGGGGTTTGGCTTTTTTTTCCATATGATAATCTCAATTCCCCAATGGTGCTCTTCCAGCAGACATATCTATATGTGTCTTCTTCATTATGACCAAATCCTTTTCAGCTTTAGCACACTTGTCAGCACAGAAGCAGCTGGAGAGAGGATAAAACAGCTTGAACTAACGCGAGTTCCAGCTGCTGAGATATTATTACTAAATTAACCACACCGTGTATCTGTTAATTGCTTTCTGCGTAATGTGCTTTTCAAAAGCCCTGTTTTATTCTTCCTTTGTGCAGTTTAGGAGGGAAAAGGATATCATGGAGCATTTTAAATGAAAGATTTCATCTGAATATAAGACTCTCTGGTGAAATATAACCATAATGGCAGCATTAAGCACCTGTTACTGTGTCTTTCAAATGAACAGGTATTATACGGTATGGAATTATACGAGTGCATTATTATGTAGTCATCATTGCCAAGCTCTAATCTTTCTATTTCATTTTTTTTCAGTATGGCTCACTTTTGCTTTACACTGAATACTAACTATATATTTTGAACATCCTAATGCCTGTGTTTAATTCCCTGAAAGACATTCCACTATTATCTGTGTACACCTCAAACATATCCAGTTTGATTATTGTGTCATATATAAACTAGCACTGTGTGTGTGTTTATGTGTTTTGTGTGCCCTGCTCCCAGGCTCCAGTAAGCTGTAATTGTTTGCTGTAAAACATTAATTAGGACCAGATGAAGAGGGAGAGATTTCCAGCATCTTTGTTTTATGGATAATTTGAGGTTATTTACACAAAATAAATGAGATAATAATGAGTTACTAACCAAGACTAAGAAGAGTCAGAGACTTGGAGAGGAAACACACACTCACAGACGCATTTGATGAGCTTGTGCTCTCATCTTGTCAATCACAACACAAAGGTTTTTAAACCACTGTTTACTCAGCCCTAATAAAAATAATTTTTAATTTTTAATCTCTCTGTCATACAATAGCAAACTTCCATTGATAGACCTTAGTCAGGGTAGCAGCATATTTAATATTAGTCAAAAATGAAAACGAGGATGTGAGGGACAGAAATGTGTACAATGGATTGTACTGTAGTTTAACGACATGCCAAGAGTTCAGCTGACAAAACATATTTACAAAAAAAAAAAAAAAAAAACTTCAGTAGACAAAAACTCCATACAACAGTGTGAAAGTTGTAAGTTTTGAAAATGACTTTTAGTACATTTATACAGTATAGTATGTGCCATTGTACAGACTGTAGTCAGCCTCATTTTCATCCGCATAAAATGCAATATGGCATCTGCCTTGACTAAGGTTTATGAAACATTCCAGCTGGGAATTAAGAGTTTGATTTGAGTTGCTTAATAATGGATAGAATGTCAAACTATATCTCTATCACTTTTGCCATTAGATAAACATGAATGCTAAAGTAATGCTAAAGTCTTTTGTCTTTCTCATAAACAGCTACCAGAAACTTGGGATGTGATGGGATCAAACATTGTGTGTTTAAACCAAACTGCTCTTGTTCCTTTGCTGTCCATTAGGTGGCTGACTTGTAAAGCGCACACTCCTTTGTCATTCTCTCTCACTCTTTGCGCACAGAGCCACAATTTGGGTACAGCCTTATTACATTAAACATACTGAAGCCTGTCAAAGGCAGAAGATCAACTCACAAGACAGGGAGTAAGAGTGAGGTCTGTCACCACAAATCAGAGACACACACAAACATCTGAAGCAAATAATTGGAGTCACCAGCTTAAAATGACAAGTGTATTCTAGATTTCCTGCGGTTAGAGTAGGAAAGAGACAAATGATCGCATTGCATGACGTTAAAGAGATAACTCACCCAAAATTTTCTCATCTTCAAATTCTTCCAAACCCACATGTAGCTGTTATTTCCTCTGTGGAAAACAAAAGGAAGAATCGTCACATAGATCTTTTCCATAGTGAACACAGGCTGTCAAGCTCTGAAAAGAATGAATACAGAACACATACAGATTTGGAAATGACATGTGAGTAAATAATGACATTTTCTTTTTAATTAAAGAAGTTTTAATGTTTAATGTTTCCATTTTAATCTCTCTATTATATAAAAGCTAACTTCAATTAATGGAGTCACCTAACTGGGAATTAAGAGCTTGAATTGAGTCTCAGTCTCTGACAGAAAGCTTGTTTATCTCTACCACTCAAACATTAGTCAAACATGAACATATAAAGTAATTTAAAGTCTTTCTCACATGGCTACCAGTAATATGGGATAATTTTGACCTCTATGCCATAAAATCAGTTTTCCATTAAAAAAAAAAAAAAAAAAAAAAACACATTCAGGTTTGGAAATGACAAGTGAGTAAATAATGAATTTCCTTCTTAACTCAAAAGTTTATGTTTGAAACTACTGTTGACCTTCAAAAAGTCTCTTTTGTATCTGAAGAGCTATATTTTTTTTGATCAATTCGAGTCAAAATCCTCTCAAGAGTGTTACATATCACTTCTTGAAAGAAAGAAACTGTGCACCGCCAGTGGAGGAGAACTTCACCATGTTTCCCTCTCACATGCAAATGCTTCATTGATTTGATGTGAAGTTGCTTTCACCTATAAATCTAACTCTGAGCATGGGCAGCATCACATTCTGAATCAATGTTCAGCACTTTCAGCTGTCGTTAAGGTGTACAGCACACTGAATGGCCCTCAGCCCATGACAGAAGATGTTATGAATAAATGAATGCCCATTCCACACCAGCAGCTTTCCCTCAGCCCTTAAGATGCATATTGCCGCATATATAAAACATTTTTTTTCCACCTACACATCCCGAGTAACAGCCAAAAAGAAAGGGAGAATACAAACAAAAACAGCCTTTATGTCATCGCTTGGAAGTTGAAAGTCCTCTTTCTTTTTCTTTTCTTCTTTCTTACATCATGGCGTGATTTATTGTCACAATCGTTTCTTGTTCCCAAACTTGACATTCGTCTTTTAATTCATCCAACTTCCATTCCAGCAAACCAGAGCTGTAACTTCTGGCTGACTGTGTCAAGTTTCTCTCTCTCCTGCTTTCTTTCCTCCCGCTCTGAGAGGATTAAATCAATTATGTTGATTTTGTATTTATTGCGTGCATGCTCTCAGTCGTTTGTAATTAGCTTATAGCTTTTGATGTGAGGTAATGTGATGAGAGGGTTACGAAGTCTCTGGAGGCAGGAGCGAGGGAGCGAGAGAGAGGGAGAGTCGGGCGCCAATGCTGGTGGGTTTATGGCCATCCCTTTGTTCTGACCCAGTCACAGCTGAACAGGTGAGTTCCACCTGAGCAGAGCGGGACAGAGGGGGAAAGGAGATCAGTGTCAGGGCTAAAGGGGCACATGACTCAGGGTAGGACCACCCAACGGACTGGCGTCAATCCTCAATCAAACATTCATTACATACTGGGGTACCCCCCAATCTTTTCCCCTACCCCTCAAATACACAATTACCTTAAAGATGGTCTTACCAGCACTCTCCTCCCCAGCCCCCACCCCGTCTCTCGTATTCCCATACACCCCTCACAGATGTGGGTGGCCGACTATACCTATTTGGTAGCTTTGAGGGAGGAGAGAGAGAAGCAAAGTTTTAAGATACAGTCAGAGGTTGAGAGAACACCTAAGAGCCTGTTCACACCAGTGTAGTTATTGTTAACTAAAACTAAAAATAGTTTTCATTAATTAAATAAAGCTCCAAAAAAAAAAAAAAAAAAGTGTCACATGATCCTTCAGAAATCATTCTAAATATGCTGATTTGGTGCTCAAAAACATTTCTTATTATTATCATCAATGTTAAAAAAAAAAAAAAAAAAAAAAAAAAAAAAACAGTTGTGCTGCTTAATATTTTTATGGAAACATTTGCACTTTTTTCCGGGATTAGAGTAAAAATTTCAAAAGAGCAGCATTTATGTAAAATAGAAATGTTTTGTAACATTTTAAATGTATTTACTGTCACTTTTTTATCAATTTAATGCATCCTTGTTGAATAAAAGTAAAATTAATAATATTAAATAATAATGAATAATAAAAAGTAATTTATAAAAAAAAAAAAAAAAACTAGTTTTAAATGTTCTTTTCCATTCTTTAGAGTCGGAGTCGGATGGCTTGGGTTAGATCATAGACAGAGAGGCTGCTTGAAGATAAATTTAGTCCCATTCTCTGGTGTCAGTGAGGAGGAGGCATTTTAATGGCCCTGCTCTGAAAATGACTGAGATGGACTTCAAACAATAGATGACTTTCAAGTCTTGCCCACTGTTATTCAAAGACAGACGCCTAAATACACCTACTCCTTTCCATCATATATATTCCCACAAACACACACACACACACACACACAGATCTATCTCCCTCTTTGTTTATTTTAGGGGTCACTGTGCCACATAAGGCCCCAGTGCTAAAACACACAAGGCTGCTGCCACGGTTACTAAAATTGCTTTGCGGCTGTCTGAACATCCCATAATAAAATAAACTCTGCATGTTTCAGGCTGCCTCGCTGAGGATTTAATGACTGAGGATTTCAAACTCTGGTCAAATTCGAACATGTTACAGAAAGGCAGAGCAAAAACACTCAAACAACTTAAAAAGCCTAAGGATATTGGATTGGACGTCAGCAGCTTTCAAGAGCTGTTTGCATTGGCAAACGGAGCAGCAGATATTCACGGGAGAAGTGTACGCCGAGAGACACTGCTCCACGAATAACTGCATCACAGTAAGCCATAGGAAACTGGTGGTGAAACTCGACACATGTAATGGCAGCCACAGGCTAGTTATGCCAGCCAATGCTGCCTCTCCTCTGGAAAAGACAAATCCCACAGGTCTGCAGGGCATCTCTGATTTCTTGATTTTTTGTCTGCTTTAATGTCATAGATGTTCTGAAAATATATGTTCATATGTTTTATCTTCCTAATGTCTTTCCACTTGCAAATTTTTGGAAAAAAAAATGTGTAATTCAAGTCTGCAGAGAACCTCAGAAACCATGAGGTCAATTGACCCTTTGCTAAGCACTGCTTAGCCTGATGTTAGATGTGTATATTTGGGAATGAGGATGGACACATTGTTTAAGCCACAGAACAAACTTCACCATTTTCAAGATTTATTTAAAGATTCGTCTAAAGAAAAAAAAAAAATACTGTTTGCGTACCTCACTATTACAAGGAACCTAGCAACAATGTTACACTTTATTATTAAGTTATTTATTATTTATTATTAAGTTAAAACTTATTCAAACACAAAGATCATCCACAGACTTGTCCACCATGGGGCCAGGGTCCACTTTAAAATAAGATAAGCTTTAAAATAAGATAATACACCAAGATATTTCGTAATTTTCACCTCCTTAGCAACTTTTTTTTTTTTTCTTTTCATTGAAGAACCAAGGTTTTTTTCTAGTTTTGCTAAACTCTAAAATTATTTTAACGGATAGAAATATTTTTTTAAAATCCTTGTCCTTAATTCATATCCAATAAATCACGAACAACTGGAAAAGTCATGTAAATTCATTCATGTAAATGAGACCTTGCAGAATATTCAGCTCTTACAGCTTCAGGAGTCTTGCAATTTAATTTACAGAAACAAGGAGTGTTGGGCTTTCAAATATTGTTATGGACAATGGGGTTATGGACAATGATTTGACTCCATTTTGTTCACAACTAATAAGAGTTATGATGTGTGTTTTTTTCTTTCTAAAAGTCCCTGGTTGCTTTTAGACATAAACTGAATAATGTACATCTTGAAATAAAACCTAAATTACAAAACAGAACTTCTCAACATTAAAGAGTTTAAGAAAAATAAAAGTTAGAGGTCATAATTCTTTGCAAAATATTAATCTCAAAACTTCATCTTTAGATGGAGATCTTCACCGAATAAGCACCCAGCTAGAGAAATGACAATTTAGTTTTATTTTAGATAAAAGCATCTGCTAAATAATATATGTACATTAGAATTATGCACAGTATTTAAGTGCAGCTTTATCATTTGTGCCATTATCTCTTTGAACAATACACTCTCAGAAATAAAGGTACAAAAGCTGTCACTGGGGCAGTACCTTTTCAAAAGGTACACTTTTGTACCTATTAGGTTCAATTATGTACACTTTAAGTACTAATATGTACCTTTAAGGTACCAAAATGGACCCTTTAGGTACAAACATGTACCTTTTGAAAAGGTACCACCCCAGTGACAGCTTCTGTACTTTTATTTCTGAGAGTGTAAGAACAACACAAGAATCAATGAAAATGTCTACCACCACATCATTTGTTGCATTACTGTCTTAGAACTCTGGGATATCAACTAGTTCCCTCATGCTGCCAATACGTCCACACCCTAAGTCACATATAGGGCAGAAAAAGAAAGCGTGATAAACAATGGAGAAAGAGTGAGGACTTAGCAAAGAAACACATGTGGCATGAAAACCTGTGGTCTGTTACTTCTGGAAAACGTCAGTATCAGAAAGTAATAATTAAAGATACACAAACCAGAATAGGGACAGGAGGACGGAGAGAGAAAAACAAATATGGCAGACAGAGAAAGTTTAAGATGAAAATCAATAAAAGACACAACACAGAGCGAACGGGACCGCTCTTTTTTCACTCGTGGCAGGGAGGCCACTGTCATCATGTCTCAGGAATTAGGCAGACACATGCGTTGGTGCTGCAGTAGGAGTGAGGCGCCGCTCTTGGCCTGCGGTTGGGGAACATGAAAGGGTTTGTGGGATGAGCAGGAGGGCTGGCCTGGCCCCTGGAGCGCCGCGCTGCTCCTTGCCAGAGAAATTTGGCAGCACGCTCTCTCTGCAGCCCGCGGAAGGAATCCACTCCTATATTCCAGCAGGGAACCACAACTCCAAACAATCCCCCGAGAACAGGGCTTCTGACAAAACAACTCAGTCCACACACGTTCATACACACACTAAATCATTAACGAACACAAGTATACACACATACAAATTAGCAGACATGCCCTCTGCGTACAAATGCGCATCTTAGACGCTTTCACCTAGAATAAAAGCTAAGGGGCCTTGCAATGGATTCACTGTCTCTCAGTTTGTCTCCCTCCCTCCTTTCTTTTCTTTTCTTCAGAGGGGAAAAACTCTCCAGTCACACACACAGACTCTGGCATGCCTCGGCGCTCATTTGGCTGTAATGTTCCCCTAACAAAGTTGTCTTTGTGTTTTGTTTTATTGCGGCCAATTAAATGGTTAAATCTGATATCTATCATTAAGAGGTCAGCTGGTGTGGTGAAATGGGTGAGAACAGAGAGCAAAGCAGTGAAAAGGTCAAAGGAAACCCTCTGTCACTCCTCTACCTATGGAAACACTGAGAAAATGCTGCGTGTCTCAGCAAAAACTCTTCTGATAATAGGGCAGCTATAACAATGTGTCGTGGACTAAAGAGATTTTTCCAGAGAAACCTTCCAGCTCACTGATGTGTTATTGTTTGACGCTCTGAATTACATTCATTTCAGCCTCATTTTAGGATGTGGAGTCATTACTTATGTGCATGTGTGTTCAAATAAATGAGAATAAATAGAATGATAAATGAGTTTGGAAAAAGGAATGATGACAATTATTTGCCATGTTTTTTTTTTATTTTTTTTTTATAGAATCTGAAGAAAAATGCATTAGGAAAAACTATTAAACACTAGATCAAGGACTTTCAAACTTTTAGTGTCAAGAAGCCCAAAATAAGAAGCCCAAAATAAGATAATATTTCCAAAATATATAATTAGTTTTTTAATGTCATGTATATATATGTGTGTATATATATATATATATATATATATATATATATATAAACTTTCCTACTGCCTGAAAAACACATTAAGCATCATATTATAAAGAAAACATGCTGTTTCCAACCTTTGAAATCATTCAAAGGTTTACGGTCAGAATTTTTAAAATAAATTAATACTTTTACTCAGCAAACATGCATTAATTTGAAAAATTGACAGTAACAACAGTTACAATGTTACAAAATAGTTTTTTTTTTAAATGCTATTCCTTTTGAGCTTTCTATTAATTAAAGAATCCTGAAGAAATTATCATGGTTTTCATAAAAATATTAAGAAGCGCAACATAATAATAAGAAATGTTTCCTGAGCACCAAATCAGCATATTAGAATGATTTCTGAAGGATCATGTGACACTACTGAAAATTCAGCTCTCACCCTTACAATAATAAATTACATTTAAAAAAAAAAAAAAAAATATATATATATATATATATATATATATATATATATATATTATTTTAAATCATACTTTACAATATTACCATTTTTACTATACTTTTGATCATAAGAGTCTTATTTCAAAAACATTACAAATCTTATCGACCCCAAACTTTTAAACGGTAGTGTAGTTTACTCCTGTTTTCAAAGCTATAGCTTTTTATTTTTAATTGTATTATTATTATTTCCTATAGTTTAAAACTAGGGCTGTCAAAAACTAAAAATTTAATTTGAATTTAAGCCTTTAAAAAGCAAAATGAAACAGTAATATTTCCAAATTTAATAAATGTGTTTAAAAAATACTGTGTAAAACGTAAACTTTGACAATCCTAAAAATAAATTCTGTAAAGACTTTTTTCTCAAAAGTCTTTCTCTCAAATTTTCTGCAGATCTGCCAGCACCCCCTTGCATCTCCCTGTATCCCAGTTTGAAAATCCATATATTAGATTATTCCATGTGAATGAAACATTTCAATTTACTGTACAGATATGGCATTTGCATAAGAACCTTTACTTAAAAGTAATGATTTTGCACTTACAGGTTCCACCAGATCTCGTAGCCATTCCCATTTTGTCTGTCTGAATGAGATGGCTAAGATATAACCTCAGACAGTAGGAGGCAGCACAGACCGACAGATAAACCATGCACCATCAAACTCTCTCCATCTTCTGCTTTCTTGCCTCTCACACACACATTTAAATAAAATTATACAGTTTTAGACCAGAAGTAACTGTCCATCTCTCAGGCTCAGTGTCGTGTCTCAGGCACACATCTGTGGAGCAGATCACAGGCCCATGGCCACAGCACTGTGACATATGGTCAACAGAGAAAGAAAGAAATGTGACCGAAATCAAACCAGGCTTCCATCTCTCACGTTCTTACTTGCTTTCTCTTTCTTTTCATCTCTAGATTCGCATCTGTCATTTCCTCTTCTGTGCTGCAAGGCCAGATTGAATTTGGCTGCTGTTGTTGTTAGCGGCCGTCATTTTGTTGTTATCCTTCACAACACGGGCTTACATGCAAACACACAGTCATACAGTTGCTACAGGCACATCTTTCCCACAGAATCAGCAGAAAACACTGGCCTGACGCTGCCAAACCAGCAGTCGGGAGGGAAAATGACTTCTGGTGACACTCGATTCATCCACACGACCGCAAAGATATTGCGAATGGCCACCGACTTGAGTTTACATCTGTGAATGATTTTGAGGATGTCACACTATCAAACACACAGAGGGGGGGTGGTTTAGGACAATTTATAACCCTTCACAGGTATAATTTATAGGATTCAGAGACACAGAGGTTTATGTAAGGCCAAAGTATATGGTCTGTAAAACAAGGCTTATTCAAGACTGTGTACAATGAAATCTGACAAGATGTTATCCCGAAAAAACTAAAAATTAAAAAAATAACTCAGTCACCTCTTCAACCATTAATAGAGGAATTTGTCCATTCTGGCACAGACTACAGTTTAATCAAAGCATGATAATGTCTCATACAGCATGAGCAGGAGACACAGAGTATGCACTCAAGCAGTAAATTGGCCATTAGACATAAAGAGATGAGTTTAAAAAAAGAACCATGAAGACCGAGAGAGAGAAAGAGAGAGAGAGAGAGAGAGAGAGAGAAATATGCACATCATCAAACCCAAAAATACACTTCTGCGCATCTGTCTCTCTTTAAACACATTCGCTCAGCTATTTCGCTTTATAATTTCATGTTCACAATTAAAACATCCTGGCCCGTCCCTGAAGCTAACTGTAATTTACTGAAATAATGCTCTAAATCAAGCGTTTCCCCTCTGACAGACTCCTGTCTCTCTCCGGAGGAATCTGGGATTCAGAAAACCACAGTCTGCCATTCGCATGTTGTTGTCTCTCGAAAACACGTTTAATCTGCCATCGCTGACTAATTACCAGCAGCAAAGCATGCTGGGTAAAGCCTCAAAATGGCTGTCTTATGTTTTCTGCGGTGCAACTGCGCAATAACGGCCCTTCTTTGCGTTTTTAATTACGGCTGATTTATGAGGTAGGGAGCTGAGGTCAGAGGCGTATAAAAAAAGGGGTCGCACTAGGTTTACAGCTTCACCGCTCTGCAAATCTGACGAGGCCAAAAAGTGTCAACAGTTTACTATGTAAACTTAGGGGGAGACAAAGGGAGCGCTATTGTATCCCAGCTCGCTTAGGGCCAAGTGCTGTTTACTATTTAAACGCATGATTATATGCATCCCTTCACCCGCTCATCAGGTCGGCGTAACCACATGTTAAGACATCTCTAATTGCTACATTCGCTGGCACAACCTTATCCTTTGCGCAAGTCAGTCCGTTAGCGCTGAAAAACATGTAATTAGTCAACATTTCGTAGCATTTGTATGTGATAAACGGTGTCAAAAAACATTCAGACTGAGCATTCCTGCGGGTTCTGGCTCAGGGAGATAGCCTTTGTCCGTCCAGGGCTGCAAGTCAATAGATTTATGGGTTCGAAGGGTCAAAAGAACTGGCATTGTGCAATTTGCACACCACGTGCCGCTGATGCCGTGGCGGGGTTTTTCTTTTCCTGTCTGATCAGGACAGCGCTAGGATGTTTCATCCCGCCTGTTGGGGTCTTTCGTGGCAGCCCGGAACGACGCCAGCACTTCTGTCACCTCTCCGGTTACGGATAAACAAACATGCTTTATTCGCTGGCTGAGAGAAGTGACTAATGAGAACGTCTGGAAGCACTTTCTGCAAAGAAATAAATTGATAAGTCAGTAAATATTGTTTTGCCAGCATTTCGGTTGCAATTGCAGTGTCAGTCGAAACAAAGGGAAAACAGATTATTAAAGCCTTGGACACATATTCCGCTGTTAGGAAAACCCCAAAAATTCGGTCGAAATTCAGCCCGCAACCACCATAAAAGTTAAAAGTCAGCTAGCTAGGCCTTTTTTCTTTAATGATAAGAGGAGGATTATATGTGGTCACATATTCGAATGCCACCTGCAAATTATTGGCCCGTGGAGGGATTTTTTCCCTTTAACACATACAAATGCATTGTGCACTTTTTATTGGGCTAAGTGAAAAAAAGAGAAGTCACTAATCTGATCCTGGTTCAGTCAGAGGACGCCCACCACCAACACATCTGCGGACCAGCTGAGCGAAGCGTTCCTACCCGATCCAACTCCTCCCGCTTCAGCATATCAAAGAGCCTAAGGGTGCCTTGGCACTGCTCGGATAGTTGTCCTTTTTATAAAAGACAAATAAGCCCAAACCTCGGGCTGCCATCCAAAAGCCGTCTATGACACCATGTTGAAACGAGCACTTGGCCGGCAGACATGAGATCAACATGCGTTTAAAAGCTGTGGTGGTTTCAGGACGGCAGCGCTTGTCTTCCACATTCTAATACAGTCACACATTCTTTCATTAATCTGGCCCAGCGCTGCGCCGCAAAACAACATAATTTGCAAAACCACTTGATGGCTTCAAAAGGTTTTACCCAGACGGCTTTGGTCTCCTTGACAGTGGGAGAGACAGAGAGGGGGAGGATGGGGGTTACGGAAAGTGTCAGCACTAGGTGTGTGGTAGGCCTCTGTCTTTTTCGGCCTCTTTCGTGTGCTTTATTTCCCCTGAAGCGTGTGTTTACATGTCGAGAGGGGTCAGATTGTTTGTTTGACATGGTGATATCATCATGAAAATCATGAATTACAGTGGTGTTCAATTAAGCGAAACATCACAAAACGCTTGTTTTTCTTCCCCTCGGCCTCTCGCCGCTTTTGTGCATACTTTTGCAGTTAATGTTTGTGAGTTTGAAGGGTCCTGTGAAGGCTGAAATAATCAGGTGTCAGGACAAGGGCGAAAGGCCCCGTGATGATGTAGCTGGTGTGATGATGATGCAGAAACTGGAAAACAATGCTGCCAGTAATGATGAAAACTGACCGCCAACCACATGAGACACACGCACACGTATCCCCTAAACGACTTGGTCATCTCTCGCTAGTAAGGCGTCCTGTTTAACACACACAGACAACACATCGCCCCCATTGAGTCAGAGTCATATAACAACGGCATCTAAATGGAAACAAGCAGCTTTTGGGTTTCGACATCAAAGCAATTAATGAACGATGGATAACCAGAAGCCACTTTTTAGCCCAGGCCAAACCAAACACAATACACACACACATAAAAGCCAAACCAAATACACAATTAAACACATGCTGTTTGAGCAGGGAGGCTGCTTTAATACTGCTTAGATCCAATGAACGGCTGCTGAAAACCTCAAACTGAAGACAATATTGCTTTATCCACACACACACACACACATACACACACAAGCATGTCATTTTTACATCCTCATAGAGACAGAATCATTCATTGGGAAAGTTAAATATAAATAAATCATCTGTGGAGTACAGTTATACAGAAGAGATCACAGATTATCACTCTTTGAGATGATTGATACAAGAGAACTGAGGACAATACTACTACAAATCTGTCTGCCATTTTTTTTTTTTGCTATAAAACATATGGTTCAACAGTAATAGTACTACTAAAATGTTTACATCGATAAATACAAAACATCTGAATGTTACAATTGCACTATGTTATGGGTAACCATCAGTGTTGGGCACGTTACTTTAAAAAAGTAATTAGTTATAGTTACTAGTTACTTCTCACAAATAGTAACTGAGTTAGTAACTGAGTTACATTATTATAAAAGTAACTAATTACCAGGGAAAGTAACTATTGCGTTACTTTTTTTTTTCTTTTTTTTTTTTTAATGTTCAAATATTGCAAATAACTTGGATGCCCCCAATATTAAATATGTTAAATGAATGAAATGGACACTAAATAGAATAAATTATTATTAGAAAACATTGTACACTAATCTACACTATTTTAATATTTCTGTGGGACAATGTGAGAGAGACCTATCAAATTCAATATATTATTGTAAATATTATCAACCAATTATATATATAAAGCTTATGTTTGTGTATATATATATATATATATATTAAATATCTGACACTTAGCATCAGTCAGTCAAGCATTATAATATGATATTATAATAATTTAGCATTATATGACTTTAGTAATTAGAATAACCATGAATGCATATTTGTCGTGTTGACTGAACTTGGGACTGGTGGTGGTGCTTAAGATATTGTTTGTCATTTAGTGCTTCGATAAAAAAAGAAAAAAAAAAAACTAAAAGATAACAAAACTACTATGAATTCTACTAACAGTAGAAAACGCACTAAGGATTAATGAGCTGCTGGGTTCATGAATATTAATCACGTAGTCTGCGTTCGCTCGAATTGATTTGCTGAAATCAAAACAGGGACGATAATAGGTGAGTGCCAGCCAATGAGATTGTCCTTTGCGCATTAGTTCCGCCCACTACCGGAGAACCCGACAGTTCTTAAAAGCTGAAGAATTCCATAAGAAGGTTGTTATTTTGACAGAAAATACAACAAAGAATATTGTTTAAATGTAACGCGTCAATTATGCATGTTATGAAAGACTCTCTTGCTCTGTATCTTTCTTTGCGCGTGAGAGACAAAGCGACGGCGAGTTATGCGCCTTCACACGAGAGTTTACGGTACATCAAATACAGCTACACTGTGCATCCATTCAGATGAACTGAAAAATAAAATGCGAATAATATTATAATAAATTATAGTAACGCCGCATTTTATTGTCAGTAACGGTAACGGCGTTGTAACGGGAGAAACAGTAATTCGTCTGATCACTCGTTACTGAAAAAAATAACGCCGTTAGTAACGCCGTTTATTTATAACGCCGTTATTCCCATCACTGGTAACCATGGCTCCCAACTTGTCCTCTAGCCCTCAGTTTAATGTAATAATGCTCATTACACTGCATATAATTTTTATTTCAGAACTTGTTTTACAATTGCCCCAATCTCACAAGTGATTAAGCTGTTGTAGTATGAACACTTTTGTAACACTGCTTCATGAAGCTTCAAACATTTGCAAATCTTTCTGTTATGAATCAGTGGTTTGGAGCTTGTATCAAATTCGATACAAGTCATATGATTTTATTAGGTTTTGTTATGTCTATTTAATTGCTTCTAGCTGACCTAGTTTGACTTTATTTTAATTATATTAAACTATTTGTAGATTACATTTTATAGATTTCATTAACTTTTTTTGCATTTGGTTTGTAAAAGGTGTCATTATAATATTATATAATTTAAATGTTTGCCCATTTATACGCTTTCACTAGAAGGTGCCGCCAGACTGTGGTGTTTCGAATGCTTCGAAACAGTCAATCAGTTTTTTTCAACAGTGAATCATTCGAAGAAATTGGTTCAGTTGATTCAGAGTTTCGAAAAGTTTTTTCACCAATCGCTAATAAATGCTAATACCTACAACAAAAGACCCAACACTTTCTATGCAAATACGTGAAAGGATGACACACTTCTAGCTACGAATATATTATGAAATTCATAATGCAAGGCAATTAAACGTTGCATTCTCAGTGATGTATAGGTCACTATAATAGGTATTGTCAGTTATTGTCGGTCCTATCTTTTAAGTTTGAGCAAAACAGAACATTTGAAGGTAGGCCTACTTAAAGTAAACGTTTATATAATGATACATTCAGTTTAACGACGCACCTGCCACCTGCAGTAGGCCTACTTAGGTTGATGATTGGCAACCATCAGAAGAGTGCATGGTCCACGAGAACGCGCTTTGATAAAACGCTTGTGCTTTTGCATTTGCGTAAAATAAAAATAAATTAAATTAAATTTAAAAACCTGAAATTCATGTTACCTTTTAAATGAATTTATTTTAAGCACATCATAACTCTAGATAGCGGAAAAAAATAAAGAGAAAATCTTTTATATGGCAAAATCATTTCATTGTTGAATTTTTTTTTTTTTTTTTTTTGTTCACAAACTCACATTCCTCTTTCCCATACAGGCAAAGAAAAGCTGAGCACCTTTGTCTAAATCATCTAAATATATTGTCTGTTTACATTCATTTTCCAACTCTGCCTCATACCTTTCATTATTGATTTATGAGGAAAAAAATAATGTTCAGATAATAATCTCTTGGTTCTGTGTGGAAGTAAAACAACGTTTAGACTGCAGAGTAACTTATTTTTCTGTGCAAATCACATGTCACGTTCCTTATGATCGCTGGCAGCTTTATTATTTTACAACTAAATAAGATCTGCTGTTGAATAATACTAGTTTATAATTGCTTAGAGTTATTTTTTAATTTATTTTTCTTAATATAAAAGCACTGACTTTTGGATAAGAAATCAAAAACCATGTCACCAGCTTGTACTATTTAATGACAGCAATAATAAATTTAATTTGTAGTTTTTATTTATTACCTCTCCACTTTTGTCCTCGGCAGTTTAGTAATGGCTTGCACACAGTGCATCATGGGAAAAAATGCACACTGAAGTCCAGAGAAGCTGTCATAAAAATAACCCCAAACATTTGGGTTCGAAGAGTTTGCTTTTAATATTCATTTACCTCTTAATTATTCCATTACCATTCTTCAGCTTTCATTCTGAAGAGACTTTGATCTGAGGAGGATGTACAGAACTAAAATATGAAGTATTTTGTAGAAGCTGCCAAGACAAAAAGATCAAGCAGAAGAATGGCATTTGTTGATCTGCAGCGATGTGCCCTTACTTTCCCTTTGAAAACAATATTTTGTAGGGAAGGCAGACGACTTCAACCTACTGCGGTGACGCATGAATAAAAGCAGCCATTCCAGTGGCTTAACCTTCACTATTAGGACTAGCATACGAGGCACAGACACACAGAAAAGACATGTGCTTCTGTATATAGAATTTTATAATGTCTTTCAGCCTGACATTGGGCATGAGTTTTAAAACAGGGCTCTTTTGTATGTCAAACCTCACATTTTAATGGATTTCCTATAAAACTGTTCACCGATCATGGTATTCAAATCACAGCTCTAGCAAAACTGCCCCCTCTGATGGCGTCTGGAAGCGATCCTAGCCAAGGAGGTACACCACATCTAACGCCAGGCTGCATGCTCTTCCTTCAGCACCCATCAGGCTTTTTCCTGTGGTGCGTGTGTGATCATTTATAGGGGGCTTAATCAACATGTATTTAGTGCATGTATTTTGTGAATCATTTTTATAGGCCTTGGTTGCCTGATTCTGTGTACACAAGCCAAAGGTTGTGCCAGATCTGAACACGGATCTAACAAAAAGGGCCACCGTGACATTCAAAGACGGGGTTGTTAACCCTTATTTCACAAACTATTACAAGGTGCAGTAAATCAGAGACTAATAACATTTGTAGAGCTTCATATGGTCCTTGAATCATGCCGGTGCTACCACTTATTAGCCTATTTGTTGCATATCCATATGTTTTGTACCCAGACTTTCCAGTGCCACAAGCCACCCTCTGACATCTGAGAGCTTTAAAGGTGGGTCATTCAAACAAGAATATGAAAATGAAACTGAGAACAGGAGGGGGAAAAAAGCAGGAATGCATAAAGTCAGCAAGAAAAGAAAATCTCTTTTGAAAGGGGTGCATAATAATTCTGAGAGCTCCAGTGTGGAACCTAAATAATACAGTTCAGGTTTTGATATAACTATTACTGCCTGGGAAGAGCACTTTGAAGTTAATTGAAACCACTGGGCAGCAATCTCCTTTATAGCACTGACAAATAACAGTTTCCTACAGCTTATCATTGAAGGTTAGGGCACGGGGAGGCACATGCCTGTTCCATATGCCCACTCAATACAAATAAAACTCAAAAGACCTTCCTTTTCTCCCAGGCACACCACAGAGGACACTGAGAAAATGGTCACGGACAGGATGTGGGGAGGACGAAATTGGTCTTTGGTGGTCTTAAACAACATCAGTGTCTGACCCCCATTACTGTGTTTTTACCAGACTTTACTACCTCTTTAGAATAAACCACATCACAACTCGATAATGCTACATTAAAGTATAGGTGGCCCAATATATTGTATGCGCTCAAAGGGAAACCTATTATTAAACAAAGGAATGACTGCTTTTACTTAGAAGCTGTTTTCCACACTACGTAGCAGGTTCTGGTTCTAATATATGAGCCAAGTATAATGGTCAATGAATTTGTCTTTAATGTTCCTTATTGTTTTTCTGGCACAAGGCTCTTTTTCACCTTTGATTTCAGCTTTCTCTCTCTTTTTTCACATGCCTATTTGCAGGGGTAAAACACAGGCCCGTCGGAGGGTCATCCGCTGTCGATGCGCTGCACAATAACACATAACATCCCTCATGGTGAAAAGTGAGAACAGAGAATTGGCCAGACAAAAGACAAGGAGGATTTGATGAGCTCCAGGAGTTCAAAGTTTTCCGTCTCGCTTGTACCACATCTGAAAGCATGCTGCCCCTCAACCTGCATTTAACTTGCTGATCACGTATTAAAAGTATTCTCGAACATGATGAGACACGTGACTGGATGCAGAGCAGGCTGACAGACACCGGCTCGAAGACATAATTCGCCGCTGATGGGTCCTTGAAGTCCCGCTGGTGAGCTTTTAAATAAGCCTTGACTGACAGATGTAATACAGTATATGAAGAGTGGTTTAACACGCACACACAAAAGAAACGTTAATTGAATGATTGGATGTGAAGCATAAACAGACATGAACTTTGTTTCCTCAAAAAGCTTTCCATTAGCTTACAAAAGAATCCCCATAGACACATGTGCTTATACTCTTATATCCACATGGAGCCACTTTGCTCAAGGTATTTTTCAAACACATATTTCCCTCCAAAGCTAAAAGAGAAGGGCGGAAATGTAGGTTATAAATAGGAATCAAAAGAGCCCTCCTGTTTATTGCAACAAGATGACAGAGACACTGAAATCTTTGAAAGTATGAGTGCTTTGAGCTTTTTACAAGACAGGTGAAGAGAACACATGTGTTCAATCTGAGTACCAGGCTCGCCTGGGTCGGCCCTATCATAAAAGAAGAGAGATTACAAAGAAGTCTAATGAAGACACTGATCAAAGTCTGTAATGCTAATACAAAGCAGGTGTTTTGAAACCTTTTAATACCCCCCTGCCCCTCCGCGGGGCTCGTGCCTGTATATCTTTCATAGAGCGGTCCTTTTGTCCTCAGCTGAAACTGGGAACCAGCGGAGCGCTTTTCAACACCGCTTCACATGCATTACGAGATATCTGTTGACCCCAGACGCTCAAGGGGGTTATGTCCATGTCATACACAAATGCTGCTACATATTCTATTACAGCTCAAAGTGGTGTTTTTGGAAAATAGAATATCCTGCATTGGGGCCCTTCTGTCTTCAGCTGTACAACACCTGGGAAAAAGCTGGAGAAGAGGTTGTAAGAGACCTGACAAGACTCACTTTCTGGAATATGCTCAAAGCACGATGACTATTTTTGTAACAGTTGCAAAGCTCTGTTTCTGATTTCCATTCATTGAAAGCAAGGGCAAACCTCAGGAGAGTACAAACAGTGGCTAAGCTGCTCTGTTTTAACTCAGCTATGTATTATTACACCTTATTATGGTATAATTATTTGTTATTAATTTACACTCTGATGTTAATTAGCTTCCCTATTGTCCAAAGAAACTGCACACACCTGTGATTCTTGGATCAAATTTGAAAATCATTGTGATATAATAATACTTGGTTACAGTATAGGGGGTCACCCTTAAGTAAATTATGTGTTCATTTGGTCCTAATCTGTATTATATACAGGTGCATCTCTATAAATTAGAATGTCGTGGAAAAGTTCATTTATTTCAGTAATTCAACTCAAATTGTGAAACTCGTGTATTAAATAAATTCAATGCACACAGACTGAAGTAGTTTAAGCCTTTGGTTCTTTTAATTGTGATGATTTTGGCTCACATTTAACAAAAACCCACCAATTCACTATCTCAACAAATTAGAATATGGTGACATGCCAATCAGCTAATCAACTCAAAACACCTGCAAAGGTTTCCTGAGCCTTCAAAATAAATGAACTTTTCCACGACATTCTAATTTATTGAGATGCACCTGTATTATATACTTACTTTGGTCAAAACTGATTCATTAAATTGAAATGTCTATTTAAAAGTTCATGTTTAGTTCAAGTACAGTCAAATGTACAGATACTGTTTTATATATATATATATATATATATATATATATATATATATATATATATATATATATATATATATATATATATATATACAGGGCTCGAATTGAGGGGGAATGCGGGGGGATGGCATCCCCCTGGTCGAAAAAAATTACAAAAAGCATCCCCTTTGTAAAACCATCATCCCCCCTTACCATCCCTTTGGGTTATTAATTTTGTGTATTACGTAAAACTTATGCACATGAAATGTTAAAATTCTCTACTTATGATCATTTATGAACTAAATAACGGAGACTGGCCAATCACAACTCGGTACTGTAACAAGCTGCGCACAAGCGGAAGCAATTTTGTTTTTTTCCAAGCAAAATGGTTCAAGCGCAACTTTTGAAGTTCTTTAAAAAGAAAACAACAGAAGGTATGATTTTTCCTTGATTAGAATTTAAAGACATTCTCCTGACATAATGTATGTGTGACTGTGAGGGACTGAGAGACGATAGGAGAGCTGACATTATCCAACTTTAAAAACAACAACAACAACAACAACAAAAACCCCTTCTTGAGAGTCCAAAAAGAATTCACTGTGCGATGAAACCCATTAGAATACAGTTAGAATGCCCTTATAATTCCAGCAATGAAACAAAAAATACCCATGTATGAGTTTTTATGTTTTTCTATTCATTGCACAAGCAATGTACTTTTCTGTATATCAGCACATATGCGCGAGGCCGCAAGCACAAATCGAGGGGTGAGAGCCAGAAGGGCGTAAGTGACATTTTTGGTTAAATGGAGATATATAGCCTACATCAAATGAAAGCTCTTAATGAGCTCTTTCTACTGGCAAAACTACTGTCATCCATGAGTGTACAAATTTGTATTATAAACAATTGAAATCAGTACACAAAGTCAGATCAAACTATGGTATAATTTTTGTTTTGACTCTCCTGTAAAGTTGGTGAAATGTCACTTACGCCCTTCTGGTTCTCACCCCTCGAAATGTGCTATTAGATTTATACAACAGTGCATAGCAACACAGTGTTTCATTCCATGAATGAATCGAGTGAGCCAGTGATTCAACGGTCCATTCAGATGGTCTCACTTGTTTTGTTTCTATTGAACCAGCCGTTTTGAACGAATTGTTTGATTTGAATGATTCAGTAAGTAATTTATTAAAACAGGGACTTGCTGCCACCTACTAGCGGTTTTATTGTCATATTTATTTATCCATGACAGACCTAAACCAGCCAAGGTGCCAGAACAAAAACACATTCAGCAAAATATTGTTTAATTATCAATATTGACCAAAATTCCTCTATTTCAGGCCCCAGAAGGAAAAAAACAAAAACAAAACAAACAAACAAACAAACAAAAAAAAAAAAACTAACTTATAAATAATAGTTCATTCAATAAGGAAATTTTTTTTCACATTAAATAGAAACCTTTTTAAAAATGAGAGCAATTTTGTAATCATTGTGTAAAATTAGCCACAGGACCACATCATCCCCCCTGAATTTTTTTTTTTTTTTTTAAATTCGACCACTATGTATATATAAGAAAGAGAGAGAGAGAGAGAGAGAGAGAGTGTAAAAACTTAAAATTTGTTTTCTGTTTTATTGTATTTATTCATGCATTCCTGAAAATGTCAGAAAGCCTGGTCCTAATAACCGTATTCTATCGGAAAATTTTGAAAGGCATATGAGGCAGATATCCCACCTCTCCCGGAAGCTCCGGGAGTCTCCCGCATATTCATAGTGGCTCCCTGACGCCCGCAAATTAGATACAATATCCCGGAAATCGTGGAGGCAAGGGCGAGAGAAGGAGCAAGAGGAAAGAGCGCCACTTGAGCGAGAAAGAGACACATGTAGTGATACAGTAAGCTTGATCGCAGCCAGCTATGAGATCAACATATGAGTGTCTGCATGTATAATTCAGTTTAGACAGATGTTAAACGTCCGTGGCATGAAAATGTTCGCTCCCACACGCTGGCGGAGTGAACGAGGCTTGAGGGCGCAGGCGCAGCCGTGTTGCCAGATCCAGCTATTAAAGGCGTTTTTGGACTGTCTTTTACACTTAATTTGACACTTTAGAAAGTTAATAAAGTGGGAAGTTTCAGTTTGGGGTCAATGATATCCTTATCTTATCTGAAAAATATTTAAATCATTTTGGTTTATTTTGGTTTATTTATTTTTCGGTTTTATTTGTTTTTATAGCAATATCCGGCACTTAAACTGACAAACAAAAAAGATTATGGAAAGGTTATTACTGACATGGTACCACATTCGGTATGGCAAACACATAAAATATCATGATATTATCTATTAGAAAGGTTATCAACGCTATCAAAAACAGTAGCATTTAACACTAGCCTACACAGATCTGAAGAACAAGTAACAGAATGAAATGCAATGCGCATAGCCATGCTATTTCCTTAAGTACAGTCGTTAAGTTTTCGCAAAGTCATAAAAACATAATACATAGTATTGAAGTAATGAATTAATGTATGTATCTGTGTACTGTAAATAATTCAAATATGTGCACAAAATTGTTATATAAAATTTATTTGCTTAAACATGGAATAGAACCTTGGGAGGATTGGGGGCAAGTGTCTGTCTTTGTGTGGGTGTTTATTTATTTATTTATATTTTTTAAAGTAATTCCCTTTATGAGCTAGTTATACATTATTTATATGTACTCTACACATTTAGTAAAACAATCATTCTTTTAACATCACGTCTAGCACCACATGAGCATAAAATCCATTGGGATCCAAATCCTTCCGGTTTGACTCATATTACAAGCGTGGTTTTCCTGGCGCGAGGATTCTGGGAAATGTAGTCCTGACCGGAATGCTGGTAGCGACTTAATAACAAAACAGCAATGTAAAATAACAACACCATGTTTCTTGTCATACACGTTGCATGTAGTATCATAAACATAGCTAAGATTATATTTAAATCCGTTCAAGAAAAGTTCACACGTTAACGGCACAATCTAAAGACTACATAACCCAGCTCTACGCGCTATGAAACCGAGGCAGCGTAAACAGTACTTCAGGAACATGAAAAGATCGGATGACAGTGAGAGGGAAAAGAGGAGAAAGGTATCGCTTGCAGTTTTCTCTCAGTTCGCCAAGCACCACATGTAGTTGTGGAGGTTATAAGACACCGTTCAGTGTGTCCGTGGCGGTATTGCATGCGCTGGTTGGTGCTGTGTGTTCATTTGAAGTGCGCATGTGATGCTGCTGATTGCTCCTGTAATGTTTCCATTCTTTTATCCGATGAGTTCTGTCTCTGTGTGCACACAGTCATCCGGCACACGAGTGTGTGTTGAGGCACAGCGCGGGGGGAGTGTTTTCTCATGACTGCCACACACTGACTTTGCTGGAATGGCTTGTGTGGCGGCATTACAGCGAGTTCAGTCGCGGTGGTAATGAATGAAGTCAGGACGCGTGTCCAGGTGTCTGTCACTCTCCAGGTGTCTCTGCTAAACCAACTATTCCGCATTTATTTTACTTAGAAAGCGCATGGGTTCTGTTTTCATCTGTTTTCGGACTAAAAAGTTTCCTCCATGAGCCGGTCGTGAAATGGACATGTTGTGTTTGTAATTTAGCAAAGCCAGTGTAATAAAAACTGTTGTGGTGCAGCTGTATTTATCTGAACCTGTTGCTTTTTAGTGTGGTATTTCTTGAAGCATCATTGTGTGAAACTTGTTGGTCTTTATCACAACATAAACCCTGATTATTACACAATCCTTAACAGATACATGGCTTGTAAATAATATTATTGTACAGCTTTTTGCATTGCTTTCAAGGTGTATTTTATCAGTTCATGCTTTCCCTGGGAATCAAACCCTTGAACTAGGTGTTGCTAGCACAATGGTACGAAATTGTTCTTCCAATATATATCCTTTGATATTTCGTTATATTCCATTCTAGGTGTGTCAAGTTTCTTAAGGGTTTGAAGTATTTGAAAACAGGAATAGGGAAAAAAGTTAATGCCACAAAAATCAGTTTTTTTTTAGGAGCATTTATTGTCCCTGTAATGAAGTTATTTTCTGGCACTGAGCTCTAATAAAAAATGTGTAATCTCTGAAAAATATAATAATTTTATGGATATGGCGCAAATGAAGTATTGCAAGGATTGCATTTTACTCTTTTGACATTGATGTATGATCATTGTTTTTATTAGATGGAAGTAATGTTTAGCATACTGGCATATTGTTTATAATTGTGCTTGACAAGTTGACAGGCCACTTTCTGAGCTTGTCTTTTAGTTAAGATGATTTAGTTTGATAATCAAAATACATATAATAATGTGGAATTTTGTTTGCATTTCAAATGACTGTATGTTTGATTTGTCTGCAGTATAATCAGCAAAGTTAGAAGTTCTGAAGCAGCTTCTCTATTCAATTCGCTTTTTCTATAACCTCCTGTTTCATTTCCCACTCATTTTTCTCCTTTTTTGTTCAGTTTTAGTCTGGTCTCTCTCTCTGATGGCATGCTTTTGGATCTTGTCTGACAGCAGGGAATCGATGTAGTACGTGTTTCCTCCACTTTATTGCAGCTGCCACATGGACCAGATGAGTCCCTGAGAACTTGATCCAACTGGTTTTGGGTCTGTACAGCAGACAGACAGACAGACAGACAGACAGGTCTGCTACCCTGCCCCACCTCATTTCGTCTTATCTCTCTTCTTTACAAAAATAAACGGATCTGGGAAGAAACCACAGATCAGCTAGACAGGGTCTGGTGTGTGTTCCTGCGGTTCCTTAATATAAAACGTGGGTCCACTTAATCATAATAATAAATAAAAGGGAGTACATTGTTGTCTCAGCCATAAACGAGTGCATTTCTGCCCAGTAACTAGGATGTGGATGGATGTCAGAAGAACGCCTGTGAACTATCCGTCTCAAAAAGGAATTATTTTTATCCTTAGTTCAGCTTTGCCAGGCATTTCCTAACCATATGTGGCACATATGTATGATAAAAAAAGAGCACTTCCATTATCATGCACTAAAAGAGGGAGACTATTGGCTAATAGCCTATTAAAAACTGACTTCATCCTTTTAGAAGTGACCTTACATGGCCTTCAACCTAAAAATACTGTTTTGGTAGTTGACAAAGGGACATTGGACAATCAGAGTTGCTGGTTTTAACATTGCCAGGGTGACCACAAAGATCCCACTGAAGTATTATTCAATTATAAATGTCATTTGACCATTTTATTGCATTTGCAGGAGAATGTGGGCCCTGTTTTTCTTTCCTCACAGTTATGAATTACACTTTTAAGAAAAATGGTTCTAAACAGTACCAGAAAAGGGTTCTTCGGCTTGTAACAATAGCAGAACCCTTTTTGGTGCTAAATAGAACCCTTTTTATAGGGTTCCATAAAGAACCATGCTTTGAAAATGCTATATACAGGTGCATCTCAATAAATTAGAATGTCGTGGAAAAGTTCATTTATTTCAGTAATTCAACTCAAATTGTGAAACTCGTGTATTAAATAAATTCAATGCACACAGACTGAAGTAGTTTAAGTCTTTGGTTCTTTTAATTGTGATGATTTTGGCTCACATTTAACAAAAACCCACCAATTCACTAGCTTAACAAATTAGAATATGGTCACATGCCAATCAGCTAATCAACTCAAAACACCTGCAAAGGTTTCCTGAGCCTTCAAAATGGTCTCTCAGTTTGGTTCACTAGGCTACACAATCATGGGGAAGACTGCTGATCTGACAGTTGTCCAGAAGACAATCATTGACACCCTTCACAGGGAGGGTAAGCCACAAACATTCATGGCCAAAGAAGCTGGCTGTTCACAGAGTGCTGTATCCAAGCATGTTAACAGAAAGTTGAGTGGAAGGAAAAAGTGTGGAAGAAAAAGATGCACAACCAACTGAGAGAACCGCAGCCTTATGAGGATTGTCAAGCAAAATCGATTCAAGAATTTGGGTGAACTTCACAAGGAATGGACTGAGGCTGGGGTCAACGCATCAAGAGCCACCACACACAGACGTGTCAAGGACTGTTGCCCAGTGGTCCAAAGTCCTCTTTTCAGATGAGAGCAAGTTTTGTATTTCATTTGGAAACCAAGGTCCTAGAGTCTGGAGGAAGGGTGGAGAAGCTCATATCCCAAGTTGCTTGAAGTCCAGTGTTAAGTTTCCACAGTCTGTGATGATTTGGGGTGCAATGTCATCTGCTGGTGTTGGTCCATTGTGTTTTTTGAAAACCAAAGTCACTGCACCCGTTTACCAAGGAATTTTGGAGCACTTCATGCTTCCTTCTGCTGACCAGCTTTTTAAAGATGCTGATTTCATTTTCCAGCAGGATTTGGCACCTGTCCACACTGCCAAAAGCACCAAAAGTTGGTTAAATGACCATGGTGTTGGTGTGCTTAACTGGCCAGCAAACTCACCAGACCTGAACCCCATAGAGAATCTATGGGGTATTGTCAAGAGGAAAATGAGAAACAAGAGACCAAAAAATGCAGATGAGCTGAAGGCCACTGTCAAAGAAACCTGGGCTTCCATACCACCTCAGCAGTGCCACAAACTGATCACCTCCATGCCACGCTGAATTGAGGCAGTAATTAAAGCAAAAGGAACCCCTACCAAATATTGAGTACATATACAGTAAATGAACATAGTTTCCAGAAGGCCAACAATTCACTAAAAATGTTTTTTTTTTTATTATTATTGGTCTATGAAGTATTCTAGTTTGTTGAGAGAGTGAATTGGTGGGTTTTTGTTAAATGTGAGCCAAAATCATCACAAATAAAAGAACCAAAGACTTGAACTACTTCAGTCTGTGTGCACTGAATAGATTTAATACACGAATTTCACAATTTGAGTTGAATTACTGAAATAAATGAACTTTTCCACGACATTCTAATTTATAGAGATGCACCTGTAGGTTAAAAATAACCTTTTTAACAACAGTTTATTTTAATTAGTATTAATATATTAATGTATTTATATTATTATTAATATTATTTGTATATATTATTGATTAATATTGTTTTTTTTTTTACACCTCTATCTGCCCGGTGTTACGATATCTTGTAGTGTCTATTAGGGTTCTACATAAAAACAACAACAACGTGTCATTTAGGTACTTTTATTTTTTTTTTTATTGGCATGTGAATTTGTAGCAAAAATTACAGTGTTCTAACAATAGTTACAAGCAGAATACGTTAATAAATGACAATTGACATTGAACATGAATAAATACAAGAAGTAAAACAAAATACAGAAATGAAGACCAAGTTCCAGTGAAATATTGTATTTTAATAATCCTCTATGATGCCTGCAATCCATAATTATGTGAATTTTGGTGTGATTGAGTGCCAGTTTCTCTCTGCAGATGATGAGGTTGTAGGATGTGATGCATCTGGAATACATAATTGAGTTTAGAGTTACAATGTGTCTCCTTCCATTTGTTTTTGTAAAAACAAAAAAGGACAATAAATTCAGTACTTTTGTTACTTACTTAGTGGTGAAGGGGAGAGAAGTGTCCTTAACTGAACAGAGCTGGTCACACTTACATGTTCTCTTAAACTGGAAAGAGAAAAAGACATGATATGGACCAGTTACAATTTGAAAGTTAAAAATTATAGACATTTTAAGAAATAATTTACCTGTTGAGAGTGTGTTGACAGTCTGTGTAGTTAGCTGAACTCCAGAAAATCAGTAATAAGCCATATTTTTTAGAGTGTAGCCTCTGTTAGTAATAAATAAATAACAACTTAAAAAAAAAATTCTAACAATATGGATTATAAATTCAATGTCTCTGTTACTTACCTAGTGGAGAAGAGAAGTAGCTATCCTCAGCTTAACAGAGCTGCTCACACTCACATGTGATCAAAATAAGAGAAAAGAACATTTGTTTGAAAACCAGACACAATTTTAAAGTTAAATTTGTATTTAAATTTAAGAATGAAATCATTTACCTGTTGAGAGTGTGTTGACAATCGGTAGTTGGATCACTGAGCTGCAGAAAATCAGTAATGAGGTACTTTGACAGTTACAGATTCGAAAAAGAAAAAGGTGGGAATAAAGAACCCTAAACTCTGACACAAAGAACCATTTCAGCATTAAAAGGGTTCTTCAGGATGCTATGGTTCTAAATAGAACTGTTACTACATGTTAAGAACCTTTGAAGGACCATCTTTTTTTAGAGTGTAGAAAAACACTTTATTGTTTTTCGTCCATCTGTTGAGCATGTTTTATTTCTTCACACTCACAACTCTGTTGGCCTCTGCAACTGCTTTTGACACCTTTCTTGGTGACTGTGCGACACTGTTCTGCTTGTACTGTGAAGAATAGTGCTTTTGATTAGAAAAAAAAAAATTGTTGATAAATAAACAAAGATTAAAGAGAAATAAATAAAAAGAATAGGCCTGTCGCAATAATCAATATATCGACTTATCACACAATATATCTACATGGCTGCAATAATTTTTGGTGACGCAATATATTGCAAATTATATTTACATAAAAATAAATGTCACCATGTTTTTTGCATTCCACCTGCGCCTGTGTCTTTTGCAGCTTCTCGTACATAACGTGGTGTAGTCATGAGGTGCTAGTTCAAATTTAAAAAATGCTCCTACAAAAGAAAAGTTTCATTTGCAGATATGGCCTTGTTTAGGGATCTGTGCCTTTGTGCATGCGGACATCTGACTGCTAAGTAGGGATTGTGTTTTTCAGCAATAGTGTGCACCCTTAATTTACAGAGAAAAGAAGGTCAGGGAAAAATCTGTAGATGGAAAAATCTCCATACAAGTTCTTTGTGCATTTTTTCTACTTTGCACTTTTTGTTAGAAAATGTTTATTTACTATTTATTCAAGTTTTTTTAAGGTATCTAATATTTTTATACTTAATTTTAATGCTCTAAATATTCTTAAGAATTAAAAGTTTGTTGTCATTTGAAAGTGTGTAGGCCTTCTTGCATTATTATGCTGTTATATTATGATTATATTTTCAGTGGAATAATATGGTCTTAAAATGACAATAATATCGCTTATCGCAATTATTTCTGGGGCAATATATCACACAACAAAAAGTTGTCATCGTGACAGGCCTAAAAAAGAACTAAATGCATTTTCGTAGTGGCAGAGTATGTGAGGAGCACAGAGGGTTGCCAGATGTTCAGAGGCTTGTGCTCCTCCCGGCCCATCATTCAGAGAGTTCTCGGCTCATTGGCTTTCTCAGCTCGTGTGTTTGCTGGAGAAAGCTGTTTAGGCTATTTCATTCATGAACACTCATTAAAATGGTTTGTGTTCCCCTTGGCAATTCTGTTAAATTAACAGCTAGCTTCAGTTCAGGCCTGATTATGAGGCCACACAGCCAGTCTTGATTAATCAATTTCTCCCACAAAATGTTTCTCTGTAAATTAGTGTTAAAGTAACGATTTATAGGTCCTAATGCCGAGCCGCTGTCATGTCGAAGCCGGTGTTTTAGCGGGAGGTGGTGTCACTTTCGGCGTAATCAGCAGCTTTTCTGCCCCCCTTGTCGTTTTCCCCTTCTCCATTCGTCACTGTACGCCTACGTCCTATTAATGAGTCCATAATAGAGAAACAGTGTTCGGACAGCCACATAAAACACACTCAGGAATACATAATTAGACCCGTGTTCAAGCCGCGCTAGGGGCAGATTTATATCCGGTGATGTAAAAAGAAAGAAAAAATAAAACAAAATAAGGAGGGAGTGCAGCTCATGACTTCTGATTCCTGAAATCTGAAAAGATGGAAAAACAGGCAAGGGAACGAGGGAGGCTGGAAGTGTTAGAAAAAAATACTGCCACAGTTGATAATGATACCATTACACTAATGGAGGCAGCAAATGAAGTAGCAGGCGGACACCGTGCTTTATTGCCATAGGGGGTCGTTTTCTGCTGCATTCCTAATGGCTGGAACCGCCGGTATTGATCAGGCCATCATACCGCTAATCCACACACGCATTACTTACTGCCGCAACACCGTGTCAGTCTTTCCACTGCTGCCACCCACAGCCCACCCTGTTCCCTTGCCACAGGCCCTGCAGAAGACCCACAGAGCCTGTGATTTAAGGTTCGAGGGTTGGATGGTGGTGTTGACGGGGTCATTGAATGTCCCCTTAGTCAGGGCTCTTTTGTTTTATGATGCACAGAGGGAGAGTGAGTGATTAAATACAGGCAGAGGTGTTTGTTTAATTAAGAGGTAAGGCATTATCTGCTCTTCTGGCTTTTTATGGTAGTTAGTCTGTGTTTGAGTTGAACCGTGAGTGTGCCGCTGTCTTTTCTAATGGTTTGGAGCTGTAAATAACTCTAGGCTGATCCATATCCATTGGTGAAGCCATTTGCTAAATGGCAAGTAAAAACACCTGGCTTGCCAGATCCTTGATCAAGTATTTTACTGGACTCCCACGGAAATAGTTGCCGATCTGACAACTCAGGCTTTTAAATTTTCTTTTGAAAAGAGGAAGTAGATTTAGAGTATTCCATTAAATGAATCAGATTATTTATTTATTTTTTTTTGATTAATTTATACATTTATTATTATATAAATTATTTATTTATTATTTTATGATAGTTTTTGTTTTTAATCTAATTTATATTTCTATCAAGATTTGAAACCCAACTTTCATTTGTTTGAGTTTGTTTGGACAGTTCACATACACTACTGTTTAAAGGTTTTGGGTCAGTAAGATTTATATAAAAAAAGGGTGTCTTATGCTCACCAAGGCTGCATTTATTTGAGGAAAAAAAGTGATTAAAAAATATAATTGAGAAATATTATTATAATTTTACATGACTATTTTCTATTTTAGTCCATTTTAAAACAAATTATTAATAGTTAATTATTCCTGTGATGGCAAAGCTGCATTTTTTTCCAGCAGCTTTTGCTCTAGTCTTCAGTGTCACATGATCCTTCAGAAATTATTCTAATATGTTGATTTGGTGCTCAATAATCATATTATTTATCAATGTTTGAGCTACTTAATATTTTTTGTAACATTTTTTTCAGGATTCTTTGATGAATAGAAAGAAAGTTCAAAAGAACAACATTAATTTAAAAATATATATAAATCTTTTGTAACCTCATAAATGTATTCACTTTCATTTTTAATACATTCTCATGTGGACTTGCTCAATAAAATTATTCATTAAAAAATAATAAAAAATTGTACTGCCTCAAGCTTGTGCAAATCACATGAAATGAACCAAGGGTCATTTTTAGATCAAATTTCAGTGACTGAACTTTCTAATGTAATTTTTAAATGAGCGAAGCATTACATTCTTAGATTATTAAAGGTTCTTTCAGAACATTTTTCATGAATTCCCCAGTTCTTCCGTAAGCCCTTAGCACCTGATGGTGAAATCCGCTTCATCACAAATGACTTAAAGCTTGATTAACATGTACGAACAGGCCTTTCTTCAGCCTGGTTCTCCTCTGCTGTCATCTCCACAGCCCCTGCCCGGCTCGAGCCATCAGTCTCGTTTTCCTGTATCAGCATATCGGAACTAACCTCTGCCCTCCGCTAATCAAACACTTCACCTTAAGGGAAACATTCATTCAGCTCTCTCATTATGATGGCTTCTGTGGTCATAAAGATGTATATTTATATTTCACAACCTCATTGCTTGGCTGTTGCAGGGAAACTAGATATTGATCTGGATATTTAGTCATTTCTTTCTGCTGGGACATCAATATTACGCTAACGTGTATGCGAGCTGTGCTTGACCCTGGCCCCTGTCTCTATCCGTTCTCCCATTGGAGCTCAGTGATATACTATTCTGAAAAGCAAATCAATGAGTGAATATGAAGTTTGAGGAGTAATATAAGGCGACCCTGAGGCCTATAGCAGCCGCATTGATCCAATGTGTGGATTAAGGTTGATTTGTTTGTTGTGAAGCTTTTCACCTTTATATCATCAAGAGGTCCGGCACACACACATACCCACCCATATCCCCTAAATGCCTTTTATGGTTATTTCCTTCAGTAGGAAGTAGTTTAAGTCTTTGGTTCTTTTAATTGTGATGATTTTGGCTCACATTTAACAAAAACCCACAAATTCACTATCTCAAAAAAATAGAATACGGTGACATGCCAATCAGCTAATCAACTCAAAACACCTGCAAAGGTTTCCTGAGCCTTCAGATTGGTCTCTCAGTTTGGTTCACTAGGCTACACAATCATGTGGAAGACTGCTGATCTGACAGTTGTCCAGAAGACAATCATTGACACCCTTCACAAGGAGGGTAAGCCACAAACACTCATTGCCAAAGAAGCTGGCTGTTCACAGAGTGCTGTATCCAAGCATGTTAACAGAAAGTTGAGTGGAAGGAAAAAGTGTGGAAGAAAAAGATGCACAACCAACCGAGAGAACCGCAGCCTTATGAGGATTGTCAAGCAAAATCGATTCAAGAATTTGGGTGAACTTCACAAGGAATGGACTGAGGCTGGGGTCAAGGCATCAAGAGCCACCACACACAGACGTGTCAAGGAATTTGGCTACAGTTGTCGTATTCCTCTTGTTAAGCCACTCCTGAACTAAAGAGAAGAAGTACTGGACTGTTGCCCAGTGGTCCAAAGTCCTCTTTTCAGATGAGAGCAAGTTTTGTATTTCATTTGGAAACCAAGGTCCTAGAGTCTGGAGGAAGGGTGGAGAAGCTCATAGCCCAAGTTGCTTGAAGTCCAGTGTTAAGTTTCCACAGTCTGTGATGATTTGGGGTGCAATGTCATGTGCTGGTGTTGGTCCATTGTGTTTTTTGAAAACCAAAGTCACTGCACCCGTTTACCAAGAAATTTTGGAGCACTTCATGCTTCCTTCTGCTGACCAGCTTTTTAAAGATGCTGATTTCATTTTCCAGCAGGATTTGGCACCTGCCCACACTGCCAAAAGCACCAAAAGTTGGTTAAATGACCATGGTGTTGGTGTGCTTAACTGGTCAGCAACTCACCAGACCTGAACCCCATAGAGAATCTATGGGTTATTGTCAAAAGGTAAATGAGAAACAAGAGACCAAAAAATGCAGATGAGCTGAAGACCACTGTCAAAGAAACCTGGGCTTCCATACCACCTCAGCAGTGCCACAAACTGATCACCTCCATGCCATGCCGAATTGAGGCAGTAATTAAAGGAAAAGAAGCCGCTACCAAGTATTGAGTACATATACAATAAATGAACATACTTTCCAGAAGGCCAACAATTCACTAAAAATGTTTTTTTTATTGGTCTTATGAAGTATTCTAATTTGTTGAGATAGTGAATTGGTGGGTTTTTGTTAAATGTGAGCCAAAATCATTACAATTAAAAGAACCAAAGACTTAAACTACTTCAGTCTGTGTGCATTGAATTTATTTAATACACGAGTTTCACAATTTGAATTGAATTACTGAAATTAACTTTTCCACGACATTCTAATTTATTGAGATGCACCTGTATTTGCATTTATTAAGAATATTGATCGTGAAAGAATTATGTTATAGGCTGTTGTTCATTCTTTGTTTATCAGATATTCATGTGGGCGTGTATTATAGGCCCATATTATGCATATTATGCACGTCCCGTTAGATATCTGACCCTGTTTATGGTTTTGTGTGTTTAATAAAGAATGTGATTTTTATAAAGACGCTCAGTCCTAAAGTTTTCAGTGGATTTCAGTAGATTTATTTCTTCTGAGACCACAGGACGCCTAAGAAAAGAGCTGCTTTATCAGCTTTTATGTTCTTTTTTTATAGTCAGTCTGAGATTGTAATTGGTTTTATGAGGTGGGGTCATTGAATGGGATTTGTTATTATGACAGTAAAGTTTTTACCTTCATTCTTCTAACATTTCATTTTTGTGTTGAGGTCCGCTTATTGTGTTTTAGATGTTACATTAACGGGTGTATTTATTTATACACGGTCATGCAAACTGATATCTATCTGGTCACAAAAGTTAAAGTGTCAGTCCCATCCAATATGTGTTTAAGACAGAAAGCAATCCAAGACGCCACCTGTTTTTAGTTTTGTGAGTCAAATGCAGCAAAATTTTAAGTAAGCTGTTATATTTCCATGCAGTGCAGAAGAGTAGATTGAGTTTATAACCATTTTACATATTTATGCGACCAATTGTGTACCCAATTGGATAACCGATGCATGAAGTTAAATAGGCCTAAATATGCCTCAGTCAGCCGTGTGGCTAACTGATGTAAACTGACCTGTTTTCCAGGCTGGAAATGTGTCTGTGTATTTGTGTGTGTGTGTGTTTTGTGTGAGTTATGAAACTCTAGGGAGGTTTATCTGGCAGCTGTTGGCTGATCAGTGGTGATGTATAGTCAATAATCAATGCGATCAATAACAATAGGATCAGTTCAGAAAAGCTTTGAATAAACATAAGATTGACCTTGTAACCCAGACATCAACGGTTTAGTTTTAAGGGGCTTCCATTCTAATTGGTTGTCTGAAATTTTCGTCCTAAATTTCTCATGTTAAAAAATAAATTTGACCTCACATTGTGCCAATCACGTTTACACACTGCCTCCAAAACATTCGTCCGTCATAATTTCGGACTTAGTGTGCAAAGACCTTAATTCTGGTCATTTTTCCATATTTTGTCCCCCATAGATCTCAAGAGTGTTGGAGGAACAACGAGGAAGTTTGATTGTGAGGAGCGCAATCTGCGATTAGGAGTGTAAGGATGTAACAATTCTGTTAAATAATGTGAACCGGATCCTGACCGGAAGCCAGTGCAAGGAATCTAAAACTAAAGTAATATGGTTGCATACCCTGGACCAGTTAAGATCCTGGCGACTGAATTTTGTACATATTGCAGCTTTTGTAGTGTGGATTTAGAAACTCCGGCTAAAAGGGCGTTACTATAATCTATCCGAGAGATGACAAAGGAATTTATCAGCATTTCTGCTACAGTAAAATCGAATCTAGGACACAATCTTGAGATGTTTCTGAGATGGAAAAAGATCTGAACAAAAGCATCAAATGACAGATTAGCATCAAAAATAACTCCTCACTCTTTTCTGAGTTTCCAAAACAGAGCCATCAAAAGTCAAAGACCGAGAACCAGCTTTGGAAATTTGATGACTGGAACCAATGAACATAACTTCGGTTTTACCACTGTTCAGACACAGGAAAATATTACTCATCCATGTTTTTAGCACAGTGATACAGTCAGAAAGAAAAGCAGCATCAGGGCGCTCATCGGGTTTTGAATGTATATAAATCTGCGTATCATCAGTATTCGTATATTGTATTTATATATATATATTATACGTTTTTAACGTTGCATTATTTTTTTTATGTAATGTAAAATACACTCCATAATTTTTCTGTCTGGCTGCTCCGCTGAACAGCAGGCCCCTTCTTTGCTGTTTATTTGTGAATTTATTTTCTTGTGTAATTGCTCACCTTTTCTTGTAAAGGGAAACTAGCTAATGGCAGCCCTTTGCCCAACATCTGCTTCCTATTGCCAGTCCAAAGTCCCTCTTTCACTGGAACTACAGGAGGCCACTTTCACTAGAGCCTGTAAACACTAACTCTTAATTTGTACATCATAAGTTATGTTCTATAAATGAGGGGAGTGAAAGTGGGCCTGAGCACCTGGGGTGTGTGTGTGTGGAAGCCCGATGGGTGACGAGGCACTGCCCCATAGTTGTGCCAGTTGGAAGGCTGTGCTTAAGTCTGCGTGTGCCAGACAGGAAAATGTAGATCCTGCCCTGCCAACCTACTGCTGGGCGCACACAGGCAATGGATTTAGAGAGAGAAACAGGAGGCTTTTAGAGGCCTCTCAGATGAATTTGTTGGATTTACCTCAGTTGCTTATAATGTAACACAGACAGGCTGTGTAGATAGGGTTTCATGATAATAATGAGTGTAATTTGAAGTTTTGTTAGTATTCTCGTATCTGCTGAAATGTGTATGTAGTTTAAGATGGATGATTTGCTCTGATCTAATAGCAGGAAATGCTTAGACTGATAATACAGCTGTTTATATATATATTAGATAGATAGATAGATAGATAGATAGATAGAAGGGATAGTTCACCCAAAAATTAAAATTCTGTCATTAGTTGTTCACCTTCATGTCGTTCCACAACTGTAAGACCTTCGTTTATCTTTGGAACACAAATTAAGATATTTTTGATGAAATCTGAGAGCTTTCTGACCCTGCATAGACAGCAATGGAACTGACACATTCAAGACCCAGAAAGGTAGTAAGGACATTGTTAAAATAGTCCAGACATCAGTGGTTCAACCGTAATGCTATGAAGCTATGAGAAAACAAAAATAACGACTTCCGTGTCAGTCTTCGCCACGTGTTCAGGAGAGTACCATGACGCAATGCAGAAGAGTAATTAATGACAGAATTGTTGAATAAAGTCATTATTTTAGTTTTCTTTGCACATAAAAAGCATTCTTGTAGCTTCATAACATTACAGTTGAACCACTGATGTCACATGGATAGGGCCCTATGAAATCTGTTTTATTTTTTCCCAAATTCCGTTTGGGAAACTCCTTTTTAATGGTTAAATTAAATTTTATTAATCAAAAAGCATGTCTAATGAATTAAAATCATGAAACTTATACAGTTTAATATCAATTTATTAAAAGTTTAATAAATTGATACCGTTTTTCCATATTCTACTATGTTCTTCCCTCAACTTAAACGAGCTGATACGTACCTCTCCCGTCTCACTGCGTGCACTTAATCGCTCTAGCGCGCGGCGCCACTATGCTAGCATTTAGCTTAGCACCATTCATTCCTTAGGATCCAAACAGGGATGAATTTAGAAGCCACCAAACACTTCCATGTTTTCCCTATTTAAAGACGGTTACGTGAGTAGTTACACGAGTAAGTATGGTGACACAAGTATGGTGAGGTCGAAGTGCTGCGACGTGCTCTTCCTCCATACATTATAGTTATCATTTTTTATCCGCTTTCAAAATTGCCACGTTTTATTTTGTGTCACCATACTTACTCGTGTAACTACTCACGTAACCGTCTTTGAATAGGGAAAACATGGAAGTGTTTGGTGGCTTCTAAATTCATCCCTGTTTGGATCCTAAGAAATGAATGGTGCTAAGCTAAATGCTAGCATAGTTGCGCCATGCGCTAGAGCGATTAAGTGCACGCAGTGAGACGGGAGAGGTACGTATCAGCTCGTTTAAGTTGAGGGAAGAACATAGTAGAATATGGAAAAACGGTGGCGTTTTCCTTTAAGACCCTATGAAATTTTATTTTTTTCCCACCTTATGTTTTATTGTTACCAAATTCTGTGTTTTAGCATGACTAATTATTTGAATGCATAAAAAAAACTTTTATTTATTCTTACAATAGCCTTATGATTTTTCTTCCCTCAGAAATTCTGTGTTGTGTATTTACATTTTTCTGGTTATCAGATGAAGGAATAAAACATTAATTTAATTTATCTTTTAATTAATGAAAATTAAACAAATTTTATTTTTTGGCAAGTAAAGGGGATTTACTATTAAAATTAAAACACAAGACACATTGTGTGATTTATTTCTTAAAAAAATAAAGTTTTATTAATTTTTTAACAGTAGTAGTAGTATTATGTACATTCTAATAAATAATAGTAATTTTTAACTATTTACATTTTAGTGTTTACATTTGTTTACAGATACTAGTCCATATCGCGATTTGATTTAATGACATACCTTTGATTAATTCTTCCAAACTTTGACAAAATCTGTGACATTTGGCAAGTTCTGTGACTTGTCAGTGGCGTTGCTGTCTATGGAGGGTCAGAAAGCTCTCAGATTTCGTCAAAAATATCTTAATTTGTGTTCCAAAGATGAACGAAGCTCTTACAGGTTTGGAGCGACATGAGGGGGAGTAACTAATGACAGAATTTTCATTTTTGGGTGAACTATCTCTTTAATGATTTAAGCAATATGTTTTTTTTTCCCCCCACTGCTGTGCCTTTAAGACTTGTGTGTAAATGCTCTTTTTTTAACCTAGTGATTTTAATATTCATTTAGCATGAAAAGAATTTATATATTTGTTCACCCAAAAATTTAAGTCCTGTCATTATTTACTTACACTCATGTCATTCCAAATCTGTATGACTGACATTCTTCTGTGGAATATAAAATTAAAAAAAAAAAGATTTAGAATGTGGTTGTCATTCCTGTAACTGAGTGAATTCTTTGTCAACTGAACAGCATTAAGCATTCAGCGACATCCATATTTAGCTGTAGTGTATACATGGCCATTGTTTCCTTGACTTCGTCAAAACTTTTGACGCCATTTTTCAAGAGTGGCATCATCATGCCAACAGGTTAAATGACACCTTGTCAAATGTCTAGTTTGTGATGCTGTTGTTTCAAGGTGAGGTGCAGGAGGAGTGAAAGAGAGAGCAAGTTTGAGCGCTCGAATGGTCACCGATGCATGACACTGGCCTCTCATTACTGTCTCTTCTGCCTTTTAGTAGCACACACACAAACAGGTTTGGTTGTGAGCGGTGGCCTATTGAATGCTCATTGGTATGCTTGTGGTAATTTTACTGTCAAAACTCACTCTCTCTCTCTCTGTTTCTGGCTGCCTTTCTCGCTCTCTCAGTCTCTGTGCCCCTGGTCATCCAGCTGTAAGTTCACCCTGAACTACTGTCAAGCACATGATCAGGGCTGCACAAAGAAAGCTGCTCTGTCTTGCTGTCTATCATATGCTCTTCTTCTTCCTCCTCTCTCTCTCTGTGTGTTTGTGATAGGGCCAGACCTCTCGTCTCTCCTGTTGTTTATTTAGATGAGATCAGCCAAGGTTGGTGGTTCAAGTTCAGTTGTTATGGTGATGAGCAGACGTCAGTGTGCTGTTCTTCAAGCGAGGCTGGCTGAAAGGAAAATGTCTGTCCCATCATCCTTTGTTTGAGGGAGATTTTGTGTTTTATGTGTTTGGTAATGGAGTGTGCCTGTTTGTTTGTATGTGCTAAAATTGTTGTTGAGCTTATTACTTCAGACAGATTTGATTGACTAAGTATTAGTGGGAAAAACTGGCCTGAGAGCCTTCCCAAGTGAACGCTTTGTGTTGTCATCTTTTTGATTATACACTTGACATTTTTTGCTGCATTTAGTAAACTGCAAAAGTCAAACTTTCTAAAAGTTTTAAAGTACGTTTTAACCATTTATAAATGTAATCAAATATATTAACACTTCAAGTCATATTATTTTCTTTTTTTCTTTGACTTTTCTTTAACCCTTGAGAGCCTGACGAACCTATTTTATTTTGTTTTGTTTTGTTGTTTTTGCTACATCTTATTGTTGTGTTTTTAGATCCAAAATAAATGTTTTACTATAAAATGTATCCCTGTTTCTTTTTTTTTTTTTTTTTTTAATGGTATTACAAAGTTTTTTTAAACTGCTACTACTATTACTACTACTACTAGTAGTAGTTTTATTTTAAATACATATTTTAATATTTATTAATTAATGAAACACAATTTATGGGTCATAAGCTATCAGAACTGCTGGGACAGATAGACAGACAGACAGACAGACAGATAGACAGACAGATAGATATATAGATAGATAGTGTTTTTATTTTACTCATAATATTACAAAATTACATTAATAATATGTTACATTACTCCTAATATTGTCTATGAATGAATGAATGAATATATATATATATATATATATATATATATATATATATATATATATATATATATATATATATATATATATATATTTATTTATTTATTTATTTATTAATTTATTATTATTATTATTATTATTATTATTATTATTATTATTTTAATTTTTTTTTTCATTCAAAGCTGTTGACTTGCAGTACACAGATCAACATTATAGGCAAGGTGTTTTAAGTTAGTATTTTTATGAGTAAACGTATCCAGTCAAAAGTCAAATTGCAGATTACTTATTTAAAAATGTAATTATAACACTTTATTTTATTTTACTCCTTACTTCCAAATATTTACCAGATTTTGTAACTGACTGTGAGGATCTACATCTACAACATCTGTCATATTCTCTCATGTGGGCTGATTTTAATTACTATACCCTACCTATACAGATTTTTTTATTTTTTTTATTTTTTTTAGCTTTTTTATATTATAATACAGATTTTCAAGAGGTTTATCTACATTTCCAGAAAAAGGAGAAACATACAGTATACACATGCAAACACTGCAGGCCATTGTCACACACTTAAAGCTGACATATATAGTAATCTTTGCTTATAAACAGCCAGATCAGTATAACACACAGTGATTATGAACATAATCCTTCTCTGATACTTTCCCACTGTGTGTGTGTGTGTATTCAAGTGCTATATACGTGTCTGAACACATTTTTGCTTAATCGCATTGTCACACATAGTTTGTCTGACATTTTCTCTATTCGTGGTGTGTGTTTTTGTGCGGTTGACACTCTGACAGGCTTCCTCGCCCTTGACTGATGGCACGTATGGATTGGAGTAATCCAGGAACCCGTTTCCTCTCACATACACTCTTACACACACACACACTCTCATGTGCCACACACTGTCTTCTGTTCCTCACCCACAGACAGCTTCGTTTGGGCTATCTCTGTTTGTAATAGCGTCCCCTGCTCCATGATGACAATGGGGATTAAACAGCAAGGTTTTTTGAACATATTTCTTCTCTTTTCCTGCTTCTGAAGAAAGAGAGCTTTCTTATCAGCTCTTCCAGGATCCACCATCATCCCTCTCTCCTCTCCTCCGCTGCCAATTACACAGCGGATCATTTACTTCAAGGGTATAAATGTTCCAACACAAGTATTAGCGAGCAGAGCTGAGTCGCTGACAGATGTACCAACTTTAATTCTCTACTTGTGCGTGTGTTTTTTTTTTAAACTTTAATTAATTTATGTATCATCCTTTCGTCCCTCCCGCTCAGTCGTGATAATCTGGGTTGCCACGGTGGCGGGGAGGAAGTGTCGCAGCTGTCACTCCAGCATGTGTTTCAGAGGTTCAGGAAGACAGTAAATGAGAGGTAAACAGAGGAGAATTGAGTACATGTGTATATTTAAATGTGGGTCTGTGATGGGACAGCGAGCACTCTGCCGTATGATGTGTTTCCATCACTAAACTTCTTATTGGCACATACTGGAGCATATAATCTTATTCCTAATCTTTCTTAATTATAGTTGTTTAATTAATATTAGTTGTTTAATTTTGTTTTGATTTGTTTACTTTTATTTCATTTTACCTTTTGTTATTTTGTGCTTCTTATCAAACTATTCATTTTGTTTGGTTGTATTACTTTTTACACAATTTACTTTGCAGCATGTACAGTATGGCTAGTAAGATTTTTTATTTTTTTTAAATAATACTTTTGATCGTTTTCATGTCTCTTTGCTGAATAAAAGTGTCAGCAACAACATTTATAATGTTACAAGAGAATGTTGTTTCAAAGAATTTCTATTCATCAGTGAATCCTGAAAAATAAACAGTTTCCACAAAATTACCAAGCAGCACAAGTGTTTTCAACATTGATAATAATAAGAAATGTTTCTTAAGCACCCAATCAGCATATTAGAATGATTCTGAAGCATCATGTGACACTGAAGACTTTAGTAATGATGCTGAAAAATCAGCATTACTTCACAGGAATAAATTACATTTTAAATTGTATCAAAATAGAAAACAGTTATTTTAAATTGTAATATTTCACAATATTACTGATTTTACTGTGTTTTTGATCAAATAAATGCATTGGTGAGCATAAACATTAGTAAAGCAAACATTTTGGTGCTTGTATGTTTGAAATTTTATTATTTTTTTATCTTAATTTTGGTTTAGTCTTGAGTGATGAGTCAGTGAATTTACTAGAGACAGAAAAATATGAAGGTAAATAAGCATTTTGCTAATTTGTTTGTTCAGTTTAAATTTAATTGCAATTATTTGTAATGGTGATTTGTGAGAGGCAAGACATTTTGGAGACTGTAACACTGCTGTGTCAAGAGTCTTTTGCACATAGTGAGTGTGTTGAAATGAGAGTGTAGGTATCTGCTAATGGGCTAACTCGCATTGTTTCCCTAACATTATCATTAGCTTTGTTTTATTCCCTCTCTCTCTCTTTTTCTCTCTGTCAGGAGTTGTGACAACTTTCTACTGTTGATCAAACATTGCAGTGACACCTGATTAGCCTGCTGTGTGTGTGTTGCAGTAAGATTTTCCCCTGTGCTAATTAAAGTGAACCTGGCCTGTCAGCTCAGAGAGGAAGCTGAAACTACTTCTTCATGTCACGCCATACCTGCTTTTGTGACACTGTCCTGACATCTCTTCAGTGGACCCTTTTCACAGAATGTAATAACGATGCATTATTGCAGTTATTAACATCGTAAATCTAGCATTTTTTAAAATCATATTTAAAATGTGAATTTATAACACTATATTTTTTGTTATATTACCTTGGCACTAAATAATAAAAAAAAAAATGACACCTTTTTTTTCTCTTCTGACTGCTATAATCAATCTATCTCTTTTCCCTTTTTTGAAAAGTTGTGGTTAATGCTATTGCAGATTTATTTATTTATTTATTTATTTTTTTTGTCTTCTATTTGAGCAAATACGAATGCAAACCCAACTATGACTTCTGCTTCTTAGAACCCCGGAAATGTGAAAAGGCTCCATAGCTAATTTTAAGGTTTCCTGCAGAAGCTGTTGTTCAGATAGTGTCAGGATAGGTGAACCTCCAAGTGACAGTTCACACAATAATGAAAATTCTATAATTTATCTATCATCTGTCACCAGTATCAGTGCTGGACCTACCTTGGTTTTTTGGACTATGGTGTCATAGGTATACCATGGTATATGGATATTAAAATTCTGGCCATTGTTTAGTTACAATTGTTTAGTTTTATTGTATCAAAGTAGCATGGTATTACCATCTGATGCATCACTGTACAGTAGTGTAGTCTTTGTGCTGATTTTTTGTGTGTGTGTGTGTGTGTTTGAGTGGCAAGTCCTTTGCTCTCCACAGGACCATAATTCACTCCCACCCCTCTCTACCCAGTTGACTCCTCCGCCTGAGCTGGTTTGACCACTGGTCATGTGGTGTTACGCGGGTCAGTAGGAGTAATTATTTCTAGCCGCTGAATACACACTGAAGATGAATAGTTTTTGAAGAGAGTGTAATGTGTGGCTGACCCATGCTGACACATGGTTCATCCCGACTCTACAGCCTTGATTTATACCCTCTCTGTGTGTGTGTTAACGAGAGAAGGGTGACGGCACTCTTAGCTTCACTTCCATCTTCATCATGGAGCACAGGAGATGGTTGGAGGGAAAGGCTAAGGAGGATGCTGTTGTTCTCATCATCATTTCCTCATCCCTCTGCTGCCTCATATAGGGCACTAATGTCTGATCTCTGTAGCGACGTGTAGTGTGCATTGTTTTCAGATAAAACAATGCAAGTTTATCTAAGGTTTTAACATCTGATTTAAGTTATTCAGTCTCAAGTGGACAATGCATTATGTACATCTGGGTGTAACAGATTATTGAGGAAAAAGAAATGTAGGATGGCTCTTGATTTTTTCCATCAGTTGTTGATTGATTGGAGGCAGATCTAAATGTGAGCTTGCAGTTGATTGTAAAAAAAGGCCAGGTTTTAAAGGGCTAGTTCAGCCAAAAATGAAAATTAAAGAGGATATTTTGAGGAATGCTTGTAGCCAAACAGTTGCTAGTCCTCATTGGCTTCCATAGTATATAAAAAAGAAAGTCACTGGGGACCTGCAACTGTTTCCTCAAAATGTAGCATTTTGTGTTCAGCAGAAGAAAGAAATTCAGTTTTAAGAACAACTTGAGTTTAAGAAAAGATGACAGAATTTACATTTTTGGGTGAACCATATATTCAAGTGGACTAAATGATTGGAGAAGTCTGCTGTTTCATCAGATTGATTTTGATTTTTAATGAATTAAAAAAAAAATGGTCATGAACTTCAGAAAGACTTCCAGATTTTGAATGTATTATGATTTATGATTTATTATAAACAGATGCTCTAGAGTATGACCTCATGCTATTTGTTGTGGTGTCCAATGAAACTTTGAAATTTTTGCTGCCCGAAGTATCTAAAGTGAATATAAATACCAGGCATTCTCTCTTGGCTGACCATTTGAGATTAGTTCACCTGAGAAATAAAATAGTTAAAAATGAAAACTAGCATAATCATATCTGTGTAGTATATAAGAGGCAGTATTAATGAAGAAATGAGTCCATGGAGAAATGGGCCTCTGCATCCATTCCTGCTGTGATAGTCCCACTATAGGGCCAGGGATTTGTCACTAGGTGGCAGCTGGACATCATGAATGTATCTGTTTTTACCGCCCCCTCTTTCAGCAGATGTTAAAGTGTAGTGTTTTATAGGGCGAGGCTGCTCTATGATGGCTTCTCATGCCTCTGTGATGCTGTAAAGAGCCCAGGAGCATGACCCGCCCCGCTCCGCCCTGTTAACCCTTCTGATTGGCTCTAATTCTTAGTGGCACAGTACGCTGGGCACATGACAGTAACAGTGTTCCAGTTCGCTGGTGAGCGAGCCGCCCCAAAAAAAACACACCCCACATGCTCTCTCCTACACACACACACACACACGCGCGCACGATCATGTTAGTGTCACTTCTGTTTCACTGGTCTCATATGAACTTAAGTGCTTAAGCAGACTGTTCAATATGCCACCAGCAATTACATTTTCAAATGGGTGGGTTTGCAAACATCATCTGTGTTAATCTGTCTGTCACTGCCCGACTTCCTGCCGGAGGGAGGAAAGAGGATTAAGTTATTCAGTCCCTGGTAGAATATTCTCTTTGTTCACCCTGACTGAAGGCGAAGTAAATAAAGCAACACGATTTTTTCCCGAAGAGTTAAAAAAGGCAGCTTCCTCCTGCCATGTCTCTTGGATTTGTCGAATGCTGTTCAGACAAGTCGTCCTCCCAGAATCCGTTTGGAAATCATCTAAACGCGAGGGGACATGGGTCTGGTGGTGGGAAGGAGCAGAGAGTGGCTAGGCTGTAGATTTTAAAATGGTATTTTCCAGATTGGATTCAATTGTGATTCGCAATTTCTATTTCAATTACCATTTTCTTACACATGAAATTCTCTTTCAGCTAATGCTGTAAATTATGCTAAATTATTCTAAATTGTTTCAATTACATAAATATTATGTGGAAAATGTGTAAACTTAGTTAACTTAACTTAATCCTCTTCGTCCCATTTGAGACATAAGTGTAAAACTACAAACTATTTATTTTTTGACAGAAATGAATACTTCCATTCAGCAAGGACACATAAAATGAATCAAAAGTGACAGTAAAAGCATTTGGAATGTTACAAAAGATTTCTATTTCAATTAATTGCATTTATTTTAAACTTTTTATTCATCAAAAAATTCTAAAAAAAAGTTTTCACAAAAAAATTAAGCAACACAGCTATTTTTAACAATTATAATAAGAAAAGTTTCTTAAGCACACAATCGCTGACACTGAAGACTGGATTAATGGCTGCTGAAAATTCAGTTTTGCCATCACAGGAAAAAAATACATTTTAAAATCTATTAAATTGGAAAACTTTTTTTTTTTTTTTTTTTTTTTTTTTTTTAATTGCAATTTCATAAAATTACTGTTTTTGCTATAGTTTTGATCAAATGAATGCAGCCTTGTTGAGCATAAGATACTTCTATTAAAAACATCTTAGTGACATCAAACGTAAATTCATTCATTCCATTCTATTAGAAATGCATTTTTTGTTGCCATTTTGTTTGTGTTGATTATTATATATTCTAATATCCCATCAAGAAGGTTTGTTTTTTTTTTCTTTCATTCAGGAACCCCTTTGATGGATTCAGTAAAGGATTCATCAGACTATTATGAGTCTTTTTGAACGATTCATTAAAAGACTTTCTTCAAAATAGCCTATTCATTTTGGTTATGTGTTAAACTATACTACAGATTAACCGGACAATATTTTACCCAGTCCTGTGAATTAACGAATCAGTTTAAACGCATATTTCATGGTTCTGTTTGTGCTGTAAACTACCGAAGTGATACCCACATCTTGATTCACAGTGCCAGAGAACATCTGACAGAAGTGGTAAAATGATCTGATTTATTGTTTGAACTACTGAGAACGAAGTAATCAGTGTGTCACGCTGGGATTTTCAGATGTGAGTCTGCAGCACAGTCCCTCACACAGAAACACATTCTTTAGCTCAGGTTGACAGGAATGCTTTTAAAACATCATACACCAGTGTGCCTAAATGTTATTGAGTTGTTTATTGTAGGAAGATCCCAGCTCCTGTTCTTTTCAGCTTGAAACGCTCAGAGCGGGGCAAGCATGCTCCATCACTCAGCTGGGCCAAACGAGCGTGACGCTCCCGCTAGCTGAAATTTAACGCCTCACCCGCTTATTGATCCTTCCTGCGGTGGAAAGAGAGAGAGGGGCAGCAGGTCTAGGCCGGACACTGTCCTTGACTCCGTGTCCGTTGGCGAGCCCTGCACGCCCCACTTCCACCGCCCTCCACAACAGCAGCCTCCTCCCAGGGGCTCACTGCACTTTACAGCAGGATATTGATTTTGTAGGAGTGCAAGGAGAGAGAGAATGAAAGGGAAGAGCAGGAGGAGGAAGAGAAAGTGACAGAGACACAGAAGGCTTGAACAGGTGAACAGAAGAGAGGAGGGACACAGAATTGAGGGTTGATGGGTAACTAAAGTACATGACTGCTCCCCAGAACAATGGACATACTGAGTTAATCCACTCTGAAATATCTTAATAATACTCTTTCAGCCAATACGAAGAACCATACTGCAATGGTTATACCACAGTCTTGAATAATTGCCTTATTTGTCTACCATGGCATTCAGGTGATACTAAAAGAAAAAAAGAATAAACAAATAAATAAATAAATGAAGTATTACCATGGTACCTTATAGCAAAGGCTAAACTGGTGCTGAAATTGTACAAATTTAGCAAAATCAGTCTTAAAAAAAATGTACACATTTAAAATAGTTTTGATTTAAAAATGTCTGCTAAAGGTGTAAATATAACTTTTTTTTTTCACATTTTTTTTTTTTTTAAGTTGAAAAATACTCCAAAGCCAATTGATTATTTTAAATGAGTTTGCATTAATGTTTAGCTTTTCAATTGTTCAAATAGCTATAAGGAGTATATTCAATAACAGATCAATTTTTGTGTCTAGAATGGTGAAAAATCACTGGCATTGGCGTATTGCAACGTTATGCCTTCATATACAGTCAAAACAAAATTTATTCAGACAACTTCAAAATTTCTCACATTATCACAGCTTATTCACTATAGTTTAGAAAATGGTAATAAAATATGACAAGAACTCAAGAGTTAAACTGTGTCAGAACAAATTCATCTTGATAATGTCAGATGACTTTGATAGAAAGGTATGTAAAAAAACATGGTCAGGTCAAAGTGTCAAATCAAATTTTTGGTCCCAAATTTTTATCCGTTTTACTGGTAGTCCACTGTATGAAGAATTTTTGGGGATAATATGTCACAACTTTATTTTGTTATCCTCACTTATGTAAATGAACTATAGTGTCCTGCACCAACTAGTAAAAAAATATCAAAAATTATATCTAGTGTCTGAATAATTTTTGGTTTGACTATTTTATGACACTTTTCTTAAGCATGAATTTTGCGATAAACCAGTGCCAGTGAATTGTAATCCTCTCTTCTGTAACATTACAAATGTCTTTACTGTCACTTTTGATCAATTTAATGTGTCCTTGCTGAATAAAAGTATTAATTTCAAAAAGGAAAAAAAAAAAAAAAAAAAAAATTGTAGTGACTCTAAAGTTTTGAATCGTAGTATACTGTATGTGTCAACATTCCACATTAATCAGCACGAACGCTGTGAAAGACGTGTAGTCTAATCTGCAGGTTAATGCTTAACCATCCTTACCATTAACATAATCTCAATATTGATGTTTGCTACCTAACATAATGACTAGTGTGCCATAGACTGACCCAGTGCCTGTGTGTTTTTCTGCTTGTGTGAGTATTACCCCATCAGTGCGTCTGACCTTTCACCTCTCTTCTCTCCTCTTTCTCCTGTCCTGGCAACTTGTGACGTGATCGGTCACAGAAACATCTTTTTCTGCTTTTAGATGAGGACGAGTGTGAAATGGATGTCGACACACACACCCTGAAAAGCACTTAAGCCTAGGGCTGTGTGTTGTGCATCAGGCAGGCAGTGGAGCAACTCTCCTGTGTGCATTTCTAAATACTTTCAAATGATTGATTTGAGAACCTGGGCTTCAGTCGCAGGCTTACACCTGCTAAAGACCTTACCAGAGAGAGTGAATGAGAGTAACTGGAAAAGGCATGCGGAGAGTGTCGTGTGACATTAAAGCTTCTGATGTGTGAGAGTGTGTGAGTCGCTTGTGTGTGTGTTTTAAGCAGGTGTAATATGTGTAGTGTGTTTAAAGCTAATAGATGATCCGTGTCTTAGTTGGCACATTAGTAGTTTTAAAGTCTGTCTGACAGTTTCTGACCTAGCTGTACTTTTTGGGACAAAATTGCTATAAAATACCACCAGAAATTAGAGAAGGAATGTTGGAGTAATACGAAACAAACTCTTCTTTTAGAGGCATTTTCAGTAATTGTGTTACTTAAAATAAAACATTTCTTACATTTATTAACTTCATTACATTTATTTTATCTACAGTAATTTTAGTTCATAATTAACTTAGGTTCTTCAAGTAATTAGTGGTGCTAATAACTATTTCCTATACGTAGTTTTTTATATATATATATATATATATATATATATATATATATATATATATATATATATATATATACATATACATATACATATACATACACATACAGGTGCATCTCAATAAATTAGAATGTCGTGGAAAAGTTCATTTATTTCAGTAATTCAACTCAAATTGTGAAACTGTGTTAAATGAATTCAATGCACACAGACTGAAGTAGTTTAAGTCTTTGGTTCTTTTAATTGTGATGATTTTGGCTCACATTTAATAAAAACCCACCAATTCACTATCTCAACAAATTAGAATATGGTGACATGCTAATCAACCCACAACACCTGCAAAGGTTTCCTGAGCCTTCAAAATGGTCTCTCAGTTTGGTTCACTAGGCTACACAATCATGGGGAAGACTGCTGATCTGACAGTTGTCCAGAAGACAATCATTGACACCCTTCACAAGGAGGGTAAGCCACAAACATTCATTGCCAAAGAAGCTGGCTGTTCACAGAGTGCTGTATCCAAGCATTTTAACAGAAAGTTGAGTGGAAGGAAAAAGTGTGGAAGAAAAAGATGCACAACCAACCGAGAGAACCGCAGCCTTATGAGGATTGTCAAGCAAAATAAATTCAAGAATTTGGGTGAACTTCACAAGGAATGGACTGAGGCTGGGGTCAAGGCATCGAGAGCCACCACAAACAGACGTGTCAAGGAATTTGGCTACAGTTGTCGTATTCCTCTTTTTAAGCCACTCCTGAACCACAGACAATGTCAGTGGTGTCTTACCTGGGCTAAGGAGAAGAAGAACTGGACTGTTGCCCAGTGGTTGCTGGTGTTGGTCCAATGTGTTTTTTGAAAACCAAAGTCACTGCACCCGTTTACCAAGAAATTTTGGAGCACTTCATGCTTCCTTCTGCTGACCAGCTTTTTGAAGATGCTGATTTCATTTTCCAGCAGGATTTGGCACCTGCCCACACTGCCAAAAGCACCAAAAGGTGGTTAAATGACCATGGTGTTAGGGTGCTTGATTGGCCAGCAATCTCACCAGACCTGAACCCCATAGAGAATCTATGGGGTATTGTCAAAAGGTAAATGAGAAACAAGAGACCAAAAAATGCAGATGAGCTGAAGGCCACTGTCAAAGAAACCTGGGCTTCCATACCACCTCAGCAGTGCCACAAACTGATCACCTCCATGCCACGCCGAATTGAGGCAGTAATTAAAGCAAAAGGAGCCCATACCAAGTATTGAATACATATACACTAAATGAACATACTTTCCAGAAGGCCAACAATTCACTAAAAATGTTTTTTTTTTATTTGTCTTATGAAGTATTCTAATTTGTTGAGATAGTGAATTTGTGGGTTTTTGTTAAATGTGAGCCAAAATCATCACAATTAAAAGAACCAAAGACTTAAACTACTTCAGTCTGTGTGCATTGAATTTATTTAATACACGAGTTTCACAATTTGAGTTGAATTACTGAAATTAATGAACTTGTCCACGGTATTGTAATTTATTGAGATGCACCTGTGTGTGTGTGTGTGTGTATGTGTGTGTATATATATATATATATATATATATATATATATATATATATATATATATATTAATCTGGCAAAAAACATAAGAATGAAAGTCAGACTATACTTATTGACAGTTTTTGAGTGTGTATTATTATTTTATTAATTAATTAATTTTCCATGTTTATATATTCTTTAGACCTGAAAAAAATGAATACAAATACTATCTGTGTAAGCTTAATTTTGTGCATTGCTACAAAATTGGTCTACTTCATAGCAAGTGCATGTTGCATTCTCAGCACTGCTGTAACAGGTGCTCTAACAGGAATAAGGGTAAACATCTTTGTTTACTCTCAGTTTTCGAAGGTTTCAAAGTGCTATTTGTTACCTTTCAGGTTTATTACTGCCACATCAACGAAAGACGTTAAAGGATTAGTTCACTCCAGAATAAACATTTCGGTAACACTTTAGAATAGGGAACACTTATTCACCATTAACTACGACTTTTCCCTCAATAAATTCCTAATTTGCTGCTTATTAATGGGTAGTAAGGTAGTTGTTAAATTTAGGTACTGGGTAGGATTAAGGATGTAGAATAAGGTCATGTAGAATAAGGTGTTAATATTTGCTTAATTAGTACTAATAAATGGTTAATATTCTAGTAATATGCATGCTAATAAGCAACTAGTTAAGAGATCCTAAAATAAAGTATTACCAACATTTCTTGATAATTTACTCACCCCCATGTCATTCAAGATGTTCATGTCTGTCTGTCTGTCTTCAGTCAAAAAGAAATTAAGTTTTTTGAGGAAAATATTCCAGGATTTTTCTCCTTATAGTTGACTTCAATGGGGATCAATGGGTTGAAGGTCCAAATTGCAGTTTCAATGCAGCTTCAAACGGCTCTACACGATCCCAGCCGAGGAATAAGTGTCTTATCTAGCAAAGCGATCAGTCATTTTCAAAAAAAACCCCCCACAAATTTATATACTTTTACCACAAATGCTCGTCTTGCACTAGCTCTTCAATGCGTGTTCACGACTTCATGCATTACTTAGTCACGTTGGAAAGGTCACGCGTGACATAGGCAGAAGTAGTGCCGAACTCTATCTGATTTTCTCCTCCAACTTCAAAATCATCCAATATCATCGTTTTACCTTATTTGTATAAAGGGCGTTCGATTTAGTCTTTGCACGTTCGCTTAGTAAACATTAAGTAGTAAGTAGATAAGTTTTCCTGCTCTGCGTGATAAAGTTTACTCTCACCGACAACCTCTAAAGTCCCATTTAGCCACTTGTAGCAACAGCCTTTTTAAATATATGTAAAAGCTTAAAACTCATGAGTGGGGTGTTACTAATGTGTTTTATGTTGTGAATATATCTTGAGCTCGTGTTAACAACAGATCTTATTTCAGGCACCAAGAACCCATTCAAAAAACCCATTGACTTTGGAACAATGGAAAGAGAAGTTCAAAAATGGTAACTAGTTTCCAGGTTTTCAGACTCATTCCTGCAGTACTCTAATGGGAATTGCCATGTTGTTCTGGAAAATTTCTGTATCAGATTCAAGAGCTTCTGCGGTGAAGGCTCAGGACCAAGTGAACTTGGAGTTCCTCATACTTTTCAAAGTTTCAGAGTTCCTCAGACTTTTTGTTGAGCCTCACTCTAGTTGGCCAGATCTGAATGGTCAGTAATGTAGTGTCTGTTTCCATAGGACCATCCTGTTTGAGATGAGCTAACCGTGAGTTTGCCCCATGGATCATCTAACTGTCACTTGAACCTCCTCTGCGGCGTTCACATCTTTTTAACATGATGGAAATTCTTTCCTGTTACTTAGAGATGCTGACACTTCCACTTTAGCACGGTCGTGAGTGTGTTTGAGCCAGGTCCACGGGCGTGTGTCATGGCACCTATGTGGTGTGTTCTCACAGGCAGGTTCGATGCAGTCACACACAAGCCTTCAGCATGAGGTAAACGGCTCTGTTTGCTCAGGTGTGTCCGTTTTCTCATTCTCTTCTCTTCAAGGAGGACATCCCCTGCTCTTCCTCCTGCTTCTATCCGCCTGTACCGCTGTCACCCACAGAACACATTCCGCAGCTCTCTGACAAATAGGAGAAGTGGAGGAAGTGTGTTTGATGTGTGTGTCCGCCGACATGTTTGCATTTGATGTTGTACAGGTGAGCTGTCCGAGTGCTTGATTCAGCAGGAGAAAAGGAGCTCAGTAACTACTGACACACAAGCTCCAACCGTGTACTCGCCAAACATAGGGCTCTGTTACACACATGGATCTAAATACCTCCAGACACACACATACATAGTGAAACTCTCAGATTTGTTGGCAAACACTTACAGGGTTAAACTGTAAGGATCAGTCGCTCGGATTTGTGCTTGCTCTTCCAATGTTTTCACTGGTTGCACCATTTAAATTATTTTTTTAACAGCATATTTTATATTACATTATATACAGTATATATATATATATATATATATATATATATATATATATATATATATATATATATATATATATATATATATACATAATATCTAAGTCGTAGGCCACTAGTATTTTCACCAACAAAAAATGGTTTTAAGTCAGTTATTTCTATCTTTTGCTGTAGCATGTCAGTTGGAAATATCAGTTTACGTTTCCAAACATTATTTTTGCCATTAATTGTAATAATCCAGTGAGATTTTTGTTTGCACAAGGAGTCTGACAACAGCCAGTGCTCCACACAGAGATCTGATCTGATCATCATCCAGTCCGTCTGGAATGACATGAAGAAACAGAACAAACTGAGACAGACTAAATCCAGAAGAACTGTGGCAACGTCTCCAAGATGCTTCAAGAAACCTACCTGCAAAGCTACAGTACTGTTAAAAGTTTTAGGCAATTGTGTAAAAATGCTGTAAAAATGAGGATGCTTTCAGAAAGAATGCCATAAATAAATAGATTTTATTTATCAATTAACTTCTGTTAACTAAATCAAATCAACATTTGGTATGACCACACTTTGAGTTTAAAACAGCTTTTGTCTGAGGTACACTTGCACATAGTTTTTCAGGGAGCTTTGCAGGTAGGTTTCTTGAAGCATCTTTGAGACGTTGCCACAGTTTTTCTGGATTTAGTCTGTCTCAGTTTGTTCTGTTTCTTCATGTCATTCCAGACAGACTTGATGATGATCAGATCAGATCTCTGTGTGGAGCACTGGCTGTTGTCAGACTCCTTGTGCATACAAAAATCTCACTGGATTATTACAATTAATGGCAAAAATAATGTTTGGAAACGTAAACTGATATTTCCTACTGACACACTACAGCAAAAGATAGAAATAACTGACTTAAAACTATTTTTTTTGTTGGTGAAAATACTAGCGGCCTAAGACTTTTGCACAGTACTGTATATAAAAATTATTTTTGTCAGTTGCTGCAATTGATCTGCAAATATTCACTGGCTGCAGCATAGATTTTTTTTTTAAGCAGCATATTTTTATATTTATTAAACTTTGACACTTTATTTATTTATTTAAATTTCAATTGCTGTGAAAAATTGAAATTTCAATTGAATTTTCATTGCTGTGAAAAATTTTGAATACCTTATAAAACCTGTAGAGTTTTATTTATCTTTTAAAATTATTTGTGAAAACTTAAATCAGTATAATTCCATTGGGTGTTGACAGACATTTAAAGATAACTTGAGGTTTATTTTGGACAAAGTAATGCAAAAGCTTATATTATGTTTATACAACAGGACACTTCCAGTGCTTAGAACTAAAAGTCAAAAATATATGTTGTGTTCATCTTTGAATGACTGGCGTCTCTTATCTAAGAGGAGACCTGTTAGTTTGTTTGAAGCGATTGTTTGTGTGTTTGAATGAAACCCTTTTTTTTTTCTTTATTTATTTACGTGTGTGTTTGTTGTGTGAGAGAGAAAAGAACATTCGCTCATCTGTAGAGAAGAATGGGTCTGTCTTTTTTTTTTTTTTTTTTCTTTGGAATTTGTGAGCAGCTTGATGTATTTGACATCTGCGTGACAGGCCACTGCTCCTCAAGACTAGCCCAGAAACTCTGCTGTCCAGACCATTTCTGAGTGTGTGTGTGTGTGTGTGTGTGTGTGTGTGTGTGTGTGTGTGAGAGCATGGGATTGTGTTTGCACATCAGAGCAGCCAAGCATTGCCACCGGCGGAAAAAAATACACACAAACACACAAATCCACTGGCCTTTTTTTTAAAATACCCATCGCTTCTGTCATGAGATAAATTTTGACACCAACAATGAGTGTGTGTCAAGTTGTCAGTTTATCTCTCTCTTCCTTCTATGCATCCACTTTGTCTCATTCTCGCCCTTTTTCTCTGCCTTATTCTTCCCTTCTTTTTGTCTCTCTCAGGCCTTTAAGTCAAGACTGTCCATGAATAGTACATGTTATTTTGTTTTGTAGATTTCTGTTTGACAGTGTGCCTGTCCTTTTTCTTTTTATTGTTTTGGTTTAATGGAAATAACCAAAAGAATCAAGTTCAGACCGGGTCTGAACCCGAGCCCTCCAGAGCATCTTTTTCTCAAGAGTCTCCTTGTGCTGTTACTGCAAAACCTTGCCGTAACTTTAACGGTTATACAGCCCTATTTCCACTCACTAACACATCCGCACACTCTCGCACATGCACCCGTGTCCTTTCTCAAATCAGGAAATAACCTTTTTAATGACTTTACTTTAATGTTATTAACAGGACATTTTATTTTACTCTAAAAGTCAAGACCCATTTGGGCGAAGTCTAGCTGCTCGGCGCACTCACAAAAAGCCCTTCCCATGTGAAAACACTGCCATTATTAACACAGCTGAAATGTGAAACTCGGTCTCCGTAAATGTCAGTGAATATAGGGCATATATATGGCCCTCTTTCTCCGTTAACGTCTCTGCTGTGCGTCTATGTTCTTAAGGGAACAGCGTGGCCATTCTGCCGCGCTGTTTGATGGGGGTATTGGGCGCAGAGGCCGGATCGGGGTCACTGATGTAACACCCCCCACCGTCCCACCTGAGCAGGGTGAGAGAAGGCAGTCTCTCTTGCACCTGCGGTGAAGAAATAGAGGACGTGTGTGTTGGAGAGGGACAGGAGTGGGTGCACTTGTGAAATTTATTTGGGTATCGGAGTTTTACGCCGGTTGCTGTTGGATTTACAGGTCGGAATGGAATGCAGCCCAATGAAATGCTCTTTGATGGGCAGAGCAGGTTGAGTTTTAACAGACGAGTGACGCATAGAAGGCTGTAGTTTATGTGGCTTTGAGAAGACCCTCTGCTGCCCATGAACAAGAGCACTATGGGATGGCAGCAGAGGGTTCTGGGAAATGTACTCTGACTGGGAAGAGATACTTGAGAAAGTGCATGAACTTTTGCTCTTTTGGAGCTTTTTAATTTTGTAGATGTGTGAATAGAAATATAATAAAGCCCAGTATGGACTTTTTAACATGCTTTTTTGTGAAAATGCTGATGGTGTCCTGAGAAAACATTGACTATACACTTCTTTTTAAAGACTAAAAAAAAAAAAAAAATAATAATAATAAAAAATAAATAAATAAATAAATTCTTCATTCATTTGTGGTTTTTGTTGTCTCTACAGAGGCGGAGGCTTATACAGGAACTGGGAGAGCAGAGGATTCCCTACCTTTCTCCTGCAGACCAAGGATTTCAGGAATTGGTTAGAAATTCATACAAATCTCCACAGTGCTTCAAAATTTTTGATCTATATGTACTCTACTGTTCAGAAGGTTAGGGTCAGTGTGTGTGTGTGTATATATATAATATATATATATATATATATATATATATATATATATATATATATATATATATATATATATATATATATATATATATATATATAGCACGGACCTATTAAATTGATTAAAAGTGACAGTAAATAGATTTATAATGTTGCAAAAGGTTTCTATTTCAAATAAACTCTGTTCTTTTGAACTTTATATTCATCAAAGAATCCTGAAAAAAGTATTTTGGTTTCCACAAAAATATTAGTCGGCACAACTGTTTTCAACATTGATAGTAATAAGAATAGTAATGTTTCTTGAGCACCAAATCAGAATATTAGATTAATTTCTGAAGGATCATGTGATACAGGCTGTTGAAAATTTAGCTGCTTTGTCATAGGATAAAAGGGTTAGTTCACCCAAAAATGAAAATTCTGTCACTAATTACTCACCCTCATGTTGTTCCAAACCCATAAGACCTTCGTTCATCTTTGGAACTCAAATTAAGATATTTTTGATGAAATCCAAGAGCTTTCTGACCCTCCATAGACTGCAATGCAACTGAAACGTTCAAGGCCCAGAAAGGTAGTAAGTACATTGTTAAAATAGTAAAATAGTGTTAGTCTTTGCGTGTTCATGAGAGTACCACAACGTGAATGGCAGCAGAGGCTGACATGGAAGAGAAGTAATTGTTAAATAAAGTCATTATTTTTGTTTTCTTTGCAGACAAAATGTATTTTCGTAGCTTCATAAAACTAAGGTTGAACCACAGATGTCACATGGATTAATTTAACAATGTCCTTACTACCTTTTTGGGCCTTGAACGTGTCACTTGTGTTGCTGTCTATGCAGGGTCAGAAAGCTCTCAGATTTCATCAAAAACATCTTAATTTGTGTTCCAAAGATGAAGGTCTTATGGGTTTGGAATGACATGAGGGTGAGTAATTAATGACAGAATTTTCATTTTTGGGTGAACTATCCCTCTAAGTTACATTTTAAATTTTAATATTTCTAAAGATCATATTTTACAATATTACTATTTTTGTTAAAATAAATGCAGCATTGGTGCTGCAAGATCTTAAGATACTTATTTCAAAACATAAAATCTTTCTAACCCCAAATTTTTGACAGTTGTGTATAATGTAAAGATTTCCATGGGTTTCCACAGTCATAGAAAACCGCAAATCATCATTGGTGTTTTCCAGGCTTGGAAAAATCTGAAAGGTAACATCAACAAACAGAACTACAGAATCCTATGGCTGTTTTAAACAAGATTCACACTCTAAACGATTCATTAGCAAGTTAACCTTAAGTTTAACATTATTATTAACGTTATTCAGTAGTGCCAAACAAATGGAAAAAAATAATTGAAAAGTCTTGACCAGAAAGTATGGGCACTCCTGTAAAGATCTTAATCAATTACATTAGGACAGACTGCTCACATACTGTGTTTTTTGTTTTTACTAATTACATTGTTAAGTTTGCTTGTGACAGTGTGTAATCTGTGCACAATCTTTGTGTAATCTGACAGTGGGACTCCAGTTATGCAGGACTGGCTTTACGACGGTCTAGTGCCCTGCCAGATGGTCTCCATGAGAGGGTGCAGTCTGCTTTGATAACTCTTCAGCGGCGTGGATGTCTCCTCCGAGATCTTGTCCGAGTCCGAGACCGGGACGTCTTCACGGCTGTTTCGCGTGCTCTCGTGGGTCAGCCGGGCTACACATACCGTTATCTGGACACCCGTCTGTTCACTATCCCCTGGCACTGTGAAGGAGAAGAAGGTCAGAAAGATGAGAAAGAGAAACCTTGCTGTGATTCTGACCTGAGGGACGCTTGCAAAGCATTGTGGGAGCTCAATCAGTTCTTTTGCTCGGATGTAAAGCAGCAGACAAATGCGAGAGGCATCAAGCGTTCCCGCAGTGACACCGAAAACAGTGAAGACACACCAGGGGAGGGGATGTGCGAAGAGAGTGTTAAGGACAGGTTACTTGAGGAGAAGCAGGAGAAAGAGAAGGAGGAGGAAGAGGAAGAAGACAGCGGTCAGGGCTGCTCTCATTCCTCACCTCCTTCATCCGCTCCGCCACCTGATGTGGCCGGCCTGGTTCAGTTTAACATTACCCTCATCAACTACATGAACCCTACAGCCATGACCCAGCTGAAGGAAGAGCCGTATTACGGCATGGGCAAGATGGCGGTCGGTTGGCATCATGATGAGAACCTGGTTCCTCTGTCACCAGTTGCTGTCTACAGCTATAGCTGCCCAGCAGAGCCAAAGAATGAAGGTGAGAGGTCAAAGGTCTTGGGTAGAGCATGTAATATTGTATCAGAGCCATGGCACTATAGTGCTCTAACACTGTGGTTCTGAGCCTCTTAGACTCCAAGACCCCACTTTGTCCAAGACAATATTCAAAACTCTCTCATCTAAGCTGATATGTACCTCTAGTAATTCTGTTGTAACAAAACAAGTAAGCTTAAAATAGTATGGCAGTTTACTTTTTATGGTATATCTTTATTTTAGTGGGGTTTTAGCATTTTTACTTAAGATTATAATTATTATACCTACATTTAAATTAAGCGTAGCGTTAATTCTGGCAGGTCACGTCAATCAAGCTCACATCAGCTGACTCTCAGCTGATCCATTTCTAAGTATAGGAGTGCAAAGCCTATCACAGCATCCCTATATAAGGTCTATTCAGTATTCAGCAGCTTTATTGCTTTGCTCAGGAGCTAATTACCCTCCTCCATCCCCAGCTCCTCCTTTCGTCCACAATCAGAACTTGACTTTCTGATATTCCTCATTGAGTCAGACTCTTTTATCTTGAATTATACTACAGGGCCGTTGAATGCTTGAATCTGATTGGCTGATGAACATTCTAAGGTGTGCAATTATTTTCAGGGAAACGCACAGCGAACGTAGTTCCAGGCAGGTCTTGAACGCAATACAGTTCCATATCACTTCGCCAAATGATTTCAGTTATTTACACTGATCTAAATATAAAGTTCTCTATTATAGACCAGCTGGTTATTTCAAAGGTCTTACAACAGCAAAATAACCAAAACCCACAACGACACTGCCCAAACACATAAATATATTAACTTGTCATAAGATAAAAAAAAAAAACTCTCTCCCGCTCCCGTTGTTAGCACACACGTTAACACATGCGTTAACTTAAACACGTTAACTTAAATGCCACATGCCATTTCTCACAAGCGAGGCAACAATGGCACTGTTCGTGAAGAAAATGAACTTAAAGTCACTATGGGACGCTGCTGCCGAACACTTTTGAGAGACACAGACAGACTCAGAGAGGTAATTTACACACGCGCTCTCTCTCTCTCTCTCTCTTTCTCTCTCTCTCTCTTTTTCATATTAACTGCATTAGTCTGCTATCAACGGCTCAATCCTCCGTTACTAGGTCTAAAATGATGTTTTGGAATTAGCAACAGAGGCGTTGGATGAGATGCGGAAGAAATTAATCCTACTCACAATAGCGTTTTCAGTACAAAAAATGGACGAATGCCTTAAAATATATCATCTGATCGATGTCTTGAGGTGTGGTAACCGTAGTATAAGTGGAATAATTGACTCCGGGCCGTTGAATTATTTATTTATTATAAATTTATAAATTTATTTATTTAATAAATTGTTTATTGAATGTACTTATTTATATGAAAATAAAATATTCCACCTCAAACATACCTGTAGGTGCCGTGTTTCTGCACATTGTTGCGTGAAGAACGCGTCCACAAAAGGAGTTCATTCAGAGCCACGTAGACATGTTCACTTCTGCATTCGGGGCATTTTGTGCAGATAGCCTATAAGTCGTAATATAACGTGTTGTATAAATAACGAAGCGTATTCTATATGAGATAAATGATGAGTTAAATCCCATTGATTAAAAACCTGCTATCAAAAGCTTCATTCTACTGGTCATCTTCAGCGCGTGCAGCTCAAAACAGAAATGCAGAACATTACATATACATAACGTTATAATGCTAGCACTATTGTAAAAAAATTGATGTTAATGTTTAATGTTAACTATCTTTTAATCAAAACATAAAACATTATTTACCCCGTTTGTATCTGCGAGTCATCCATGTTAATGTCAGTAATTATGACTGTCTGACTTGACTCTTGGTAATGTATTTTGACCCCGCCCCCAAACATATGATTCGACTATCAGTCGAATATCGGCAAGATTCGAATATTCCGATTCGACTATGAAAATCCTTAGTCGGGGACACCCCTACATTGAATGGCAGTGGTGACCAAAACTACATTTTTATTTTTTGTTCTGAAAAAGTATGAAATGCATTATTAGAATTTTCATTTTTGGGTTAACTGTCCCTTTAAACATTCCCACTCCTGTTTCATTCTGATTGAAGAGACAACAAATCCTTTATTTTTCTAGCTCACCACTGAGAACCTAAAACATTTATTATGACACCAGCTAGTTCAAAACCATCCTTCACTTGATGGGTTGAATATGTTCATGCAGTCATTGTATGAACTTGTTCCATGAAGAAGGAGCCAGATCTTCCATATTTCACATGAATCTCACTGGAGACATTTTTCTGGACATCAGTCTCTCTTCACGTCAGGCTAACAGCTTAGCATGCAGCTGTGTGCGTGTGTGTGTCAGTTCGACAGAACAGAGCGTGGTGTGCTAACCAGAACCACCTGCCTCACGAGCTCTGTTTCGCCAATCTCTTACTGACCGATTTAACCTTTGACCTCCCCAGAGTCCGCTTCAAACAGCACATGAATGGTCTGTGTGTGTGTTTTTGCGTGTGAATGTGTCAGTTTGTGTGGAATTATTCCACAGCTGTTCTTTTGGAGGTAAAATTGACCCCTCGGTTACAGACTTCAGAGAGACTCCCCTGATGGAACACTTTTGCAGTGCATACGCACCCGTGCAGAGCATTGCACAAAATGTTGCATTCACTTTAGAGAAATCGCTATGAAATGCTGCAGGCCAGCTGAAACGGATTGTTTCTCAGAAGAATTTCACTTTGTACATCATTTATTTGTTTCTCTGTGTGTGTGTGCGTGTGTGTGTGTGTGTGCATGAATGGGTTTTATTTTTTTTTTATTGTCCCTTTTGATAACATCTGTGTGTTGTATAGATTTGTGTTTCACCTGAACGTGCTTTGAAGAAGAATATCTCACCGAAGCTTTTCATGATGCCCATATCTTTTAACACATCTGTGATGGGTTTATAGTGTATGCTGGCCATGCTGCAGCGTGCAGTATCACGAACAGTCTCTGGTGGGGGGAGTCGCTCAGTGACAAATCTGTTCACCTCTTCATCCAACACTGACTAGATCCAGCTCATTTCCTTTTCTAACAGGCATTGGTTTGTGCCACTGTGATTTTGAAGTGTTTTTGATGGAATCTTTTCCGCTGCTGCTGTGTTAGCTACAGATGGCCCTTTGAGAGCTGTGTCAGAAAGCACAGTCTGAAATTAAGTTACTATTTATCCCTGCTGAGCGCAGAGAAAGCCTTGCTCAGGGCTCAGGCTTCCGAGAGCGCTTTTGCATTGATTTCAGCTGATAGGTGCCAGCCTGCCCTCTCTTTTTTACGTTTTTTATTTTTTTTATTTTTTTATTTTTTTGTCTTATCAGTTACACTTTCTTTCTATTTCTCTTTGGCTCTGTCATTGGTTTTTGATTAACACGGATCATTGGTGGAAGTTGCATACCCTTTTATTAGTAAGTACTAAGTATTAGTAAGACATTTTATCCAAAGCGACTTACAGTACACATTATGGTTCTCAAAACAGCAACTTCGGGTAATGACACTAAATTACTGCATTGTATACAGAACCATTTGAACAACTAGTTGTTAATGCAAAAATTCCTTGTTATTGTGTTGCACAATATATCGGTTGTCAACCAATATTAGAGTGTTGATACGCTATTTTACTCTATTTTTACACTTAGATTACCTTTTGTAGTCACTGATTCTCATTTAAAGTTAATCTTTAATAATAATAATTTAATAATGTAAGATACTGCAAATCTCAAAATGAATATCCATTTTTCATACTGTATAGTATAATGTTGTGATGTCTCAGTTCACTTGTATTCACTTGTAAAATATGTTTTAGTTTCTAGTATTTTATTGTTGATTTAGGCATAAATTAATATAGAAATGGTTACACTATTTTAATTCATCCTTGTTGCAGTGTAATTACACAAATAAGTACTGAGTAATATTAATTAACAACATGCACTTATAATAAGTTTAGGGTTAGGATTTGATTTAGTGTTGTGTAATTGTATAAGATTTACTGTTATTACTATAGTAAATACATGTACTGTAAGTTGTTGCAAGGACACATTAAACTAAAATGTTACCATAGACATTTAATTTCAACCATTCAACAGTCATTCCCTAGTAGAAAAAAAAAGTAATATATTTAAAATACATTCATTTCATACTAAGTATAGTTCAAATCTATTAACATATTTACTGACATATTGCTTGAGACTTGCTATAAAAATTATAATTAAATTTCATTTGGAGTACTACTTGTGCACAATGCACATTTCTTAATATTAAGCCTAAAATGTGTTTTAATGTCACTATTGATGAGGACTGTATGATCTTTGAATAATATCAGTCTTTAAAGGGATAGTTCACCCAAAAATGAAAATTCTGTCATTAATTACTCGCCCTCATGTCGTTCCAAACCCGTAAGACCTCCGTTCATCTTCGGAACACAAATTAAGATGTTTTTGTTTGAATCTGAGAGCTCTCAGATCCTCCCATACACAGCAAGGGTCCTTTACACGATCAAGGTTCGGAAAAGAACTAAGATGATCGACAAAGTGGTCCATGTGACATCAGTCTGTCAACTGTAATTTTATGAAGCCACGAGAATACTTTTTGCGCAAAGAAAACAAAAATAGTGATTTTATTCCACATTTTTGTCTCTACTGTTTCTCTTGTGGACATGCGTTCACGACAGTACATGACGCAAGCGCGTGGTGGCGCCAGCGCTGATCCAGATCCAGCGTGATGACGTTGAACACAAGCATGTCCACAAGAGAAACAGTAGAGATGAAAATGTGGAATAAAATCGTTATTTTTGTTTTCTTTGCGCAAAAAGTATTCTCGTGGCTTTGCAAAATTACAGTTGACTGACTGATGTCACATGGACCACTTTTTTGATCATCTTGGTACTTTTCTGGACCTTGATCGTGTAAGGACCCTTGCTGTGTATGGGAGGGTCAGAGAGCTCTCAGATTCAAACAAAAACATCTTAATTTGTGTTCCGAAGATGAACGGAGGTCTTACGGGTTTGGAACGACATGAGGGTGAGTAATTAATGACAGAATTTTCATTTTTGGGTGAACTATCCCTTTAAATGCAAGATGTTTAAAGTGTACCTGAGGTATACTTGCAATAGTTCCACTTTAGCACAATCAAATATACTTCAGTTTATCTTTAGTTGGACTTTAGCACTACTTCCACACAAATAAAGTGCATTAAGTACAAAATTTGTTGTTCCAATTTAGTAGACTTTAAGTATACCAGTTTAGTATACTAAAAGTACAATTGCAGGGCATTTTTATTAAGTACATAAATATGTAAATGTATTTGTAATATACTTAGCATGAAGTAATATTAAAAATAATGCTCTACTGCTCTAAATGTCAAACTACATCTTTGTTTACAGAGGTGACTGAAAAAGACGGGGAGGGACAGAGTAAAGAAAAAGAAACGGAAAAAGAAAAAGAAACAGAAAAAGAAAAAGAAACAGAAAAAGAAAAAGAGACAGAAGGTGAAGGTGAAGGAACACGTAAAGAAGAACTGAAGGAAGGAGGTGAAAGTTCGGAGAAGGAGGCAGTGCAGAAAGAGAAGGCGTGTTGGCGCGTTGGACTGAAGGTGGCCTGGGACATCCACACACCAGGTCTGGCTTTGCCTCTACAGTCTGGAGACTGCTACTATATGACAGGTACCCAATCACATTCATCTGGGTCCAGAAACAGTAGACTCAAGTACATGTGTAAAGCGGATTGTACCGTCTCGGTCATGTTGAAATGCATTAGACCAGGAATTATCTTTCCCAGAGGATGTACACATCTACATCGTTTTATATACATATGTGTGTCTGTTTCCCTAGGATTTTGCTTCCACAGGTTCCTTTATCATGTGTATCAGAGAGGTTAAGAAAACCAAATGTTATTTTATGAAACGTTGTGACCCCTGTCTGAGAGCAGGACTGAGAGAGAGAATCAGTAAATCAGATTTTTATTACTGATGGGTACAACAGATGCCTCCTGTCTACGACCCCACATACGTGCAAACCCTCTCCTCTAAATATCCCATAAAGTGGGTCTGATGACCTTGATAAGGACACTATTTATTTCCCGATTTCTGTGTACAAGCATGACTACTGCTTTCCCCCCATGCACACAGTTTTATCATCCGTTTGGACATTTTCATCTGTTTGGAAGGGCTTTCCAGTGGTCGGGCCTCTTTGTTGCTCGCTGCTCTAACTGAGCATTATTTGTACCTACCTAATGGCACTCTTAGTCCTGTGAAGTGACTTAAAGTGAAAAGCTAAAGCAGTATAAACATAATGGGTCATAATGGGTTTCCTGGGCACAGGACAAGGGTGAAAGTGTGACTGGGAAACTGGCTCATAAACTGTTAATGACACTATTTCTTCTGGCTGAATAAGTCAGATTATTATTATTATTATTATTTTTTTTTCTGTTGAATTTGTAGGAAGCTACTTTCAAAGGCACATGAAGTCTAGATGTCAGTGCAGTGTGTTGGTTTTTTCAGCAAGCATCCATTCTCTGAGATGTGAAGAAAACCACTCCCTAAAGATCAAGCATTTATTTGGGTGCTGTAGTGTAGCAATCCACACCTCACATGGATAGATGGATGGAAGGAAAAAATAGTGTAGCAACTCACATTAGGTGATTAAAAAAAGTATAGGAATATATAGGAAAGGAAAGAACAAGGGAAAATGAGGTGCAAAAAGAAGGTGAAGGATAGAAAAAGCTGTAGTTTAGCAATCCATAACACAAGAAGGAAAATGGAAAAGGATGTAAGGAAAAGAGAAAAGAAAGAAGGAAAACAAAGTGGAAAGAAAGGAAACAAAAAAGAAGAAATTAAAAGGAAGGAAAAGAGAGGCAAGTAAAGAAACAAGAAAAGAAAAGAAGGAAGGACAGGGAAGGAAAAGAGAAAAGACTGGAAAAGAGAAAAGTAGTAAGGAAAACAAAACGGAAAGAAAGGAAACAAAAAAGAAGAAAGGAAAAGGAAGAAAAAGAGAGGGAAATAAGAAAACAAGAAAAGGAAGGAAGGACAAGGTAGGAAAAGAGAAAAGTAGTAAGGAAAACAAAATGGAAAGAAAGGAAACAACAAAGAAGAAATGAAAAGGAAGGAAAAGAGAGAGGGAAATAACGAAACAAGAAAAGAAGGAAGGACAATGTAGGAAAAGAGAAAAGAAGGCAGGAAAAGACAAAAGTAGTAATGAACAAAATAGGAAAAGGATAGGAAAAAGGAAAAGGAAGGAAAATAGAAAAGGAAGGTAAGTGAAAAATAAAAGAAGATAAAGGAAAGAAGAGGTGGAAATGGGAGAAGGAAGGAAAAAGGAAGGCAATCAAAGGAAAAAGAAAGAGATGGGAGAGGAAAGAAGGTGTAGAGAAAATAATTTACAGTTATTCAACTCCCCATTCCTATGATTCTCTAACACTGTCACATCTCTTCTCCTCCATCTGCTGATGCCTCGACTCCTGTGTGCAAATCTAATCAGCAGATTCTCAAAAATAGAATTTGGTGCTGGGTAGCGGAGAACAATTTGTTGGACCGACACCGGGCCCAGCTGGTAATAAGATTTCCTGTGCTGAATGCTCCAGGGACAGGACAGACCTAGGGAGAGGTTTTGACCCAATAGATTTAAAAGCCCACTTTTAACTCGAGCACAGAAGCCCCTCGACGACGAGAGAATAATGATAAATATTTATTAGGAGAATTTGGTATGCCCTAAGATTCACGCCGAGGTTGTGGCAGAGCCCAGGTTGAGAGAAACAGAGTATTATTACCAGGTGTTTTAAAGACAATGCAATGCCACAGAAAAAAAAAAAATAATAATAATAGCATACAGAGGAAATGAAACAGACATTACTGTTTATGCTGCAGTACATCAGAGAATGCAGCAAATCCATTGATTTCAATGGGACAAATCAACGGGTACTCAACCCCGGGTCACTCAACGGGTATAATTGCAACATCTCAGCCAGCTATACAAATATAGATATATAGGATATATAAATGTTAAATAGCCAAGTCAAATGCTCCCTTCCTAGATTTGTAATAATATTGAAGTGTTTCTTTTGTGTGTGTGTCTGTTGGTATGTGATCATATCTATAGATGATCTGAATCGGACACATCAGCACTGTGTATTGGCTGGTGACACGGCTAGATTCAGCTCAACTCACAGAGTTGTACAGGTGAGCATCGCCTCTCCAGTTGTCCTGCACCTTCATCACCTTTCATGTTGAATCTTTAACCAGTATCTCCCTATTTCTGGCTTATATATAAATATCACACTATTACTTGTCATGTTCCTTTAGTGTTGTACAGGAACGCTGGACTACATACAGAAACGCTGCTCAGAGGCCTTGGAGAATTTACACACCGACCCTGAGAAGAACACCAAGAGCCTGAAGTCCCTCCTCCCCTCCACCCTCCAGCGCATTGAGGACATCCACAACGAGGTGTGCATTTGAACAAGAACGCGAGTGTGTTTTGAAACATTGTAAAATGTGTACTCATAACACCAAATCCCAAACGCGTGTCTCAGGCCATAACAGATGAGGTTGCTTTGGAGGTTTTTTAAAGGTTGTACTTGGCATTAATTTTTCAAACCCCAAAACAATAGCTCTTTCAGAGGGCCTAACTATCGGTGCGGCCTTGTGTAAGTCTCTGTTGAACCCCAACTCACCTGGATTACCACTTGGCACCTTAAAACCCCCATCAAAATATAAAGTGCTATATATATATTTATATATACACCCCTGCCCGGGGGCAGCAGCTTCCCCGGAGTTTACCGACCTCAACACTCTGACCTGATTGAGGCTATTTTGTAGAAACTGCCCATGAGGGCCTGTGTGTGTTCTTAAATGATGTATTATTGTATTATTTATTATTGATACTCGTTTTTATCCCAGCATGCTGTTCAAGCAGAGCTCAGCGTCTAGCTCTTGTTTAGTGAGGTGGACTGCATGGAGATTGCGGTAAGCAGCCCCTGATGGGGGATCTGTAAAGGATCTGCAGTGTGTAGGATTAATGGAGTGTGTTAGTCCATTGATGTTGATAAAGGCGAATGTTTACCTGTGTGTTTAGGGTCAGAGCTGGGGCCTGTACCATGATGGTAGATGAACAAATTCAGAGTTACAGAATTACTTTCTAGTTGACAAAACCAAACCACTCCAATCCGGCTTTGCTGGTACCATGATGCTGATCATCAGCTTTCTTTGTCAACTCAGGCTTTGATCCTGAGTTTGTGGAGCATGTGCACATGAATGTGTGACATCACTGGTGAACAGCCAATCACAAGCCTTGGTTAAAGGTTAAAGGTTTTGCTAAAGGTTAAGAGATCAAAGAATATGATGAATTTAAATGCATTTACAATGAAAAAATTACTTGTTCATGAAAGAGGACAAATAAAAGAAATTATCTTGCTTTATCAGTGCAGTCACAAGTGAAACTTAAGTTATTTTATGTAGTTGAAAATATACAGCGATAGAGACTCGAACATGTAAGGTCACATAGTCATTTTTAAAGTGTTATCTATCGATTCTACAGCTTATTTATATTATATGTGACCTGTATATATTAACATTCATTTAAAATAAATGATTTATAATAACTGTTAAACTAAAATTGCTTGTGTGTAATGGATTAATAATAGTATGAATCATATAATTATATAAATCATATAAAATGACTAAATTTTTGGTTTTGGCCAGACAATTTTTTTTTAGTACTATTGACCTTTAATTTGGAGCAAGAGAAACTGGGGGAGTGACTTTTTTGTGTCAGACATGTGTCACTTTGCTCACATCTGATTGGTCCAATTTCAGTTTAAGATCTCTAACTCGGAACATAACCTGCCCCAGAGCAGGTTAGCTGTGCAGTGTAAGTTACTATTGCAATGAACGCAACTAAAAGCCAAGCCACTTTCATGGTACCTAAAACCCAGGATTGGTGCAAACTAAACTAAAATTTACATGGCTAGCCAGCTAATCCGGCTTCATGGTACAGGCCCCTGCTATATGGAGGTTCAGGAGAGGTTGTTGGGAAAGATTTTCTGCTCTCTGTATCTCTCACTCCCAAGGTTTTGGGCCTGCAGGGTCTTCTGAAATGGTATTGAGGGCTGTTTCACCTAAAAATGAAAATACTATCAACATTTGTTTACCCTCATGTTGTTCCAAACCTGTATGACATACTTTATTTTGTGGAAAAAAAGAAAATGTCCAACTTACTCTTTTCGGTAATACTTTATTTTAAGGTGTCCTTGTTAGAGTGTAATTATACATTTAAGTACTGAGTAATATTAATTAACTATATGTACTTACTATATGGTTAGGGTTAGGATTAGTGTTTGACTTGCATGTAATTATGCAAAATTTATTGTTATTATAATAGTAAGTACATGTAGCATGTAACAAGGACACATTAAAATAAAGCGTTACCTTCTTTTCTATACAATGAAAGTAGAAAGTGCCAGGGGATGTCAAATTTCAAATGGACACAAAAAGCACAGTGCAAGTGGTCCAAATGACTTATGTAGGGCTTTCACAAAATCACATTTTCACTACGTGATTATCATAGCCATAATGATTAACAAAAACAATATTATCCAGATATCTATAGAAAAAAAAAATATTTTAACTTTTGTCTACTGGATCATACTGAAGATACAAGTGTAAGGAGGAAGAGAGTGATTGTAACATTAGTTAACCATAAGTTGTAACCAATTGTTCAAAAAGAACTCACTGTTGATTGACACTGAACAAATGAATCCAAAAGCTCTTACACTGGCAAGCTCAATTTTTTTTTAGGTGAGGGTATAGAGTGTGTCGCTTTTGTTTGTCTTCTCCTTTGACATGATTTTGTGTGACAGTAGTTCGTCTTGCTCTTCCTTGTCTTCGTCGTCTTCTTTTTCTGTTTTATGACAGGTGGCAGTAGCATTAAAGTGCAATCATGCCACCTACTACCTGTATGTTGAAATGTCAACCAGTTATTAACGCTTAAATATCTGCTATATTATCATTTATGCATTATTAACATATTCTTTTTTTAAGATATCACTGTTATTGTCAGTACTAAAGTGTGTAAATATTATCAGTATTGAAGTCGTTTGATGATAGATTTGTGAAGATTGTGTCATTATTCACTGAAAATCCCTTGTCCACCACTGCTTTCAAATCTAATTTGCCTATACATATTGCCTATACAAGTTTTTTTATCAGTAATCAGATTTCCATCAATGTATTTTTATGCAAACTTTTTCAACCGATTAGACTGCACCAGTTTGCATAAGCACTTTAGTAATGTTTTTATTCCCTTATATACAGTAGGTGGGTTTCCAGCCATGTAATTTTTTTATGCAAATTTTGTGAAACTGAATCAAAAATATGGAACAGAAACTCCAAGATGCAAATAAAATTGCCAAAATGCACATCAAATAAGCATGCACAAACTACAACACATTTCTGGAATAAATTCCTATATGTGCATCACAAAAGCTTTGTTTCAATAGGTTATGTCACTGATTACTTAAGTTATATTTTCTACAATACAATATTTTCTATTTATATGACCAGGTGTGCTTATGTGGGTTGACAGAGCAAACAGCACAGACTGGCCTCTATTGATCGAGTCACAGCAGTGCTGGACTCGAGGGTGATCTGATGAAATCGATTGGTAGTCCTAACAGTGAGCCTTGTGTGAAAGATATCTAGAAATCTTAACCCATTTGATCTATAAGATGCCGCAGTGCTATATCCGCAGGTCACCGTGATGAGCACCTGACCAGTAGCGTAGCTAAATAGTAGTTACCGCCACGTTCAGCTGGAAATACAGGCAGACAGACTCTCCACACATCACTGAAAGCCTTTTGTTTCTGTCTGTTTCCTCTCTCTCTCTTTCTCCCTCCAGCATATGCAGGTGGCATTTAGTCTCAGTACCTCACAGCAGCAGACGGCTTGGCTCTAAATGCCAGTCGCATAGTTTCCAGCTCTGTGCCTGTTGCAGGCCTGCTCTGCGGGAAACTGGCCTCCATGTTGGCTCAAAGCTCTCGGCGCTGTGTGGGCTTTCAACACAGAAGGACAGACAGACAATCAGCACGGGGGGGAACGACAGACACAAAAGCGGCTGCTAGCATTTGTAGCCTCCGGCGTCCGTAGAGAGGCTGTCAGCGGTCGGCATTGGTCTGAAGCGATTGTAGGTTTGAACCAACACAAAGTGTAGCATTTCTTTGAAGACGGCCATATGTGAAAGTGAACCCTGGGTTTCTGATCTCCATCCAACTAAAGATGATCCTGTTCAATCCAGTTTGAATGCTTATAAACTGATAGCCAACACAGGTATTTATGAAGCAGAATAAGAGAGACAGGTGTGCGGTTTTATGATCCGGCAGATAAATGACATGTCCACGCCAGTTTTTCAGTGCAACAGGATTTAAAAACAAAATACATACACATATTACATTCTACTCTTAATGCTAAACATACTACTGAGGGCTCAAAAAGCAGTAAGATTTTTTTTTTTCTGCTGTTCAGTTGGGCTGCTACTATTTTTACTTGCCCTGCCAGTGTTTTCACTGGCTTCAACGTAAAAGAATGGTCAGTTTTTATTTGTAATTTTTTTTCCCCCATATTTGCAAGAAGTGCATATATTTTTATTAATGAAATTTTAATTAATAAATTAAATTTGACTTTTTACGCTTTACAAGTTTACATTTGATCTTTTTTACAGCTATAATACTAGCTATATTCTATGTATTAGTCTTGTATCTTTTTAAAAGAAATGTATATTTTTATTTTGCAAGAATGCATTAAATTGACCAAAAGTGTCAGTTGTTTTTGTAACATTCTGCATCTTTACTATTTCAAATAAATGCTATTCTTTTGAACTTTATATTCATCAAACAGTTCTTAAAAAAATATATCAGTTTTTAGAAAAACAAAAACAAAAAAAAAACACTAATAATAATAATTATAATAATAATCTTTCTTGAGCACCGGATCAGCATATTAGAATTATTTCTGAAGCGTCATGTGACACTGAAGACTGGAGTAATGGCTGCTGAAAATTCAGCATTGCCATAGCATATTAAAATATAACACAATTATTCTAAATTATTATATTTTATTTGACAAAATTACTGTTTTTCCTGTATTTTTAACCCCAACTTTTAAACGGTATTGTGCAAATATATTTTTAGCTATAATGTAACTTCAAAAATTCATAAACACAGTATCTGGCAATATTAAATTAAATTGCATTTAAATGCGGTTGCCACTCCTGAAACTTGCAGTGTGTACGTGGCCATAGTGGATGTTCGGGTTGCTGTTCTATTGTTGTGTTTTCGGCATGTTGTTTAGTTGTAACTCTTAGCTAAGGTGCAGAGGGGCCTGTTGTTTGGAGAATGAATTTTGGAGCAGTGCTTTGTTCAACGGTTGTGGGAGGGCAAATGTGAGGTGCTTACATTTACATGTGGGGCAGACACAGATACACACGTGCACGTGGCTACATTAAGCATCCTTAGGAGGGTTAACTCATCACTTCAAAAGAGTCAAAGATGGGGAGATTCCCAGAGGAGAAAGGCTGAGAGCCTGTGGTGGATTCCGTTGCTCCCTGTAGAGAGAGAAAGTGAGAGATTGATGGGATGAAGAATGAAAGCAATGAAGTAAAGAACGAAAAGAAGCCGAAAGAGGAGGAAAGGAAAGAGAAGTGTGTGTAGGTGAGATGTTTCGGCGTGTGTGATAAATCTTTACGTCTCTCCTGGGTGTTACGTAGCAGCAGACATAAACAAAGAAAACGAAACAATAAACAGGAAAACAGGAAATGCAGATGTCATCATCCCCCTTCCTATTGTGATGACACAGTTTTGATCAGCGGCACACAAAAATGCAGAGATGTCGAGTACAAAGCAAGCAGTTTGTTTATGTGTGTGGTTACAGAGGTGTGTGTGTGATTTGTTCTGCATCCATTGTCCTCAAGGTGTGTGTGTGGCTACTTGTGTTCCCTTATTAGTGTGACCTTAACGTGGGTGTTTAGTTTTGAAAATCGCTCCCACCACTCATATAAATGCCCTTCCCCCGTCTCCCCACCTCACTGACTCAGGTGACTAGTGCACAGTTCCCTCCGCTGCTCTGTTCTGCTGCTAAATTGCCCACTGATGGATGGATAGAGTTTGATAAATGGACGTCTGGATTGCTGTTGTTTCAGACCGTGCTGATGTAATACGTTACACATAGGCCAGAGTGAGGGATAGTGAAGAATGACTGGAGCACAAAACATTTTTGTCCAACAACCACATTTTACACACTATCAAACACACTTGACTGCTGTTTTTTTTTTTTTTTTTTTTTTTTCTTTTTTCCAGTCGTTGTGAAGTAGATGTCAGCTGCTTGCTATAGGTTGAACTCTTGTTCAAGGACTGTTCATTGGCCTAGTTTTCAAATGCCTCTCTTGTGCAGGAAGGCAAAATTGTTTTCGCTAGCTTTTTAAGTTGTTTTTATATTCAGAAACCAATAGTATTGAAGGAATAATTCACCCAATAATGAACATTTTGTCATCATTTACTCACCCTCATGTCGTTCCAAACTTGTATAAGTTTATTTCTTATGTTGAACACAAAAGAAGATATTTTGAAGAATTTTGAAGAACCAAACAGTTGTTGGTCCCCATTGACTTCCATGGCAAGGAAAGAAATACTATGGAAGTCAATGGGGACCATAAACTGTTTGATTACCAGCATTCTTCAAAATATCTTCTTTTATGTTCGGTATAAGAAAGAAACTTGCACAGGTTTGCAACAACATGAGGGTGAATAAATGATGACACAATTTTCATTTTGGCGTGAACTATCCCTTTTAACTGTCTGAAGTGTATATGGAATGGTGGTTTCAGACATGTGACCCAAAAACTTGTCTTATTGGTAAAGGGTTTTTTTTTTTTTTCAGTGAGTGAATATTATAAATATAATGTCGTGATGTCTAAATTCACTTGTAGCATTTAAAACAAATTCAACAAATTAGTTAGTTTTTTTTTGTTTGTTTGTTTTTACAGAAAATGGCATAAAAATATGTTCTATGGAAAGAAAAATGTTTTATTGAAAGACAAATATATTCTATAGACTATTTAATATTTATCAAAATAGACCAGATATCATTTATCAGCAGTGACATGGCAATAATTATGAAAATAATAATTTTCAGCTGATCATATTAGCGAGAATTTTAATATCAATGTATTCTTCATTTTCTTTAAGGAAGGCACGTTTATTTATATACAGTAAAGCACTGTACAGTAAACAATGGTAGTTCAAAGTGTTTTACATAAAAGGAATTTTAAAAATAATTATAAGAAATAAAATAAAAATAAAAAATAAATAAAATGTATTGAAATAAATTTTTAAATTTGTTTTTAAAATCATTTTAATGTGCATGGATGGCTTTATGTGTAACATCCATAAGTTTATTTACCTGAAAAATGAAAACACTATGGCTCTTTTTTTGAACATTGTTTGTTTGAGCTTCATTTGATCAACAAGTTGTGTGATTTTTAGAGCAAGACTACTTGTTTGTCCAACCAATGCCAGACAAAGAGAATGATTAGTAAAATCTGTTTTACAAAAAACATTCATTAATTTTGCATTTCTTTTGGTGTCTCTAGTGGTGTAGAAATGATACCCTGCAGCTTTAACATCTTGACCCTGTGTTGCTCCTTTCAGGTTGAGTTTGAATGGCTGAGGCAATACTGGTTCCAGGGCCGGCGTTTCGCTCGATTCTGCAGCTGGTGGACTAAACCCATGGAACAGATGGAGAAAGACTGGAAGGAAATGGAGCGAATGGTAAGAGTGATGGAGTGAACTGTAAGCAGGCCTGCACAGAATCTGCACCCAGATTGCAGCTGAATTCATCGCCTGACGTTTAGCTCTACATGTGCATGTTTGTTTATGAAATATTTTGGCTAATTTGATTATGCTTTCAGCTACCAGTACAGTGTTGTAATCCCAGCACTACTTAACACATTTTACAATATTTAAACCAAACAAAACATGTGGTAAATGTGAAACAAGTGTGCAGTTGGAGTGAGAGAATAGGAAGTATAAAATAGATTTTGAAAATCTGCTTTAACACAATCATAAGACCTAATCCTATGTTTAATTATATCAATAAATATTTTTTGCCTGCTTACCCGCCATGGAAAAAAAAAAAAAAAGTATTGCATATATGCAGTCTTTGTCTCTCAGTGGAGTTGCATTTGTCACACAAACATGAAGACACATTTTAATTTTGTCCTTTATTTTTTAGTTGTGGTGGCATAATGCGAGGAATTTTTCACATAGGTATTGTCTATGTGCTGTTCTGGGTAAAAAATAATCTTTAGGTATTCTAGATAAACCTTTGAGGTTACATTTTTCAGGCATGCAGCTTGTTGTTTTCTGTAATAGTGTAATTGCTCACGTCACATCAGTACAGTTCAGAAAATTAGATTTGATTTAAAATGCATAATGTTTCAGTTTTTAATATTTACTGGCCAAAGTTATTTGCTACAGCCATTTTCTTTTCTTTTTTTTTGGACCCTGCCTGTCCCAATAGTATCCCTTCTGCCTACAGATGACCACAGTATGCAGAGTGGCATCCGGCTGTCTGTACTGCAGGATGCACAGAGGTTATTTAAATCTGGACGATCACAGCTGATCAGTATTGTCTGTTTGACACATGTTTGATCCATATGTGTGTGTATGTGTTCAGCACACAGCTCTACTCTCAGCTGTAGTTACTTTCAGTAGGGGGCACTGTTGTATCATCATATTCTGTCTTCCTCTTGCTGCCTCTTTCGCTCTTTGAGCAGTAATCACATCTAATGTGCAGCTGGGGCTAAGGACCGGCTCTTGAGCTAGCCGCTCTGTGTGTGTGTGTGTGTGTGTGTGTGTATTTGTGAGTGTGTACGAAGGGGTGAGACAGTCTCACTGTGAGATACTAGTCTCCCTCTTGTCAAGAAACACAATTTAGAAGCGCTGATATCCACCTATATATTAAGACATTTAAGATATGCATAATAGGTTAAATTGTAAACACACTTAACATTATATAAGTTGCATTATATTATGTAAGAGCCGTAGTGTTTGTGTCAATGGTAAATTATTATTTTCTTTACGTATTAGTAGTCTGAGTATATGTATTCTTAAATAATACAATAAGATAAAAAGAGAATCTTGAATTTATGAAATATTATATATTGTTTTAACCACATAAGTTCTTCAAAAAAGAATAAAAATAAAAAATGCAATATTTTGCATTTTATTAGTTAAATATTGAATGTGTAGGATTGTTAGAGCTTGAATAAATAGCTCATGAATGTGAAAGCACTTAGAAAATAAATATTCATTTGAATTCTTAATATATGATATTTTCATGGCTGATTTAAATTAATTTAAGTATGATTTCAACAGACAGTCATGGCATTTACCAGAGACATGTGTTTATCTAGATTCTTGGGAATTGTCTCGTTGGCCTTCCTGCACTCTTCTTGATTTTTCAGCAGTCCGAGCAGGTCCTGGGTTGGCTGGTCTGTGTGTTTCTCTGTGTGTTCACCCTCTTCCTGTTGTTTATTAAAACCGCTCTTCTCCCATGGGGGTTTCTCTCTTTCGTTTTCCTTCTTTCTCTTTTCTTGTGTCTCCCTCTCCTGCTCTTCAGGCTGTTGTGATGCAAATTTTCACCCCTCCATTTGAATGACATCCTGATAAAACAACTCTCTCTCTCCCTCTTTCTGTGGCTGTCTCTCCCCCCTCTCTCTCTCTCCAACCTGTACCTCATGAATTAATGTGAACTGCTTAATGGAAACAACATAGGAAATATGGCAGAAAATAGAAACGAAGAAAGAAAAGAATAAAGATAGCCATTTAAATGTGCTGTGATAAGATGAGGTAAATGTTATCAAACATCAGGTCTCAGGTCCCTTTCCTCAATTTCTCTCTAACACACACACACACACACACACAGGGTGAACGTCGGGTCCCTACAGAGAAGCTATCGTACCTCTCATACACCACTGACATTTATTTAGGCTTTTAACAGTGACACTTTCTTTCTCTCCTTCTCTCGGTCTGTCTATCCTGGCTATATGCAAAATATTTTAAATACCATCCAGGCATTTTTTTTTTAGATTCTTTTCTTTCATTTGTACGTGGTTGCAGGGCTGAGAGTGAGACAGGTCTGTTAACAGTGTTGTGGGTTTATTCTGATATTTTAGGTCTAATTTGTCACTTTTTCCACTTCTGTCGCTCAGAGCGTCACATCAAAAAGCTTTTTTTTCCTCTCTCACTGCCTCTATTCTATCTTTCTGCCACATACGCCGTCATCAAATATTGTGTGCTGAAACATTTATTTTCCGACTGAATAGAAACTATTATGCGTTTATGGGTACAGTGAGCCGTTTAGATGCATCGTCTGTTCCTTTTCGGTGGTGTTTGTCTTTATTTGTGTGTGTGTGTGTGTGTGTCGGCTCGTTTGCAGTGACCGCTTCATAATTTCATCCTCTCCGTCCAATGAAAGAAAGCAAGCGAGAGAAAGAGAGAAATCATGACTGCAGGGGTCACCATTGATATCTGATTACGTTATTGACCTAGTGTGCGCGTGTGTGGCAGACAGGAAGGTAAAGACCTCTCTCCCCAGCGAGAGAGTGAGAGTGAGGGTCAATGTAAATGTTATTGCAGTGTGAGCTCATTTGATCAAAGCCACTGAAAGGTTAAGCGAATCCAATCTGGTTTAGTGTGTCTGAGGGTAGGGGGTGTATATGTGTGTGAGGGCAGCGGAGAGAGAGAGGAGGATGCAGTGAGGGGATTATCGTATAGCCGCTGAAATGCTGGATGTGGTGCGGAGCGCTTCTCTCTGTCTCTAATGCGTTTAGACAGCAATTGGCCTTAATAACCTTTATTGACTTCAGTAGGTCAGTGCCAAGGATCTAATTATTCAAGTGTATCAATTTCATCTAGTTTAGAGCAGCCTGGTTCTGATAATTATTTTAAGGTCGACCAGGGCAATTAATCTCTATTCACTTATTTGATGAGTTTGTAAAACATTATAAATGTAATAGCTTTGCTGTGCATTTTCATCATAATAATATTCCAGAATGCCATTCGTAGGCCGCTGTGCATTTTCCCATGTAGCTGTTTTCTGTCTGGCTTTTCTGTTGCTCTTTGTTTTATTATTATTATTTTTTAAATCTATGCTGGGGCAATGTTTTACTACTGATTTCTGTAATAAAATTGATCTCAGAGAAAAATTTAGAAACAGTTACTCATCAAATTGTTGTTATTATTATTATTATATTGTTTATATATATGACAAAATAATAAAAATAATAAAATTATTTTGTGTGTAACTGTTGTACACACAACAAAAAATAAAATAATAATACTATTTAAATTTTATATACACACACATACATACATACATACATACATACATACATATATATATATATATATATGTATGTATGTATGTATGTATGTATGTATGTGTGTGTGTGTGTATATATATATATATAACCAGCTATTATTTATCATGATAATAATATGTATAAATGATGCCATATATATATATATATATATATATATATATATATATATATATATATATATATATATATATATATATATATATAAACAGCTATTATTTATCATGATAATAATATGTATAAATGATGCCATATATTGAACCGTTCTGAGAGTGTTTTTGTGTGTGACTTCTAATTTCGAAAATAAAGGCATCATCCCATAGTTTATTTTTCTTTTGGAACATTTATATAATCATGTTTTTCTCTAAACAGTTGTCTCCTGTCAGATCAAAATGAATTACAGATCCATTTACCTGCATTTTCCTTCGGCTTGCCTGCTTAAATAACAGCAGAAATTACCTCTCAATTTCTCTTATTACACTTTTAATGGTAAATAAAAGGCCCCTAATAAATTTCACAGTAAGGGACGGTTTTTACAGGAGAATGGGGGGAAAAAATGGGAAGAAAAGAAGCAGGAAAAGGGGGGCGAGGAGAAAAACACTGTACAGTAGAATTTGTGGGCAAAAGGTATTTATGATTCCCTTTGAAGTCCTTATTGAACAGAGTAAGCTGAATTTTAGCAGGCCGCGATAGTGGGTAGGGTAAATACTTAAACCCCTTTAGAGAATTTCATGCGCTGATATGCCACTTGCAGTCTGTGTGCTTGTGTTTGTGAGTGTGTGTTTGTGTTTTCTACCTACAGGGAGAGAGAGAGAGAGAGAGCGGTCGCTGGCTTTGTACCTGCATACAGAAGCTTTTACAGATTCTTTGGGCAGGCAGGGAGACCGGTGGGTTTGTGTGTGGGATTTTTTTTTTTTTTTTTTTTTGGTGGCAGGGATGGAATATTGTGGGATATTTTTTTTTTAAAGTACACACACAGAGACTTAAGGGTCCCCACAAGACCAGTTATACACAGACAGCTTACAGACAAAAACACCACATGTTATATCCCACCAACAATGCTGAAAAAATAAAATAAAATAAATAAATCTATTGTCTGGTCAGTCTGTTACTGGATTGATAAAATATTTTGAGGCATAACTAATCACTAACCACAGTTTGCCAGATTAGTGGAGTCAAATGTTTGACACATGATGTTTGATTGATCGGTTACATGTTGTTCAAAGTGTGCGGTTCTTGGCCAGAATAAACTACAGACTAAGCCAGACTTCATGTCTAAAAAGTCTGGTTTTAAAACCATTTATACAAGATCTTTAGTCATTGTTGTACTTTTTATTATCTTTACATTAAAAACTTGAAAGCTGTGCATGTACATTACTGTTCAAAAGTTTGGGGGTGGTAATTTTTATTTAATTATTATTTTTTTTTTTTATTATTGTTTTGAAAGAAGTCTCTTATGCTTATCAAGGCTGCATTAATTTGATCAAAAATACACAATAATATAAAAAACAGTAATATAAAATATTTTGGTAACACTGTAGTATAGGGATCAATTGTCACTATTAACTAGTTGCTTATTACCATGTCTATTATTAACATATTGGTTGTTTATTAGTACATATAAACCACATATTCTGCATGACCATATTCTACATCCCTAATCCTAACCAATACCTAAACTTAACAACTACCTTACTAACTATTAACAAGCAACAGCTTAGGAGTTTATTGATGCAAAAGTCATAGTTAATTGTTTGATAATAGCGAGAATTGGACCTTAAAATAAAGTGTGAGCAATATTTTAAAATTTTAAAATAATCATCTATTTTACAAATTATCAAATGAAGGTAATTCATTTCTTTGGCAAAGCTGAATTTTCAACGTTATTTTTATAAAGTAAATTATCAAAATTATTGTCAGTGTTGAAAGCAGTTGTGCTGCCTAATATTTGTGTAGAAAAAGTGTTACATCTTTTCAAGATTCCTTAGTTAATGGAAAGTTCAAAAGAACATCATTTATTTGAAAAAAAAAAATCTTTAGTAACAATTATGAATATCTTAACTGTCACTTTCGATTAATATAACGCTTCCTTGCTGAATAATATTTACTTTTAAGTCTTTGAAACAGTGATGTATAATTATATAATAAAAAGAAAAAGCTTTCCTTTCAATATTGTATTAGATCAGAAAAGAAATTTAAGCAAAAGCAAGGTAATTTAGTATACAATATTGTTTTCTTTCATGTACAGTGGGTACGGAAAGTATTCAGACCCCCTTAAATTTTTCACTCTTTGTTATATTGCAGCCATTTGCTAAAATCATTTAAGTTCATTTTTTTTCCTAATTAATGTACACACAGCACCCCATATTGACAGAAAAACACAGAATTGTTGACATTTTTTGCAGATTTATTAAAAAGAAAAACTGAAATATCACATGGTCCTAAGTATTCAGACCCTTTGCTCAGTATTTAGTAGAAGCACCCTTTTGATCTAATACAGCCATGAGTCTTTTTGGGAAAGATGCAACAAGTGTTTCACACCTGGATTTGGGGATCCTCTGCCATTCCTCCTTGCAGATCCTCTCCAGTTCTGTCAGGTTGGATGGTAAACGTTGGTGGACAGCCATTTTTAGGTCTCTCCAGAGATGCTCAATTGGGTTTAAGTCAGGGCTCTGGCTGGGCCATTCAAGAACAGTCACGGAGTTGTTGTGAAGCCACTCCTTCGTTATTTTAGCTGTGTGCTTAGGGTCATTGTCTTGTTGGAAGGTAAACCTTCAACCCAGTCTGAGGTCCTGAGCACTCTGGAGAAGGTTTTCACCCAGGATATCCCTGTACTTGGCCGCATTCATCTTTCCCTCGATTGCAACCAGTCGTCCTGTCCCTGCAGCTGAAAAACACCCCCACAGCATGATGCTGCCACCACCATGCTTCACTGTTGGGACTGTGTTGGACAGGTGATGAGCAGTGCCTGGTTTTCTCCACACATACCGCTTAGAATTAAGGCCAAAAAGTTCTATCTTGGTCTCATCAGACCAGAGAATCTTATTTCTCACAATCTTGGAGTCCTTCATGCGGGCTTTCATGTGTCTTGCACTGAGGAGAGGCTTCCGTCGGGCCACTCTGCCATAAAGCCCTGACTGGTGGAGGGCTGCAGTGATGGTTGACTTTCTACAACTTTCTCCCATCTCCCGACTGCATCTCTGGAGTTCAGCCACAGTGATCTTTGGGTTCTTCTTTACCTCTCTCACCAAGGCTCTTCTCCCCCGATAGCTCAGTTTGGCCGGATGGCCAGCTCTAGGAAGGGTTCTGGTCGTCCCAAACGTCTTCCATTTAAGGATTATGGAGGCCACTGTGCTCTTAGGAACCTTAAGTGCAGCAGAAATTTTTTTGTAACCTTGGCCAGATCTGTGCCTTGCCACAATTCTGTCTCTGAGCTCTTCAGGCAGTTCCTTTGACCTCATGATTCTCATTTGCTCTGACATGCACTATGAGCTGTAAGGTCTTATATAGACAGGTGTGTGGCTTTCCTAATCAAGTCCAATCAGTATAATCAAACACAGCTGGACTCAAATGAAGGTGTAGAACCATCTCAAGGATGATCAGAAGAAATGGACAGCACCTGAGTTAAATATATGAGTGTCACAGCAAAGGGTCTGAATACTTAAGACCATGTGATATTTCAGTTTTTCTTTTTTAATAAATCTGCAAAAATGTCAACAATTCTGTGTTTTTCTGTCAATATGGGGTGCTGTGTGTACATTGAGGAAAAAAAATTAACTTAAATGATTTTAGCAAATGGCTGCAATATAACAAAGAGTGAAAAATTTAAGGGGGTCTGAATACTTTCCGTACCCACTGTAGTTCATGGACATTATTATTGTCATTAGCAGGCCCACATGGATTCTGCTTGCATAGCACTTAAATCCCTACAGATTTCAACAAGATTGGAATGACCAGTGTTCCTAAAGTTCGACCATGTTTGTTTATTTAATAATTTGACTAATTTCATTATGTTTTCAGCTAACAATAACAGTGTAGTACCCCATTTATCACATTAATACCATGTTTAAATCCACTTCCACTGAATCCCAGTACAGAAGATGTGAAAGAAAAAAAGATCTGCAGAATCGGACTGGTTCTAGTTATTAGTATCATCATGTGGATGTGTGTGATTATATGCAGACGGTTCAGTCTTGTTCTGCTGGTGTTGAGTGTAGCTCAGTGTGTGCAGGAGCAGACATTCTCTGACAGCCACTGAACTCTTTGAAGTCAAATTTTTATTTTTCTTAGAAAACCAATAAGTGCTTTTATAATGCCTGATCTGTCTTATCTCCCGAAACCCTCCTTGCACTCTGGGTTTATTTAGTGCGATGTTTATTTATTTATTTACTCTGCAGTTTTTCCGGCTCACTCCTTGATCAGCGAGATAAGCGGCTGAAGAAAGAGGAATGAGATCTGGAATTACAGACCATGACTGATTAATCACTACTGGGGATATACACGCAAAAACACCACACATATATGCTTCATTAAACACCACAGAGACGTACACAAAACGTCTCTGCCAGTCAGGTACATGCTGACCTTATTTAGTAGATATATGTCTTTGAGTGTCTAATGTGTCTGTCTTTCTTCTCTATCCCTTCTTTTAATTCCTCAGAGTCACCAGGTTGGCTATCATGTTGGGGCTCTTAACCGAGTTAAGCCACGGTTCAGAACAATGAGGGGAAGAATGGGAGATCCTGATGCCAAGCCACTGTAAAATTGTTGGATTCGCTTGAAAAATCGCAAAGAAAGAGAGGAATTATAAAGAAGATATTGCAGATAATTTGAAAGGTTTTAGGAGAGGAGGGAAAGAAAGAAGATGATATAAAAGGAGCCCGGGAGAAAGAGAGCTCAGAGCGTGTCTGTATGTGAAGACGTGTTACGCAGGAGTGCAGTCTGGTGGCTGATGCATACTCAGAAGTTTCAGTCTTTGTGTTTGTTTGTTTGTGTTTGGACAGAAGTTGAGAGCGAGGGATGACACTCTGGCTGAGATGAATAGACACAGATGTGTTTGATAGTAAACACTCTCTCCCTCTCCAAGGGGAAATGTTCCTGTAGAAATCTGTTATGATCCCCTCGCTTTCAACTCGCTTCCGTTCTCTGTCTCTCTCTCTCCCTCTGTCTGTTTCGTATGGTGCTGTGGAAAGTGGCAGATGATTTTGGGATTAGAAAGCAAATTCAGCATTTTACGCTGAAACAGAGCAGGCTTGACCACAAGTCAGATCACTTGCTACTGGCGAGGAATCTTGAAATTGTAGCAGGTTGATCCTGACCGGTAACCCACGTGAATGCTTCAGGTCCACTGATCCTTGAGTTGGAAGCAGTTGGACTCATAAAAGCCTTTTCAGATACAAAATAATCTTGATTTTGATCATATTGAGTGGCAAAGTTTAAGTATAATGCGACTTCACCTGTAAAATATTTGAGATTTTAAGAGGTTTTTTGAAAATGATTCCATCTACTCATGGCCATGAAGTATAACGGTTAATGTTACAAAAATGTAACAGCATATTTAAAGATATGAGACTAAAGTGGTCTATTAATGAGAGTTTAATTCATTATAACACATGGTGTTAGTCATGTACTTCAATGCACTGTGCTCTTTAAATATGCAACAATGAACAGATTAAAAACGAAAGGAATTTGTGAATATATAGCTGTTAAATTATTTAGGGGAATATATGACTTTATAAAACTAATCTTTTGAACGCATCATAATGGATTTAAGAAAACATTTTGTAAAGAGATAGACGATAATTGCTTTGACCATTCATTCATTCATTCATTTTCATACTCTATATTATACTTTCAATTAAACATACCAAAAAAAATGTCAAACTGTAACCCTCTGAACTGCACAAATACTTTGTATTATCATTTTAAATATTTAATATTAATATTTAAATATATTAAATATGATAAAAAATCTGTATTGCTCATGATAAAGCAATATTGGTCAATCTGTACTTTCCTGGATTCATAGAACATGTTACATATATAGCTAATTAATTTACTTTATCATTATGAGCCAGTTTATAATGCGTTATGAACTGGTTTTATGCCGCCTTAGCAGGATTTGTGCTTTTATGAGTAGGTTTTGCTTGTACAGGCTATAAATATTATTCACTGCTCTTTCCTACGGTGTACTTAATGTGAGTGTCTGTTTGTATCTGTCTACCCACTAATATTATACTTACATGTCATAGCGAATGATTCCTGCACATGTTTCTTAAGGCATTCTCGCTGGAGGTATTAAACCCCTGAATTTGGAAAGAAAATTATCTTATTTGTTACACTTACACATATATAGTTAATGCACTGGAAAAATGTGTCTTGCTATACAAGAGCCCTCAGGCTTCCCAAAATCACTGTTGCATATTACTTCATTCACTTCACTACTGATATTTTCAGCATTTCGATGACATATAAATTACACAACATGGTGTCTCCTATAACATCATAAATTGTAGTCGGTACAACTTGGGTTGGGTTTCGTTCTTTTAGTGGCAAGCCAACGTTAATCTTTTTCCCAAATGTCACATTTCAGCCATCGTAGAAAAAAGGCATATAATGAAAATGGCTTCAGGTCTATGTGATGGTAATCTCTGCCTAGAGTTCACATTCTTTAAGTGCTGAAAATGAATCTGTGTGGAGTGAGGAGAGAGTGTGGTTTTGGCCTCGATCCCGCTGCCAAAAGCTTTCACTGGCAGGAGAAACGTGGGTACAAGATGCTAATCTCTAATCTCTGATCAGCAGGCAGATCCAGAAGGAGATGGAGGTGGAGAGAGATGAGGCATATGTGTATACATATGTTTGTGTATGAGAGAGAGTGGAAGTGGGTATGAAGTCACAAAGAAAGTGATACATTCAAGAGACAGAGTATTGAGAACAGCAAAAGTGGTTTAAAAGACATTGATATTGTATTAGTTGTCATAACCGACCATAAAACATACATACTGTACCACCATTTAAAAAGTCTCTTATGCTCACCAAGGCTGTATTTATTTGATCGAAAATACAGTAAAAACAATAATATTGTGAAATATCTTTACAATTTAAAATAACTTTTCTATTTTAATATATTTGAAAATGTTATGGAACGTTACAGAGAAGCTGAATTTTCAGCAGCCATTACTCCAGTCTTCAGTGTCACATGATCGATCAGAAATTATTCTGAGAAACATTTCTTATTATTGGCAATTTTGAAAACGGTTGTAATGCTTAATATTTGTGGAAAACCTCAATTTTCTTTCTTTTTTTTCGGGATTCTTTGAATAGAATTTCAGTAGAAAATTTGTAACATTATCAATGTCTTTACTGTCACTTTCTGATCTAATTTAATGCATCCTTGAATAAAAAGTATTAATTTCTAAATAAATTAATTAATTTAAAATAATAATAATAATAATAAAAAAATACTCACCCCAGATGTTTGAATAGTAGTGTTTATGTGTATATTTACATATAAAAATTACAAATAATTACATATAATAATTATAATTAATTATAATTACATATAATAGTGGTGGATAATTAAATATAATTAATGGATAATTGATGAAATAGACAAATGGATAATTAATTTGTTGGTGCTATGATACAGTAATCGGTGTGTGTGTAAGGCAAAGAATACCATAATACTTTGCCTTAACACATGATATTACACAGTACTTGATTTATTAGTAGAACCTTTTTTTACTCATACTGTTTTTGTTCGCTGGATGTAGTTGACATCTTTTGGGTGAAATTGCTCTGCAGAGCTATCAGATTTTTGGAGCTTATATTACGTATACAGAAAGAGTGGTAGAATCATTAAACTCTTAATCTATAGACATATTAGGCAGCAGATTTGGTGTTTTAGATGTTATCAAGGGCTTTTGGTTTGCAGTTGCTTTTTTTTTGTTGTTTTTTTCCCACCTAAAAGAGACCGAGAGAAAGACAAACCATGGCAGATAAAGAAAGAAAATCACAAAGCTTTTAGCCTTTGCCTCATTAGCTCAAGCAAAAAGCATATGTCCAGTTGCCTCTGGCTAGAGGAACCACAATCCCCGGCACAAAAGCCTGCGGCCCACAGAGCTGCCCTACAATGCCTTCAAATGCTGTCACTTGTTGCGTTGTGCTCTTCAGCAGCTGGGTTTCTATTATCTGTCCCCTCCTCTGTCTTCGGACACATTGCTGTGATGTTGTGAACACATTTTTCTAATGTTTTACACTTCATATAATCCATTCTCTCAGCGTGCTGGCTCTGAGGGGAGAGGTAATTGATGAGCCTCGGAGAGATCAGAGGGTCAATGTGGCTGAAAGGCCAAGCTCTCAATCACACACACACACACACACACACACACACACTCACAGACATACGTGTGTGTGTGTGTATATTGTCTGTGCTCTACACATTTAACATGGCATGTGTGATTCAGTCTTCCACATACTCTACTGTAGTTCAGTACAACGACTGTGGTGAGGACCATCTGTGCCAGACATAATAGAACTCCCCCCAAAATCTTGTCCCACCAACTACAGATAGTGAGATATGTGTCTGTACACAGGCACAGAAGGCCCTAAAAGATATTTGAACACTTCATGTACACTTTAAAATGTGTAAATGACATGTATTTAAATGAAAGATAGCACTTTTCAAGTAAAACATTCACAAAAAAAAGAGATTTGCCAGGTTTTGAAAGATAAAACTATAGGTATACTGTTTAAAAATAAGACAAAATGTAGTCAAACTAATTTATGGTTTTCAGAAATTAGTGGAGTTAATGTACTGCTTTTAATGAAGAATTTGCTTCTCGACTGTGGAAAAAGTATTTTATATTGACACAAAAGTTCATGTGTTTAGTATGAATGTAATCTAGAGATTTTGTATGCGCTATGTTGCTATTGTCATGTGACCTACTATGTCAGCGGTGTCACTGTTCCTCACTGAATACGTGTCTCCTGTGGCCTCATGGGATATTAAAAAGCCAATTGGATATGTATTTCACAATCGTGGCTCCTTATTCTTTTATGAATACTTTCTATTTAAACTCATTTGACATACTGCTTTTCACATCCTATAGAGATAAATTGGGTTAGAAGTAATTACTCACACTATTAAAAATAAAGACTCCAAAAAGTTTTTGCAGTGATGCCACAGACAAACCATTTTTGGTTCCCCAAAGAACCTTTCAGTGAACAGTTCTTAAATGAACCGTTTTGAAGAACATTTTAAAAATCTAAAGAACCTTTTTCCACTAAAAAAAGAAACTTTTCTGCATTTGAAAATTTCCATGGATGTTCAAGGTTCTTCATGGAACCATTGATGCCAATAAAAAACCTTTATTTTTAAGAGTGCAACCCTTATTTTGGTAAAGTTAGTTCCAAGTAAATTATCTAATTATGAGTTTCATACATTCCTTAAAGTGATAGTTCACCCCAAAAAATGCAAAATCAGTCATTGTTTACTCACCCTCATATCGTTCCAAACCTGTATGACTTACTTTATTCTGTGGAACATCAAAGAAGATATTTAAAAAAAATATTGGTAACCAAACTGTTTTGATGACCATTGATTTCTGTTGTATGCACAAAAAACACAAAGACGATTCTCAAAATATAGTCTTTTATGTTCCATAGAAGAAAGAAAATCATAATGAATGAATGACATTAAATTAAAATTTTTGTCCAATATTTGGAGCCACTGTAAAATGCTTATTGAGAAGTAAACTACACTTGACATTTAAATGATTGAATGATACATACATGGTGAAATTGCCTGTAACTTTTTTTTTAAAATTTTTTTATCCCATTAACATAAACCTGCCTTGGGCACACTAATTTCCAACTCATCTGTCCATCAAACAGAAAAACATACTGTGAAACACATACTGTTGTCACGCTGCCTATGTTTTACGACTTCATCAAATACAGTCTAGCTGTGTAAATTTAGTTTGTGTGTGTTTGTCAAATGTAGGTTTTCTAGAGAATGCCCACTGGCTGTTACGCATTTTAAATCCTCATGTCATACATTATCTTAGTTTGACGCTAGCTGTTCAGGTTTCTGTTGGTGTTTTGGATGGCCTTTCTGCCATTGGTTGGCTGGTGTACCTGTCACATAGTCCTGGTGAGTGTGCATGTGTGTTTATTCTTCCCCTCTGTTAGTGTGGGGTAACCCGAAGTGTTTTTCCTTATACAAATACACACAGCCGCCTCTGTTAGGCACTTGCCCTCTGTCTCACCCTCTTCGCTGTGGTCCTGAACCCAGGAGCACTGCACAACATCACCCATCTGACGACAGCTACCGTCATTCAGGGGTAAACAGGCACTCGCACAGATAAGGTGCACATATATAGGGTGGTAAACGTAAGTTGGTTGTGAAAATTTCTCTCCTCAACCCAACTTGTAAACACAAAACAGTTTTTCTCTCACACGCTCGTGAGTCACTGTTGTTGTGTCATCTATGTTTAGTCTGATGTGATTCAAGTGACCTCGTGACCCCATAGTCAGAGTTAGTCTTGGCAGACTCTTTCACCCGACGCTTTCTTAGACAGGATGACTCTAACAGGTAACGAACGCTGACAGGTAATGCTTCAGCGAGAGACAGAAGTGCTGTCTCACGGATGAACGAGGGATGAAAAGAAATAAAGAAAAAGAGATTGCTGTGAAACAGGTGAGGTGAACCAACGCTCAGAGCACTTTTTGCGTACGCTTCCTCGCCTGTCAATCATTTTAGCTTCTGCTACTGTAGAGGAAGACAGCGGAGAGAGGGAAAGTTTGGCATCTTGCATTCTTTTTAAATGAAATGAAAACGCAGATAACTTTTAAAAATATATTTTAAAATATATTGTTTCATTTTTTATTGTTATATTAAAATACGCTACTAATCAAAAGTTTTTTTTTTTTTTTTTTTTTTTAAAGAAGTTGATACTTTTTCAGCAAGGATGAATTAAATTAATCAAAAGTGACAATACAAACATTTACAGTGTTAAAAAGGTCAAATAAATGCTGTTCTTTTACAATTTCCATGCGTAAAAATACTGAGCATATTAGAATGATATCTCATGAATCATGTGACTGAAGACTGCAGTGATGTCTGCTGAAAATTCAGCTTTGTCATCACAGAAATAAATTACATTTTGATATATGTTAAAATAGAAAATAGTCATTTTAAACTGTAAGAATATTTCACAATATTACTGTTTTTGATCAGCTTTGGTGAGCATAAGAGACTTCAAAAACATTAAAAGAAAATCTTACCTGCCACAAACTTTTGAATGGTGGTGTATATTTTAAAATGTTTATTATTGTATAAAGAAAAGTAATGCACACAGAAACATCATTTCAAAGCAAATATAATTTTGTCCTGCTCTTTGTGATTCTGGCTTAATCATTAGTTTTGTAAGATGGGGTCCTGCAGCATAAGTAAAGAGTAGATTTGACCTCTGACATGAAGGGAATAAATATATATTGATTTGTTTAAGCGCTCGCTAAGAGCTTGTCCACAGGATTGGTAGTGAAGTTTGATTCCTTTATTTCCTTTATATAAAGATAAGAGCAGTTGTTTCTTTATTGAGGATACTCAGGGATCCATTAAGAGCTAGAGTTGCTGTGCAACCCTAATGTGATTTTATGCTGTCATAGTTGTGCCAGTGATAAATGTATTACTTCATATTCACTAATGAATATGGTTGTGAACTACTAATCTATGATTGTTTGAGATGCAGAACGTTATGGAAAAATAAGTGCATTAAAAAAAGCCTTACTGTAGGTTTGCACTGAAAATCTTGCTTTATGCAATGACTCTTAATCTGTTACAATTCTGCATATTCAGACTTCACATCCTGGTAAGTTATGAGAGACTCCAGGGCTAACAATATTTTATCATGTCTTCATGCATTATAATTTGAATATCTTTAAAATTTTTGTAGCAAAATATAGTGCTTTTGCCCCTTGTAACGTTATCACTTACAGTAGTTGTGGTTTCTGTATATAAAGTACACAACCATTTAAAAGGCTGCATTTTCTACATTATTAAAAATGCATTAAAACAGTATTATTGTGAAATATTATTTAAGTTAAAATTAACTTTTCTATTTTGATATATTTTAAGATTTAATTTATTTCTGTGATGGCAAAGCTGAATTTTTGGCTGCCGTTACTCCAGTCTTTATATTTCTTATTAATTTCAATGTTGGAAACAGTTGTACTGCTAATTTTGGGGAAACCATGATACTTGTTTTTCAGGGTTCTTTGATAATTAGAAAGTTCCAAAGAACAGCCTTTATGTGAAATAGAAATCTTTTATACCATTATAAAAGTCTTTACTGATTAATTTGATTAATTTAATGCATCCTTTCTGAATAAAATAATTAATTTCTTTCAAAACAAACAAACAAACAAACAAACAAAAAAGGCTGACTACTGATCCCAAACGTTTGTATAGTGTATAGTATAACATGGTTGTGCATAACTGACTGACTGCCCGAAACTGATTTTGTGTAATTTGTAGTTTTGAAGTTATAAACTGTCTGTGTTGTTTGTTTGCAGACTCAGCTACTGTTGGCTGTGGTGGAGGACGAGAACACGGCACAGGAGAACAGAAGAGAGATGGCAGACATTTTACTGAACGCCCTGACGGACAGACAGCAGCACAGACAGACATGGAGGGACAGGTATGTGCCTGTGTGCTAAACTCATGTGTTTAATGTCACATCTTCAGTGAATTGTATAGAAGGTTTTTTTTTTTTCTTTTTTTTTTAATGTTAGCAGGAGGACAATCCTTCAAGGCTGAGAGAGTTCACACAAACACACGCATACACATGTGCTGATAGCCCATTGACTTCCTTCCTCTGAGATAAGGACGACTGAGAGACATAGCCCATTTGTTCCGATAACACAGCGAACCAGCCGTACACACACAGATACGCATACCAACACACTAGCACACACTCCTCCTTTCTCTCGCTTTATTATTTCCCATCAGACTACTGTGTGTATGCATGTGTGTGGTAATCTGTCTTCATTCAGCTCAGACCAATAGTCAGTATGGCCTGAAAGAACTGAATTTCCCCCTTAAAATTGCATCTTAACTTTAACAAAAATAAGACTCCTCCCTGTCGTCTTGTTTCTGTAAAGTGGCCACTTTAAAGGGGGTCGTCCCCTTGCTTTGACCCCAGAGTAATGCCCAGGGCTGTTGGTACCTGTAAACAGTGCTGATGTTTTGCTAAAACTGCATTCTTAAATCAGATGATGAAAACTATGGAGCAGACCATGATTCATTTGTCAGATGGTGTCAAGGACACAAGCACACACACTTTTAGCCATGTGTGGTACGGTGTAGTAATTTGGTATGTTTTTTCTACATAATGATTTTTTTGTTAATTAAATGCTGTTGTTAACTTATCCACTTTATCCAACATAGTTTTAGAGAAATTTGCAAAAATATGAATGTTGCCATATGATAGCGCTGTACCACAATGGAAAAAATGGAAATGGAATTGTTCTGTTTTTTTCCCCTTCACACTGTTGATAGTGGCCAATATTGTATTTACTATGATAAAAAATGCATTTACTACATGCATAAATAACACAATTATAAATTGCATTATGATTTTTTTTTTTTCTTTTCAGTCAGAAATGAACATGAAAATGTTTTATGACACAGATTAGCTAATCCAACTGACAACAGTGAAAATATTCAGAATTATTGTTTTTATGGCTTTAAAAACAATTTAGGTGAACCCATAATAAAATTGCACTCAATTTTAGATTGTAGGAGTTCCAAGTGTATAAATACATTAATTAATTAATGAATTAAATATTTTAAATAATTCAAGGAAAGAAATTAATTTTTTTTTAAGAAAAAAAAGTTATTGTATTAGAGTTACCAATAATAATAATAATAATAATAATAATAATAATATAATTTTTTTATATATGGTATCATTCAAAAGTTTGGGGTCAGTGAGATTTTTACTTATTTATATGTTTAATAATGAGTGTTTCTTGAGCACAAGATCCGCATATTAGAATGGTTTCTGAAGGATCATGTGACACTAAAGACTGGAATAATAACTGCTGAAAATTCAGCTTTGTCATCATAGGAATAAATTATATTTTAATATACAATAAAATAGAAAACAGCTGTTTTGAATTATAGTATTTCACTACACACACACACATATACACACATATACACACACACATATATATATATATATATATATATATATATATATATATATATATATATATATATATATATATATATATATATAATATTTCACAGTAGTTTTTACTGCATTTTTTATCAAATAATTGCAGCCTTGGTGAGCATAAGAGAAAAAAATAAACAAAATTAAAATCTTACCGAACCCAAACTTTTGAACAGTAGCTGTTTTCTGTATTTTAAATAGATCAGATGTGGGTAAATATTTCACTGTTAGAACAATTCATACCTTGTAGTCTTAATTTCATCTCACTGCTGAAGAAACAGAGCAGTTACATAAAACACACACAAACACACACACTAACCTGTACAACAGATTTGCACACACGGTCACAGCCACGGAAGTTTATTTCATCAGACGGAGCAATGTGTTTAGATAAAGCTACCTTCACTCCTCTGTGTGCACACACTGCAATGTGTTTGAACTCATCCCTTTCCACTATCACTTCCTGCCTCCCTTCTGGAGTGAGATAACGTCACTCTTCGAAACATCAGGCACAGGTCTGTAAAGTAGCTGTCAACAAATCACATTTAGGGAGTGGAGGCAGATAGCTCAGGCTAAGGTTAAGACACGCTGTTAAGAAAAAAATGAACTCATAGCTGATAATATCTCCTCCGACACGAGCTGATAAAGCGAACATCGTACACCGTGCTCCACTCACCTGTATGCGGTGATGTATTAATACTATTATCATGACAGACTATCATGACTCACAGTGCCGAACACAAACATCCATTTCTGACCACTCTTCTTGAAAGGAAACTTCTTGGAGCAGCGTGCTAAATCATGTCGCTTATTTTGCCGTGAAAGGCTGCAATTGTTTTATTAATTTAGTATGCAGCAGGCCGCTCCTCACATTATGCCTTTCTTTTGTCTCTGTGTCTGCGTTTTGAGTGGTAAAAACCGGGTGATGGATGGTTGGCGCTACAGGCTCATAAACATAAGCACAGCGGGCTGATTGATTAAGGCTTTTATTGTCTTACAGACATTTGCTTTCTTAAACAGTAGTTGGAGTGCTGCAGACTGTGGGGCCTCTGGACCTGCTTTCAGCTATCTGAAGTTACCCTGAGGGACAGAGATGCTAAATGTGACTGTAGGCTCCTCCTGTTGACTTATGGGTACTCAGGCTTATTAACTTACCTAATGCACTCATGTAGGTCACCTCCAGACATTTTGGCTCTTTATTTTAACCTCTTTTGATGGACTCGTTAAAAAGATGTTTTGCACATTTTGGTCACTTACATTTTATTTTGATATTGCAATATGAAAATGAAAAGATAGATACTCCGGTCAACCGATTCTTTTACTAGATTCTTTTACTACACTCTAAAAAATGCTGGGTTAAAAACAACCCAGCTTGGGTTATTTGGCAACCCAGTGCTGGGTAAATATTGGACAGAACACATGCTGAGTTATGTTGACCCAGCTAGTTGGGTTAAATGTTTTTACCAAACATGCTGGGTTATTTTATTTAAGTCAACTATTGTTTAAAAATTATTATATTATTGGCTTATAGTGGACTGGAGAAAAAAAAAAACAAAAAAAACACACACACACAGAATTACTAGAGGCAACAGCAATAATCAAAAGATGAACATTAAGAACACATGGACAAAATACAGGACAAATTGATTTTATTTGGGTGAATACACATAGTTTACAATATTACATTCATTTAAACTCGTTTAACAAACATTTTAGACATTAAAAAATGTAACATTTAAAAGTAGCATTTTAATTTTAGTGTATTCAACCGTTCTCTGTAATCGCTTTTTACTGAAATAGTGCTAATTATCGTGACGATGTGTCGCTGAAATCTGAGCTGGTGAAGGGCTGCTGTTCGCTGGGGTAACTGCAAAATCCAGACCGCGGCCTCACGTTTCACTCATAGCTGAAAGATGCTGTGACTGACTCTAAAACCTGCCCACAAACAAACAGAACTTACATTAGAGAGCATATTTTAGCATCAGATTAAATTAAACTCAGTACTATAACGAATAAAATTCATTTATGCGAGGCAAAAGGCGTTTCCATCATGCGAAGTGACCACTGCTAACGCAGCTGACTGACATCTCGTTCTTATGGTGCGTTGCATAAAATAATACAATTTACAGCACAGTAAAGACTTTATAAATGAAATAAAATGTATACAAACCTTTATTTCGCTGAAGAAGTGCACCAAATCGGTGGCGCTGTGAACCGTTCTCTCCTGTAGTGGACTCAAAAAGCCCGCACTCTAACTGTAACCAAAGTAACTCAGCAGCTGGGTTGTTCCATCAGAGACAGGCTCAACCCAGCAGTTGGGTAGAAAAAAATAACCCAGCGTTAAAAATGACCCAGCAACTAAGTTACAGAAAAACTACCCAGCACCTGGGTAAAAAAAATATTAAAAATAACCCAATAAAATTACCCAACAAGTTGAACCCAGCATTTGGGTTAAAAAAATAACCCAGCATTTTTTTAGAGTGTAGAATCTCTTGTTTTCCCATAGCACACCTAGTGAAAAACAAATATACTAAAATATGTTTGAAATGCATTCATTTCATGCTAAGTGTACTACAAATACATTTACATATTTATGTACTTAATAAAAATTCCCTGCAGCTATACTTTTAGTATACTAAACTGGTGTAATTAAAAGCCTGCTAAATTGGAAAAACTCATTTCGTACTTAATGCACCTTAATTGTGCGGAAGTAGTACTGAGGTCCAACTAAAGATATACTGAAGTATATGATTGTGCTAAAGTGGAACTATTGCAAGTATACTTTTGATACTTTAAATATCTTGCATTTAAAGACTGATATTATTCCGAAGATCATACAATCCTCATCAACAGACATTAAAACACATTTTAGGCTAAATATTAAGAAATGTGCATTGTGCACAAGTAGTACTCCAAATAAAGTTTAATTTATAATTTTTCTATCAGTAAGTCTGTGATATGTCAGTAAATATGTTAATAGATTTGAACCATATTTAGTATGAAATATATTACTTTTTTTTTTTTCTAATAAGAACACAACATGTGAAATTTAAATTTGGTAAATAAACAGTGAAGCAAAAAAAAAAAAGTTTTATCTTATGCTGCTATGCATTTCTATTTATTATTTTAAATTGAATAAATGAAATGCAGGTACATGCATTTGAATCTGTTGTTCTCAAGCTTTTTGTCTTATAGTTCCCATTGTCCAACATGTTATTTTTTATTATTTGGCATTTCTGCTGTAATTATGACAACAGAAACTAGGAGTGTTAATTTATTAACCATGATTAATTTTTTATTATCATTTATTTATTTTCTTGTTATATAAGAACTCATTTGCATTTTAATTTAGAGTTCAAATTATATATATATATATATATATATATATATATATTATTTTATTATTTATTATTATTTTACGCATTTAGCAGACGCTTTTATCCAAAGCGACTTACATTGCATTCAAGTTACAGTTTCTACATTTTATCAGCTCTTGCTTTCCCTGGGAATCAAACCCATGACCTTGGCGTTGCTAGCGCCATGCTCTACTATTTGAGCTACAGGAAAGCCCTATATATGTGTGTGTGTGTGTGTGTCTATATATATATATGTATGTATGTATGTATGTATGTATGTATGTATGTATGTATGTATGTATGTATGTATGTATGTATGTATGTATGTATGTATGTATGTATGTATGTATGTATGTATGTATGTATGTATGTATGTATATATATATATATATATATATATATATATATATATATATATATATATATATATATATATATATATATATATATATATATATATTAGGGGTGTCAACGTTAACACATGCGATTAATCAAAAAATTTTAACGCGTTAATATTTTTTTAACGCAAATTAATCGTGATAATGTTTGACCCCAACTTCGCGTCATCGCAGCGCGGAAGGTTATCTATCATTGTGTGATAGTGGCCATGGGCTATTTTGAAAATACAGTCGCGGGAAAAATTACAGAGCCGCGGGTTTTTGGGCTAACGTTACTTTTATAATGTACCGCGGCCGCCCAAAGTGTATAAAGACAAATAAAAATGAAAATAGATCCTTTTACTAATGTGTATTATACTTGGAATGTATACCTGGCAACTTAAGACACTGAGAGGCGGTTGGAACATCACAAACAACGTGAGTTTCAGCCAGAGCACACTTTAAGGCTTTTACACAGCAGAAATAAACATGACAACAGCCACTATAGATTATATAAGATAATAAACACACGATTACGATAGGATATGGTTTGTGTGTGATTTTCTTAAGATAAATGTGTACATCTATGCTAATTTGTGCAGCGATATAAAAGGCTATAAATAGCATATTTTAACAACAATAAACGACCAAATTCCACATGTGATCACAAAAGGAAGTTATTACAAACACTCGATGGGGGTTTGAAGTGAGTTCTGAGTAAAAGTGTACTATTAATCTCACAAATTGTCTTATGTAGCATGATGCTAATGTTAGCGCTAATGCACCTGCAGAACTGGTCCAATTCTTCTTCTTAATGCATTTTGTCATAATACTTCACGTAAGGTCGCAAGAAAATGTTGTTGTAATATTTATTTGGAAATACTTTTGATAATAGTTGGGTAAACGTATACTGGGATTGAAGCGATGTGGCTTGGTAAACGTTGTATTGCCAGTATAAAGGTTGATAATGGCTGAATAAAAACAGAAGAATAATGATAAAAGAATAATAAGGATTATGTCTCATACCTGGCGGAGGTGTGAAAGGTTGTGTTTCCTTAAACTAGTTTGTCATGCATTTCATTTCAACACATTTACATGTAAATCCTAGTATTTTAAATTTGTGATTAATCATGATTAATCACAGTCCATGACTGTGATTAACGCGATTAAATTTTTTAATCGATTGACAGCACTAATATATATATATATATATATATATATATATATATATATATATATATATATATATATATATATATATTTAAATAGTTTGAAGTGGTTCTGTGGCCCCCTTGGAAGTTTGCTTCCTGGTTGATCTTTTATAATGAAGGCGTAAGTGCAATGCATGTAAAGGGGGCCATATATGCATATCCATCTGTGCTTTTGGAATATTCTGGAATGATTTGCTCTTAAAAATGTGTTGTATCTTCCATAGGTCAAAATCAAACACTTACAGAAGGGAGACCTCTTAGAGATTCATTTGCATTGGCAGACGAAAGGGGTCGACCTTGTGGTTTTGTTTCATCCATATGCAATCTGCAGTGTTGTGGGTCAAAACCATTGATCTCACACCCTTTATGCCTGCACAGACGTGCTGCAATTCGAGTTTACGTAAAAAGTACACATGTGAACACACGCTCAGAGAGAACCGACCTTGCACAGGTAGATCGTACAACTCCTGTCACATCTACATCCCTCCGTTGACCTCTGCAGGGGTCACAGTCCATTTCTGCGGTGGGCAGATTGCGTGTTTGGGAGGTGATGAAGGGGGCAGTGCCGGGAACAGCTGTGTGGTTTGTAGTGACCGTGCTAACTGCTGTAGGCTTTGTAAGGTCATTATATGATAATGAAAATGATTACTGAATTACATGGGGGTTTAGGAGAGGGGAGGGGATTGAACGGGCCTGAGTTTGATAAATGATCTCTGAAAATGCCCATCTGTCTCAACCCCCCTCTCTTTCAGTCTGTCTCTCTGTTATATTCCCCTCTTTTCCTTTTCATCGCCATTTTTTGTGTTTTTGCTTAATCTGTTTTTGGTTTTCTTGCATTATCACTCAATTACGAAAAGCGATAGAGTGAAAAATGGAGCAATAGGAGAGGTGTGAGAGGACGTGTGCATCTGTGTGCTTGTGTAGTGTTGGACTCTCAGTAAAACCACAGGAGAGAGCAGACACCGTTCATACTTTGTCAGATAGTGGAAAAATGAATTCACCCTCCTCTAGATACACAAGATGTCTATCAGGCTTAAGAGGACAGGACAGATTTAGGGCATAATTTACTAAAGCATGTAGGTCATCCAAAACCAGTTTTTCATAGACGAAAAGAGCAGGAGAACATGTACTTGGATGAATGGCTCTTATTAAAGGTTGAAGTTATTAATAATTTTATTTAAATCTGAAAAGATTTATGAACTGCAAAATACTTCAGTTAATCTGTTCTCTATTGTATTTCCTTGTGTTATTTTGAAAATGTCTCAAAATATTGGTTACACTTTTGAGGTTAAATTCATAAACATTAATTTATTTGCATTAGATATCATAATATATAACTATATATTTTTTACAGTATTTATTAATCTAAGTGAATTTTCAATTATAATTATACCGTTGTTGTTTAAGTCATGTTCTTTTACGATACATTAACTGTCTATAATTTTTTTCAATGTTTTTGAAAGAAGTATCTTACGCTCACTCAGGCTGCATTTATTTGATCAAAAACCATAATATTTTGAAATATTATTACAATTTACAAGAACTGTTTTCTTTTATTCCTGTGATGCAAAGCTGAATTTTCAGCAGCCATTACTTTAGTCTTCAGTGTCACATGATCCTTTAGAAATCATTCTAATATGCTGATTTGCTGCTCAAGAAACATTTATTATTATCAGTGTTGACAGTTGATGTGCTGCTAAATATTTTTTGTGTAAACCATGATATTTTTTTTTTTTTCAGGATTTGATGAAACGTTCAAAAGAGCAGATTTTTGTAGCATTATAAAAATTTTTGCTGTCCTTTACTGACCCTGAACGTTTGAATGGTAGTGTCTGTAGAAATTAATAAATGCTGTAAAAGTATAATGTATGCATTAACTGGTATTAACATAAAGACCTTTATTATAAAGTGTTAGCAAAATATTTGAAATGAGTTAATCATTCATAGCCACAATATATAGATGGTGGCAAATATTTGTTTGCATTTGAGCGTGTGAGTGTTGCATCCTGGAGGCCGCAGCTGCCCTCATCACTCACCCTCAGTGCGTGACCTCTGACCTCAGGCTCTGAATGTCTGTATTTTAGTGAGTGTCTCAGTGTGTTGAGTGTGGTGTGACCTCTCGTACTTCACCTGGGTGGAAACCTTCTGAACAGAAATGCCACAGGCTGTCATCACACACTCACACACACACTGAAAGGTCATGGAGTTCAGAGGGCAAGCAGAAGTTTCTTCACAGATTAGAACATCAAACACCAAACATTACACACGTAGGCAAACATGATTGCTAACTCACCTATATATTGGCAATACAAATGAGGTCAGTGTCAATGCTTTAGGAGTAACGCACATTGAATAATTAGATGGTTTTAGAGGGATAAAGTTATTAACATGTTACTTTTTAAATTAGCACTACAAAATTTAGTGCTTATATAGCACTATAAACACTATGAGTAATGCATGCTTTGTATTATTTGATATATTTAGTGGCAAATGCATCCTTTTCCTTCCTCATAATTTACAGTACTTTGTAGTCTTGTGTGACAGTTTCTAGATTGCAAGCAAGTTATTCTGTCATGCAGGATCCTATTCTTGTGCACAATCCTATTTCTCTTCCATTCTATTGGCTGAGACAAACATGTATTTATTCTTAATCATAAAACATGTAAATTAATATGCAATCAAATTGTTTTTATGCTTAGATTTTAATTCACCGGTATTATTTTAGTGTTTTTATACATTAGTACCTTTCTAATTTTAATTAGTTTTTTCCCCACATTTTCAGTTGTTAGTTTAATTTCAGTTTTACGATTTAGTAATTTGTGCTTTTGTCATAATTAGTTTTAAAAAAATATCTCTATTTTTGCTAAGCTTTTACTATGCTTTATTTTTGTTTCAGTTTTAATTTGAGTCATTTTTGTACATATTTTACTTTGTACTTATTTATTTTAAATTATTATTTTAGCTTTATTTCAGTTACTAGAAACAATTTTATTAGTTTTAGATAATAAAATAGAACTTAGATAATCACATTTATATTTAAAACATCAAGTTAAGACATTTAGGAAAGATATATTCAGGGGGATAGGGGATCGAATCGTGCATGCCACCACAACATGGCACGACACAACATTACTAGCATTATAATAATAAAAAAGTCAAGCAATCAGAAAACCGAAACGCATAAGTAACTAACAAAAACTAGCATGTTAATTCCCGTAAATTCACAGTCCACATTTTTTTTTAGGAGTAACACAAAAGCTATACTTAAAAGTACCATTCCCAAGAACTGAATATACAATATTTTGCATATTTAACACATTCACAGTTGGTTTTCCCTCTGTCTTTATTCCTCAGTCTCACTTTCATTGGCACACAAATTCACTCCACCGGTTGTCGTCTCATGAGGAACGGGGTGTCTCCATAGCTGTCAATCCTGCGGCGTATCTTTTGTCCCAGCAGTGACTGTGTCCCTCCCACCAGGGTCTGACAGAGGACAGACAATAGAGCTGCTGTCCCCGAGTGGAGGGAAAAAGACCGTTAACGTCTATCTTCAATGAGAACGGACAGGCTCACCCTCCACATGACAGCTCTGATGCTGGGGAGACCTTTACAGTTCGTAAGGATGGAGATATCATGCACACACACACACCTACGCTTGAGGGTTCGATGGCTTTTGCTCTCGCTAACTCATCAGTTTAATTAACCGAACCGCTTTTGTGTGTGAGTTTGTCTGCCAGTAAGTTGGGCGGGTTAATGAAAAAGCCATAACAACACACAGGTACACCCATATGCGAACATGCTTACACACACTCATGAAGCCGAGTGATAGTGCAGTGTGTTTTTTTTCTTACGGCCTGTGATGGGTGTTTTAGCTGAGCTTGGCTGGCTAGAGCTTCTTGTGCGTTTCACCGAAGGCTCCAGTGCTCACGGGCAAACACCTGGACTTGCTCTCCGTAAACACACACACACACACATGCAGACATATATATTCTCCTGCTGGTGTTTTTGCTCACTGCACAGTGCTCAGAGAGGTAACAAATTTATTTGTGTGCGTCTGGGTGTGTTTCTTTCATCATCGACAGGGTTGTAATTAGTGTGAAAGTGATGGTTGGGTTTAAAAGCTGTCATCTAATTTGTCTGTCTTTATCGAAACAAACATGTGTGGTCCCTCACTTGCGACGTGCGTGCGATGTGTGATTACCAGTAGAACGAGCATCTGAGAGTTTGATCGTAAATTACTCCACTATGCCTAAACCGCTGTTTAGCAATCATAAAGCTATGCGTGACATACCCACCACGGCTGCCGTCCCCTTCGTGTGCCCACTCTTGTATGCCTGCGGTTGTCAGGATTGGAGAGTACATGCAGCGATCCACTCGTGAACCGCTTGGATTTGGGAGGAGGCACCAGTACACACTGGAATGTCGTTCTTATTATATTTGTTTGTGGAGAGGAAAGTAAGTCCTATTTGTTTCTTTGCTCGTATGTTTGCAGCGAACAATGCAAACAAGTACAAGGAATTACACCCAAATGTAGACATGCACACTGGTGAACACATGTGGCGTCCTAATAGCTGGGTGGATGAGGCCTGTTTCTCGGCACATGGAAGGCTTCATTATGTGACCAAACTCTAAACAACAGTTTATAAGAGGACATGATTCAGCAAGTTGCCTCCCTGTGTAAAACTAACATTTCTCGGATGCATCCAAATGAGAGGGGAGAACGCCATTAAAATAGAGAAATTGCTTTTTGTTTTAATTGCTCGCTTTGCTTAATAAAAACAGCATTGCATAATTATGCTTTTTGCAGCAATGGTAAATGGTTTGCTGTGCTTGATGCAATTATGAGCACCGCAGAAATTCGGGGCCCCAGCAAAGAGTTGCGCACTCTGCTATTAAGTGTTGATTTTATATGGAAAGAGAGACTGAGAAACGCGTGAGGCTAACCAGAATGGCGCAACGTTACTGCATTGCAGAAAATGCCAAGAACAGTCCCAATTGAAGCGAGCGAGAGGGTGAGGATAGAACAGAGCTAGAATGTAAAGCTCTGCTGGAGCTTAATAATGGCTACTAAAACACTTTTACACGGCGAAGCGGACACAATCACTCTTTAAGGCAACAACTGCTAAACATTTCCTTAGCTCAGCTGTTTGATATGCCTGAGTTTACTGTTTAAAATGGTAGTCTTTACATTTGAAACAGCATATTACACCTTTATTGGTTTAGCCAAAAGTAATAATAAAAAAAAAAAAAAAAAATTCTGGCATTTACTCACCCTCGTCATTTTTTCACCTTCATATAGTAACAGCTATTTGCTCTTACAGTAGCATTCAAAAGTTTGTAGTCTATATATATATCACCCAATATATAAAATAAATTAATACATTTATTCAGCATTTACAGTGTTACAAAAGATTTATTTTTCAAATAAATGCTGTTTTTGAACTTTATTTTCATCAAATAATCCTTGAAAAAACAAGTATTATGTTTTCCACAAAAATACAGAGCAGTATGAATGTAATAAATATTGATGATAATAAGAAGAAATGTTTCAAGCACCGAATCAGCAAATTAGAATGATTTAAGGAGGATCATGTAGCGCTGAAGACTGCTGAAAATTCCGCTTTGCTTTCACAGGAATAGATTACATTTTAAAATGTATTACAATTTGTAATTGTAAAATATTTTACAGTGTAATATTTCGAAATATTACTGTTTTTATGTGTTTTTGATCAAATAAATGCTGTATTGACGAACATAAGCGAGTCGTTTCAAAAACATTGGGGGAAAAAAAAAATTATTGTTTTTTTTTTTATATATTTATTTAATGGTAGTGTGTTTTTACCCTCTGTTGTAGCTCTTAAATCTTTTTTTTGTGTGCAAAAATGTCAATTTTTAAATTTGTGCACTATATTTAAAAAAAAAAAAAAAAAATCAAACATAACTGAAATTCGAGAGTTATTTCCTCACACAAAACTACTTCTCTGGCTTTGTTAGACTTGGAATATAGTGTGCAAAATATGAGGACAATTTTAATATGATTTTATGTACTTTTTAAAGCTTGAGTGCCTTACGTCAGTGTTAGATGAATAAATGATGATGACATTTTCATTTCTGAAAGTATTCCTTTAAGATCATGCCAAGGAAGAAGGAGGTGACTGAATCTGACAGCTTGCCCAGTGTAAGTGTCATGTGACTGTTCTGCAGATGTGCCTGCATTGGTCTCAGGTTAGAGAATATGAATCTCTCACTTATGACACTGTAATCTCTCACTGAGTCATGGCACAGTGAGTACTTCAAGAGACATTAGCTTACATGAGCGCTTCTTATAATACCATTTCTCTTTTTCTCCCAAACACAAGCTCTCTCGCTCTTTCTTTTGGGCGACCAAAAGATGCAGGAGGTGGTGGGGCTTTATTCTGTGTGTTTGTGTGTGTGTAATTAGTTCTTCATATCCTTGACTATGCTGAAGTGACATGTACGTTAATGATAGTGTTAGCTCTTCTTAATCTCCCTCTCCACAGACTCACACACTCACTCCTTTTGCCCTTGCACTGTTAATTATTTCCAACACCGCTGGAGCAGTCCACTTCATGGCAAGCATATTGTGTCTGGCAGGCGAGTGGCGGGTTATAAATGATCCTGAAGGTGAAGATGTGACTGTGAGGAGATAGTTATGAAAATTTCATCTGTCTATGCGTTACGGCTACAGCTGCTGCTGTCAGTGGAGAAATTACTGCGGGTCAGCCCTGTCAGAGAGAGAGAGGGACATCAGAGCGGACCTGTCAGACCCCTAAACACACACACACTCACACTCAACACAGACTGTCCCCAAGCTGTCTGTGTTCATTACCAAACTTAGACAGGGATACAGCAGGCAGGTGGAGCAGACCTTTCAACCTTACCTACTGCCATCAGCTGCGGTCTGTGTGTGGCTACATCTCGCTCCGAATTACCAAATGTTGGTATACTCTATCAAAGCAATTGCTTGTGATGTGTTTAAAGGTCCACTATGCCATTTTTTTTTCTTTCTTTTTTTTTTTTTTTTTTTGAATGAATACAGGTCACATTTTAATACGAAAATCGAAAGAATAAAATACTTTGTGTAATGAAAATTAATTTTACTGTTAGGACCCTAGAGATAGTGACATATAATGAAAAAATGCACTAATCTAGTGTAGAATCTTTTTACATTTTAAGATTGACAGGCTGGGTCTGAGACAAGGGTAAAACAATAAAATATTTATATACAAAGCATTCAAAAATGAGCAAAAAAGAATGATTAAAGTATGGTACAAATTTTAGAAGAATGTGACTTTTATATAAAAAAAGAAGTGTTTAAATTAATTGAAAGTAGTTTTAATAAAAATCGACCCCACATTTTTTTTATTCTAATACAGTAAAAATTTATATTAATTAAAAAAAATCAGTATTAATTATCCTTAAAATAATGGATTCAAAATGTTTTTAAAAGATTCATCTGTATTTCTACCACCACAAGCCAAATTATGTAGCCTTTATATTTATATATATATATATATATATATATATATATATATATATATATATATATATATATATATATATATATATATATATATATTTTTTTTTTTTTTTTTTTATATATATATATTAGTGCTGTCAAAGTTAACGCGTTAATAACGCGTTAATGCAAATTCATTTTAACGGCACTAATTTTATTAACGCGCGATTAACGCAGCGCGCATTTTCTGTTTGACCCGTGGCCTAACCCATGCTACTATAGCTGGAGAAATGGAAATGGGTGGAGATGCTGACAGTGTTGCCAATTTAGCGACTTTTCAGACCACTTTAGCAACTTTTTTTTGTCTTTTTTTATATTTTTTATTTATTTATTTTTTTCAAAAAGCGCCTTTATAGGGTCTTTATAGGGTTTACCCAAACCTTATTTAGTTTCTGAGACTCGCTGGTACTGCCTCTCTTTCCCGCTGCGCGCACACCTCTCTCTCTCTCTCCGCGTCTGCTCTGTTCAATGCGCGGATGAGAGGAACAGCGCTTTCAGTTAAAACAGATATTATGTTGCTTCTCTAATTTAACATGCAAGTATAGACGAAATCACAGCACAGCTATTGTCTTTATCTTATGTATAGCCTATTTGATTTTATCAGACGATGGCTGGATTATAAATCAGGATTTTTGTGCAGATTAACATCTTGGAAGGGAGAGCTGGTTATTCAGTCCTATGGGTTGCGTTTCAGTCACTATTTCATATTCATTCCATTGTCTGACAACAGAAACAGTAAAGATATAAATGAAAACAGTTTTATTGAGAATTTAGCTGCATCAAAATACAGTATGTGGGCACAGAGAGGCAAACAAATGTAATAATAAATAATAAATGTACATTTTGCATGTTCAGAAGAAGTGAGATGCCCTGTCATGCGGAAATGTAAACAGGTTTGTGTAAGTAAATTGCTCAGTGCAAAGAAAGAGAAGTAATGGGAACCTGGTATTTCTTTTTTCATGTGTCTAATAGACATGAGAAAGTTCTTTGAAACACATCTAAGATCTTTGAAATGTGTCTAGTCTTCAGGTTCTGTTAACTATGGTTTCACTAATAATAAACATATATTGCATAAAGAATCCATATTTGTCATTGGCCATGTTGATTAGAGTATTTAAAACATGAAAAGTATTAATTTAAGGTACATTCAGAACAGATAAAAATGTGCGAAAATATTTTAATCGATTGACAGCCCTTATATATATACACACACACACACACACACACACACACACAGTGGGGCAAAAAAGTATTTAGTCAGCCACCAATTGTGCAAGTTCTCCCACTTAAAAAGATGAGAGAGGCCTGTAATTTTCATCATAGGTATACCTCAATTATGAGAGACAAAATGAGAAAAAAAAAATCCAGAAAATCACATTGTAGGATTTTTAAAGAATTTATTTGCAAATTATGGTGGAAAATAAGTATTTGGTCAATAACAAAATTTCATCTCAATACTTTGTTATATACCCTTTGTTGGCAATGACAGAGGTCAAACGTTTTCTGTAAGTCTTCACAAGGTTTTCACACACTGTTGCTGGTATTTTGGCCCATTCCTCCATGCAGATCTCCTCTAGAGCAGTAATGTTTTGGGGCTGTTGCTGGGCAACACGGACTTTCAACTCCCTCCAAAGATTTTCGATGGGGTTGAGATCTGGAGACTGGCTAGGCCACTCCAGGACCTTGAAATGCTTCTTACGAAGCCACTCCTTCGTTGCCCGGGCGGTGTATTTGGGATCATTGTCATGCTGAAAGACCCAGCCACGTTTCATCTTCAATGCCCTTGCTGATGGAAGGATGTTTTCACTCAAAATCTCACGATACATGGCCCCATTCATTCTTTTGTTTACACGGATCAGTCGTCCTGGTCCCTTTGCAGAAAAACAGCCCCAAAGCATGATGTTTCCATCCCCATGCTTCACAGTAGGTATGGTGTTCTTTGGCATTCTTTCTCCTCCAAACAGTAGCATTCTCCAATCAGTAGCATTCTTTCTCCTCCAAACACGACAAGTTGAGTTTTTACCAAAAAGTTCTATTTTGGTTTCATCTGACCATATGACATTCTCCCAATCCTCTTCTGGATCATCCAAATGCTCTCTAGCAAACTTCAGTCGGGCCCGGACATGTACTGGTTTAAGCAGGGGGACACATCTGGCACTGCAGGATTTGAGTCCCTGGCGGCGCAGTGTGTTACTGATGGTAGCCTTTGTTACTTTGGTCCCAGCTCTCTGCAGGTCATTCACTAGGTCCCCCCGTGTGGGTGAGATCTTGCGTGGAGCCCCAGATCGAGGGAGATTATCAGTGGTCTTGTATGTCTTCCATTTTCTAATAATTGCTCCCACAGTTGATTTCTTCACACCAAGCTGCTTATCTATTGCAGATTCAGTCTTCCCAGCCTGGTGCAGGTCTACAATTTTGTTTCTGGTGTCCTTTGACAGCTCTTTGGTCTTGGCCATGGTGGAGTTTGGAGTTGGACTGTTTGAGGTTGTGGACAGGTGTCTTTTATACTGATAATGAGTTCAAACAGATGCCATTAATACAGGTATCGAGTGGAGGACAGAGGAGCCTCTTAAAGAAGAAGTTACAGGTCTGTGAGAGCCAGAAATCTTGCTTGTTTGTAGGTGACCAAATACTTATTTTACCGAGGAATTTACCAATTAATTCTTTAAAAATCCTACAATGTAATTTTCTGGATTTTTTTTTTTCTTCTCATTTTGTCTCTCATAGTTGAGGTATACCTATGATGAAAATTACAGGCCTCTCTCATCTTTTTAAGTGGGAGAACTTGCACAATTGGTGGCTGACTAAATACTTTTTTGCCCCACTGTGTGTGTATATATATATATATATATATATATATATATGTGTGTGTTTTTGGACAAAGGTGACTCTTTTTTTTCTTCACAAGACTATTTTTTTAGATTTTTCAAATTATGCAAATAATGTGAACGTGATTTGTGACCCTGGACCACAAAGCCAGTCATAAGGGTCAATGTTTTGAAATTGAGATTTATACATCATCTAAATAAGCTTTCCATTGATTTATGGTTTGTTGGGATAGGGCAATATTTGGCCGAGATACAACTATTTGAAAATCTGGAATCTGAGGGTAAAAAAAAAAAAAAAAAAAAAAAAAAAAGAGAAAATCGCCTGTAAAGTCGTCCAAATTAAGTTCTTAGCAATGCATATTACTAATCAAAAATTAAGTTTTGATATATTTACGGTAGGAAATTTGCAAAATATCGTCATGAAACATGATCTCTACTTAATATCCTAATGATTTTTGGCATAAAATAAAAATCGATAATTTTGACACAAACTATGTATTTTTGGCTATTTCTACAAATATACCCATGCTACTTAAAAGTAGTTTTTTTTAAGCACATTACAATTTATTTTACGAAAAGAAAAACCAAAAGAAAAAGATATTTACCCATCTAAACAACATTTTGCATATTACATTTCAAAATTAATTTTGCTACCCATATGCTTCCATAGTAATCAGTGTGGATGCAACATTTTTCCCTATTGTAGACATGCCCTGTTCACAGATATATTTGTCGCCCATAATTTATTCCACAACTGAAAGTGTCAATTTTGGGGCAGTCACCGAAATAAAGTGGAAGGTACTCAGCTAGGGCGGCCATGTCAAGTGTGCCGTACATTTCTTTATGAATAAAACGTATGAAGTCAATATATATATATACACAGTGGGTACGGAAAGTATTCAGACCCCCTTAAATTTTTCACTCTTTGTTATATTGTAGCCATTTGCTAAAATCATTTAAGTTCATTTTTTTCCTCATTAATGTACACACAGCAGAAATACACAGAATTGTTGACATTTTTGCAGATTTATTAAAAAAGAAAAACTGAAATATCACATGGTCCTAAGTATTCAGACCCTTTGCTCAGTATTTAGTAGAAGCACCCTTTTGATCTAATACAGCCATGAGTCTTTTTGGGAAAGATGCAACAAGTTTTTCACACCTGGATTTGGGGATCCTCTGCCATTCCTCCTTGTAGATCCTCTCCAGTTCTGTCAGGTTGGATGGTAAACGTTGGTGGACAGCCATTTTTAGGTCTCTCCAGAGATGCTCAATTGGGTTTAAGTCAGGGCTCTGGCTGGGCCATTCAAGAACAGTCACGGAGTTGTTGTGAAGCCACTCCTTCGTTATTTTAGCTGTGTGCTTAGGGTCATTGTCTTGTTGGAAGGTAAACTTTCAGCCCAGTCTGAGGTCCTGAGCACTCTGGAGAAGGTTTTCGTCCAGGATATCCCTGTACTTGGCCACATTCATCTTTCCCTCGATTGCAACCAGTCGTCCTGTCCCTGCAGCTGAAAAACACCCCCACAGCATGATGCTGCCACCACCATGCTTCACTGTTGGGACTGTATTGGACAGGTGATGAGCAGTGCCTGGTTTTCTCCACACATACCGCTTAGAAGAATTAAGGCCACAAAGTTCTATCTTGGTCTCATCAGACCAGAGAATCTTATTTCTCACCATCTTGGAGTCCTTCATGCGGGCTTTCATGTGTCTTGCACTGAGGAGAGGCTTCCGTCGGGCCACTCTGCCATAAAGCCCTGACTGGTGGAGGGCTGCAGTGATGGTTGACTTTCTACAAGTTTCTCCCATCTCCCGACTGCATCTCTGGAGCTCAGCCACAGTGATCTTTGGGTTCTTCTTTACCTCTCTCACCAAGGCTCTTCTCCCACGATAGCTCAGTTTGGCCGGACGGCCAGCTCTAGGAAGGGTTCTGGTCGTCCCAAACGTCTTTAAGGATTATGGAGGCCACTGTGCTCTTAGGAACCTTAAGTGCAGCAGAAATTTTTTTTGTAACCTTGGCCAGATCTGTGCCTTGCCACAATTCCGTCTCTGAGCTCTTCAGGCAGTTCCTTTGACCTCATGATTCTCATTTGCTCTGACATGCACTGTGAGCTGTAAGGTCTTATATAGACAGGTGTGTGGCTTTCCTAATCAAGTCCAATCAGTATAATCAAACACAGCTGGACTCAAATGAAGGTGTAGAACCATGTCAAGGATGCTCAGAAGAAATGGACAGCACCTGAGTTAAATATATGAGTGTCACAGCGAAGGGTCTGAATACTTAGGACCATGTGATATTTCAGTTTTTCTTTTTTAATAAATCTGCAAAAATGTCAACAAGTCTGTGTTTTTCTGTCAATATGGGGTGCTGTGTGTACATTAATGAGGAAAAAAAATGAACTTAAATGATTTTAGCAAATGGCTGCAATATAACCAAGAGTGAAAAATTTAAGGGGGTCTGAATACTTTCCGTACCCACTGTGTGTGTGTGTGTGTATATATATATATATATATATATATATATATATATATATATATATATATATATATATATAGGCCACTGTCAAAGAAACCTAGGCTTCCATACCACCTCAGCAGTGCCACAAACTGATCACCTCCATGCCACGCCGAATTGAGGCAGTAATTAAAGCAAAAGGTGCCCCTACCAAGTGTTTTTTTTTTTTTTTTTTTATTGGTCTCATGAAGTATTCTAATTTGTTGAGATAGTGAATTGGTGGGTTTTTGTTAAATGTGAGCCAAAATCATCACAATTAAAAGAATCAAAGACTTAAACTACTTCAGTCTGTGTGCACTGAATTTATTTAATACACGAGTTTCACAATTTGAGTTGAATTACTGAAATAAATTAACTTTTCCACGACATTCTAATTTATTGAGATGCACCTGTAAAATATATATATATATATATATATATATATATTTTATATATATAATACACACACACATATACATACATACATACATACATACACACACATATATATATATATATATATATATATATATATATATATATATATATTTTATAAATAATATAGGATTTTCACAACTTCAGTCTATCTTGAAGCATTGTAATTAATACAGGCATGGCCTGCCATCTCCCTCTCCCTCATCACCAACTTACAGTTTCCAGAGAATTCTATTAGCCCAGTCCAGCAGCTGTTAATTACCTCTCTACATCCGTCGCTCTTAGACAAATGAAAAGCTCTGGTACAGATGTAGGATAGAGTGATACACTGCCTCTCTTCTGCCTCCTATAAAGCCACTTTCGGAAATGGGTCATCAATCCGCTGTTGATAAGTGTCTTTGGTTGGTAATGAGTGTTTTATCAGGGTGGGATTAGTGCAGATATTTTTTGTAATTAGTGTACTAGCACAGCTCTCGCTGCTTTCTCTGAGGTGTTTGTCCGTGTTTTACTCGAAGCGAATTGTGTGTGAACTTTTCTGAGGATGAAAGGAGGCGGCCCAGGAGGGAGCACAGCTTATACAGGACTTTGAAATAAAAACAGAGAGCTAATCCACAGCCAAGTGCTTTACAAAGAGATTTCAAATTAAGTGAGATACATCGGATGGCCTGGATATAGGAATGAGGCTGACGATAGGCGATTAAATCAGAGCAAGCTTATAATAGTGCTTTAGCTTGAGTGTGTTTGACTAAAGCTTTTGGGTATGTTTGATGGAAGGTGCTGAGTGTGAACTTGAAGGACACAAACCTTTCTGACCCATCCCTCAGTTTGTAACAAAACAAAATGTTTACGGGTGTTTCTTCAACTACACTTTTGGCCCCTTAGCCCTTGAAGTAAACTGAAGAGTTTTTTTTTCCACACCTCCACAACCCAAATTATGTATTGTACAGCATTCTGTGGCAGACATGACAGTGACTGAAATGACATATTTTTTTTTAATTTTTGGACTAAAAAGACTCTTGACAAGAAATTTTATATTTCTCACTAAGACTATGAATATGTGATTAAGTTGTATCTTAAATACACAGTTTTAACACTTTTTTCCCCCCCATACTTTGAGAATTACATTATCTGCATTCTTGTAGCTTAAAAAGCAGAGCATGGTGAGAACAACGCTAAGATTATGGGTTTGATTCCCAGTGAATGCATGAAATGATAAAATGTACAGTATACCTTGAATGCAAGTTGCCAAATACATAAATGTAATTACATATTGATTGTAGATAATGCATAAAATAAAAATACTCTATATGCAAGTGATATTTACCTTTTTTGTTTTATGTTAAGAATTTTGGTTTATTTTACTGATTTATTTATTAGGATTATCATGGTTTTAAACAATTTACATTTTAACAATGTGTTTTTATATTTTCAAAATTAACAGGCTGAGCCTCGGACAAGGTTAAAACAATGAAATCTGTACTTAAAAAGCACTTAAAAGGTAGCAAAAATAATTTTTTAAAGTTAATTTTAAAAATTTTGATTATTTTTTTTAAAGATTAATTAATAATTTTTTATTAATTAATCTGTTGAGATGAGTCAATTTTAATCAAAATCAACACCTGGGACATGAAAATGACCACAGTTGAAGAAACACCATTTATATCTATATTTATATATAGGCATTTACATTTATATAGTTCTTTAGTAGAAAAATGTTTGTTACTTGTGGTAAAAATTTGTCTTAACCATCCCTTCGAGGGGGGACTTTTTATTCTGGATTCTGGTAACCAATTAAATTGCTTTCTGTAGCGTTTCCTGCATTTAAACAAAGTTTTACAGATGACTGCATCTTGTTTGTATCACTTTCTGCTGTCATAGAGCAGGTACCAAATGAAGTAGTCTTCATTTGTAAACTTTCCCTATAAGTTAAAATGATTCACTGTGTTAATAGACAGCCATGGATGTATTTAAGTTGAAAATAACCATCAATATTTCTTTAGTAAGTTCAGTTTGGCCCTCAAGTTTGTGTTGGTTGTGTGTTGCAGCTGCTTGAACTCTTAATCTCTTGTATAATCATGTCTCTCATGTAAGTAGTACACACTGTTTTCTGTCATTTTCTGCATCTGCTTCTGTCCTATAATACCTGATTTCTTCAGCTTCGCTCCATCCTGAGGCTCTCCAGTGCTAGTTTACACAGCCTCTGGTCTGCCTGCGAGTCTGCTAGCTCAGAGGTCACATTATCAACCCAATGCTGGGGGCCTTCAGCCTCAAGGTACCCACTTAACTGCCTGTGGGAAGAGGAGGATTCACTTTCAACTTTCTTCTCTCTTTCTCGTTGCTTTGAGATATCCACTGTGAGTCATTTTTGTTTCCTCCGCTCTCCCTTCTGTCGGAGGGCTGCCTTTTTTTCTTGCTCATGAAATCACAATGTGATGTATTCCGCCCGAGGTGCAACTATTCAGAATGCCGTTTGACACAGAGGAACTGAATTCCTGCTGCTTGCTGCTGTTTAAACGACCCCACGAGCTCAGAGAGGCCATCGAAACTCACACATCTCTCTCAGGCCACAGTCGGTGGCTTATCTGACAATTATGAGGCTCTAAACTGCACTAGCGGGTCCACTAAAAGATATCTGATAAATAAACACATCAGGCTCAGTGCATTAGAAACGCTCCTTCCATCCTCATGGATGCTTTGTGAGGACGTTTTTAGCTCCGCTTCTTTTGTTTATTTCTCAGACGTTTACTCTAAAAAGAAAAGCGATGAATTTAATTTGCTTTTGCTAAGGAGACCAGCAAATTGTGCAGGCTCTGTTAACTATAATAAAAAATAAATAACATGACTTCTCAGTGTTAATTGGGAGATTCTAATTACCTTATGTGTACTGTATTTAAGTTTCTCCTATAAATATTCAGTAGGACGGGCTCTTGTCATATCTGATAAGGAAGTAACTGAAGTTGTGGGAAAATAGTGGTATGATATGTGTGTGTCGTCTGAGATGACTGATGTGGAAGAAAAAAAAAACCTTCATAAAATTAAGGTTGAACCACTGATGTCACATGGATATTTTAATGATGTCCTTACTATGTTTCTGGGTCTTGAACGTGGTAATTGCATTGCTGCCTATGGAGGGTCAGAAAGCTCTCGGATTTCATCAAAAATATCTTGATTTGTTTTCTGAAAATGAATGAAGGTCTTACAGGTTTGGAATGACATGAGGGTGAGTAATTAATGACACAATTTTCATTTTTGGGTGAATTATCCCTTTAAATATAATCGCCAGAAGTAAAAAGCAAAAGTCATGGACAAACATACTTTGTGTTTACTTTGCGTTTTAAATGGGCAAATTTTGCACTAGTAGCATCACCAAATGGAACTGCAAAAACAATGATTATTTTTTTATGCTACATAGTCCCATCCCAAACCGTATTTTAATAGTAGTTGCATTGCATAGCATCATGAAAACATATACTTGTGCACACACTCCTGTGGAATATAATGTGCTGTTTATCTGCAGTTTTGACTCTCCATAGTTGAGTGCATGTACCCTTCACCAATGTAATTGTTTTAGTGTACACTTCTCTCCTCATGTCTGTGCTGTTCACTACCTGTCTCTGATGAGTGTAGTGTGCAGGCTGTGCAATAAAAGACTGTGGTAGCTCTAATTAGTAACATGCAGTATCTAATAATGAAGTCTAAGCGGTTCCGCATTACGCGCTCCTGGAGCTTGATTAAAATGTCAAGGTTTAGTGAGGACAGATTTGGCCAGAGGGTTTTTATTTTTTTTGTGTGTGTATGTGCTTTGTAGTAGTCAGTAAATATCTGCGCTTCAGCTTGTTTCCAGCCTTTTAATTGCTAGCTCCTGCTGTAGTCTTTTCACTGAATCATTTTATCAGAAACAAAGCAATGCCCTTCCCAGCAGGTCTGTAGTTTGATGTGGCCATTGTTTCTGTTTCTGTTGTATCAGCAATTGTGGTGACTGTGCCCCCTACCTACAATCAGTCACTGGGTTAGTTAGTGGTCATTTCTTTATTTTATTCTTTCTTCAATAGCAAGTCAGTGTCTTAGGCTAAATCTGAAACCCTAAAATGTTTTCTTATTGATCAACATCCAGAGATACCAAAGTACCCTGCAAACTGGTCTGATACCAGGTCTGGTCTGTTTCCTTGATAGTTACACTACGAGTCCAACATTTGGACAAACTTGACAGATTTTATGGTAAATAATCTACACATGCATACATACATACATAATGTACATAATTCTGATGCTTCCATTTGTGATTATAATGCTTCCATCTTGATTATTATGTGTGTGTATATATGGATATTTTTTCCAAAAACATTTTACCCATTCCAAACTACATCAATCGTAATTACTATTGACTTTGTATTTAATCATTTATAAGTGATATATAATTGTCCATGAAGGCTGAAAGTCAAAAACTCCTAATATTCAGGTGTGCCGAATTATTAGGCAGGTTTTCTTTTACAGATAAAATAAAATCATAGGTTTGATGGACAGATAAGTTTTGAGTGACTCTTGAAGGACCAGCACCACATCCTCTTGTACCACTGTTTGAAGAATTGATCTTCCAGAATCTGGCAGTGTTTTAGGAGCTCATATTAGTCAATCTCTGCAAGACAGACTTTTCAGGATAGGAGATGGACTAAAAATGAGCTCGTAAAACGTACTGCCAGATTCTGGAAGATCAATTCTTCAAACAGTGGTACAAGAGGATGTGGTGCTGGTCCTTCAAGAGTCACTCAAAACTTATCTGTCCATAAAGCCTATGAAAAATCAGTCTTAATGTATTTCACAGCACTTCAGCACGCTATTTTTATTAAGTGAGGGTCATTTTTTAGGATTTTTTACCCAAACAGTGTCTCTGAGAACCTGACACATTGCACTTGTGGAGACTCCAGGAAGGTTTCAGCTCTGGAAAATGATGGCGCTGGAGACTAAATGGTTCCTGATGGTTTCTCACCTAGTTGCTCACCTTAATTCTTCATTCTTTTGCAGTTAACAAGTGTCTTTTCTTCTCCACCTGTTTTTTCTGACTCTGCTGACCCAATGAGCATTTCGCTGCCCAGTGGTCATGCCCTAACTTTGCAAATTCTATTATTGCATTAGTATTGCATCCTTCTCATGGGCATTTAATAATTTTTGACTTTTAGTCTGAGTTAAATCTCTTTTTTTTTTTTTTTTTTGGCTCATTTTATCTGTAAAAGAAAACCTGCCTAATAATTCGGCACACTTGAATATGAGGAGTTTTTGACTTCCAGCCTTCACGGACAATTATATACTATATATATATTATAAATGATTAAATACAAAGATTAACGTGGTTTGGAATTGGTAAAATGTTCTTGGAAAAAAAATATGACCAGAATATCAACTGGCCTAATAATTTGGCACACGGTGTATGTATTATATATTATTATTATTATTATTAAATAGGGCTGTAAAATTGATTAATCACGATTTAATCATCCAAAATAAAAGTGTGTGATTACATAATATATGTGTGTGTACTGTCTATATATATATTTATGTATAAATACACACACATACATGTACATGTATATATTTAAGAAATATGTTATATAGTTTTGTTATATATATATTATAACAATTAAATTATAACAATAATTTAATTGTTATTATTAAATTATTGTTTTAATCATTTTTGAGAGTCCACTTCATTATTCTTATGCTTTCACCACATAATTCTCATTCATTTATGTATTATATATATTATATTATTAAAGATTTTAAGATGCTGTTTAGGGGAGATGTTTCTGATTAACCAAACCTAAAGCACTTTAGCAGGTTCTTTCTCTTTTGCTGTGCTGCTTTGTTCCGCTCCCTCTTTTACATGTCTTTTACTCTTTTTCCCTTTTCTTTCCTAAAATACTGCAGGTTTGTAAATGGTTATTCAGTACATGAAGGAGTGTTTCTATTGCATTGTAATCAGGGCTGATTTAAATTGCAGGCAGCTGAGGCAGACTTGAGGGGGTCTTGGTGCTTTTATAAGACACTTAGAGTCTGTGTATCAGACTCAGCGCTGTAGATCCTGTGTGCTAAATGGCATTTATTCAGCCGGTTAGTCTGGGGAAACATATGGTGCCATTTGGAGCATCAGACTGTGGCATGCTGTTCCTCCTTAATTAGAGTAGGCCAGATAGTGAGTGCCACACTTAGCACTCTGTCAATTTCCCATGCACCATGCAGTCTGAGAGGTCACACACTATTACACAAACTCCACTGACTTACACTACACACTGGATGGACAGGGATCATCTTTAATGTTGGCTTGGTGATTGGCCAGTCATCTGGGAGATACTTACAGAGAGGAAGAGCAGGTTGGCAGCACTGCAGGTTGTCTCTGTTAGGAATCACTGCTGGGATTTCACTTTAGTGAAGTCAGTCAACTTAAAGAGACACACTATGGATAAATGCACTTCTCATTCTTTCATAAACAATGAGCCTCTCATAGCCGTCCCACTCTCCTCTCTCTCTTTCATCGCTCTTCTCAGGTTATATACTTCACCCGTTTTAGAATAAAGACCATATGGCTGTCCTATTTCATTTAAACATTTTGCAATCAGTATGCAGATCAAAAATCAACTGGCCAACCATAAAAATGATGTAAACTGGAACAAATCTCTGTTGGTGTCTCTTGGGTGCTTTCACGCTAGAGCTTTTGGAGCAGACCAGAGTCCGTTTTTTATTTTTTATTTTAATGTATTTTTTTTTTTTTTACCATCAGTTTGTTCGGTTGGTGTGAGAAGTGTGCTTAAAGAGATGGTCTTGAGTTTGTTGTGATTTAACTGGTACAGTTCACTGTTGGTGTGAATGTGATCCGCTCTATATTACAAAAGTAAACCACTATTGATGATGTGTAATCTTTGCATGCCTCTGGTTAGTATATTGTAATGCATTTCTCATAAATGCTTGTAAATACTGTAAGTAACCTTTGCAAAGCAGCTCACACCCTTTTTGCCAGTGGCAGATAAACACAAGTTACTGTACTTTTTGTTTGTGTGTGTTTTAGTGGTAAATCCAATGCAATAAAAACATGAACAATCTGGCATCTTTCGTAACCTTGTTACAGTGGTAAACATCTGCTGCTCACCTTGATGATGCAAACTAGAGGGTGACACGGGAGTGGATTTTCAAACCTCTCCCGTCCCACTCCCACAAAAAAAAAAATCTTGTCCCTTCCCAATCCCACGAAAAACTGGGGGGAAAATCTCGTCCCGTTCCAATCCCACGAAAAACTGGAGGGAAAATCTCGTCCCGTTCCAATCCCGGAAGAATGACTCCCATTCCCTCCCACTTGTTTTTTTTTTTTTTTTTTTGGTACAGTAAAAATACAGTACAGATCACAGTGTGCCCACCTTAGTTGAATAAAAATCCAAAATGTAGTTTTTTGTTATTATATTGAACTGAAAGCCAGCTTAAACAATGCACAGTGTGCATTGCACACACATTAAATTTCATGTAAATCATCCATGCCAACACACACGTTTTCTATTTGAATTTTTTTTCATTTGAAAGTAGACATTTCACTCTATAGATATATTTTTCATAGACGGAGTTTCGAAGTTTCTCGCTCAAGTTCACAGAGACCTAGATGGCAGAAAGCGCATCCTGTTTGCTTTAATTACTTTACAGAAGCGCAACGTTTCGTTGTTATTCTGAGTGCACATAAATAAATGTAGAGTCTTTACAGATTCAAAAGATGTATTAGGCTACTTTTATCTGTATGACCAAAAATTACAGAGATTCTAAGAGTAAGTGAGCGCACCTGCGCCTGTCCTGCAGCGAGCGCGCTATTCAGCTTCCACTCTCCACACAAACACTTATCGCACATTTCTCTAGGTTAACATCATATTGAGTGGCCATGTAAGGTTGCTACTACATACATATTTCAGTTGAAAAGTCACATTTGAGGTCGATGAATGATAGGTGAGCGTTTGGATGTCCTGCCCGAGTGTATTACCACATAGACCAGCCGTTATCTGTCCGTCACGGACTGCGTCATTCACTTAACCAGCCACACCAAAGCAAACAGGAGGAGAGCATAAAGAGACAGGGCAACTAGAATTGAGTTCAGAATTAAAATATACAATTTATAGTTTATTTATATAAAAGGTATACTTGTGTATAAAGTTGGGTATCATTACTATTCCCAGTCCCGCCCACTCCCGCTGACATTTTTTCCTGTCCTGTCCCAATCACGTGATTCTTAGCGATTTTGTTTCCCATCTCTTGGGATTCCCGTGACCTGTGGGATTCCCGAAAAAAATGTCTCTAATGCAAACATACCATAGTCCAAAAATACAATAGGGAAAGTAGGGAAATCAACCTCAGGTTTGAACTAAGCAGTTGAACCAAGTGTGAAAACAGCCGTAAATTACAGATTAGCTGCTTTTTTTCTAATTATGCTCGAAACATCACCAAGAACCCTCGAAACTTGTCTCTCATTTTTTGATCTTTCTTTCTCCTTTTGACTGTTTATGCCTAAACTGTCCAAATAAAAGTGTGTGAGAGCCAGTAGACAAATTAGCATATGCTACATTTATATTTCAGCAGCATCTAAAACGCATATCTTCAGTCGTGAATTATGCATGCTGTACAGAGAGGTTCTTGTCTCGGAGCCACCTGGGAACCTCGTCTGATTTATTTATGTATTTATATATTTACTTTTTAAAAGTTAATTATTTAATCAGCTATTTTCATTTCATATAGCGTTCTTATTATTGTTGCTATTGGTTCTTTATATTTTGAAAAGCCATGAACTGGTATGCCTACCAATAAAGACATGTACAGGATGATTTTAGTAGGGACTCTTATTAAAGAAAAAGTGCACAAGTTTGAGGGTTCAAAAGGATTCAGCTGTCAGTTGAACTTTTTCATTTTTTAATATCATTACTGCATCACATGTGCACGTTTGGGCATGTATTCGTTGCGTTTTTATCTCTGCGAATGTGAATCATTGCCAGTGATGGCGGAGTGAATTATTCAGATCCTCATGTCCTGTGGAATGTGGCGTAAGCAGCGTTTGATTGTCAGAGGATGGAGATTGTGTAATGGTAAACATGGCTTAAAAGACTCACATTTATTATGGACAAGCCTTTTCAAAACGCTTGCAGATGCAAATACACCACAGATCAGTTTAAATATGCTGTGTACACTCCTGCAGAAATATCTGAATGAGTTTGAGATGTTTATGTACATATTATCTTGCTCGGGTAAATCGGATGAGAAGCGTACGGTCGGGGGGGGGATGGAGTAAGTGAGGATATGTTTTATGTATCAGTGAATATACTCTGAAGTTCGTATTCATTACAGACTAAATCTTGCCATCAAAGCCCCACTGTGAAGTGCTGTCACAATATGATATAGAGACTGCTTTTAATTCCTACTCTGTGTCTGTTTTTATTCCTATAAGAATTAGCGGCTGTTTAGGTTTAGCATGCAGTAATGTGGTTTACACATTTAGCATCAGGCTAAATTGAAATTAATAGCTGCTTTGTTAGCGCCACAGTTGTGAGCTTCCTTGTGATGATGAGCTGCACTCTGTAATAAACACTCAACTCATAAACAGCACTTTCAGACACATGCTGGCCTGGGGCGCTCGTAACCGCTTCGTATCACCATTTATTGCACATTTAATAAGTGTTTAATAGAGTGTAGCGAGGTAGGAGTGAGAAGAGTAACCTTTCCTAATGGGAGCTGGGAATTGGACCAGGTATCACAATTTTTTGTTCGTTCTTTCTTTCCCAAGCGTCTAGTTAGCGCACACTATATTTAGCCCAGTGTTGTTGGCGTCTATAATTTTTTATTCTCTGGCATGGAACGTTTGGCTCTTAAAGACCTTTACTAGAAAGGTGTGCTGGAGCCGTGCTGTTAGATGGGAAGAGTTAGTTTTTTAACTGCAGAACAGAATAGCAATACAAATTATTGGTAGGACTTTAAAGGTTAGTGTGGTTTTCATGTGGGAAGACTATCTTGAACGCATCTAGCCGGTTCTTTGTTTTTGAACTTTAAATATGCTATTGATTTGTTGTTCTTGATTTTACTGCCTCTCTTTAAAGTATTTGTTCTTGTGCCAGCACTAATTTGTCCTCCATGTTCTAATGGCTAGAATGAGCTACTGAATAAATTACTTTCGGTTCAAGTACAACGTCTTCTTTGTTGGATGAGATTGTGTTTGTCGAGAGGAGCAGCGGGTTCCTTTTCCGAGAGTACGTTTTCAATCCTGTACACAAAAGTCAGACATTTTCTTATTATCTCTTATTAAAGTTACCTCTGGGTCTGGATATCTAATTTTGCTCACTAACTCACTTTCTCCAAATACCAATTTGACCTCCCTTTTATTATTACTTTCTTCGTTCTTTCTGCCTTGTTTTCCACTCTTACTCCCTCTGTAAAGAATAAAGGTATTAATCTTTTATGTTTTGGAAAAATCAGACGACTGCTATTTGCGGGACCTCCTGTGCGGTTCAGGTCGGTGCGCTGGCGTGGGGAGAGAGACACCAAATTGCCGAGTAAATCAATACGTTGCTGTAATGTTAGGGGATCCGCTTTCAAAGGGCGGTGTTGAAATTTGTAAGCCTTGGTTTTGATCTCTTTTCCATTCCACTCCAGCTCTTCTTGTTATCATAGTTGCTGTTGTTTGTATGTTATTTTAGCTTCTTTTCCAAGTAGCTATTTTGCAATTTGGACAGAAATACAATTAAAGGCCCATCTGGATGTAATGGCACTAACAGCAGACAGATGGATGGCTCTATTGAAGCCATACCTCGGCTTTGGCAGGTTTGGGCCCCAGTAATGTACGTCTGTAAATCGGGATCCTTCAGATTTGGGTAGTGTAAACTGTTGAAGGAGCAATCGGAGAACCAGAGGATGGGTTTTTAAGTGGTTAAGACAGTGCTTGTGTTGGTGCCAAACATTATGCCCTGGGCTATTACGGCTCGATATCATGGCAGCAAAGCTCTGAGTGTTTTTACACAGTTTTAGTTGCAGTTTTTGTCTTTTTTTTTAGGTAAATATGCTTCAAATTTAGTTAATAATTTGTCATATTCTATTTTTAGTCAGTGCAAAATTAAAACAACTTACATATTCTGACTGGCAAATAATTTAATGTAATATTAAATTTGTTTTGAATACACTATTGTATGAAAAAAGGGGTCTCTAGCTTTGGTTTTTGAAAGAAGTCTCTTATACTCACCAATGATGCTTTAAAAAACTGAAGACAGTAATATTATAAAACATTAAATAATTTAAAATATCTATTTTTATTTAATATATTTTTAAATGAAATTTATTCCTGTAGTGTCACATGAACCTGGAGAAATCATTTTAATGCTTATTTGGTGGTCGATAAACTTTTTTTTTTTTTTTTTGTTATTATCATAGTTGATATATCTATCTATCTATCTATCTATCTATCTATCTATCTATCTATCTATCTATCTATCTATCTATCTATCTATCTATTTTCTTTTTAAAAAACACACCTTTTAGGTTGTATGGCTATTTATTGACTGACTGGATTATTTGAAACAATCATATTAATTATTTTTCTACTTTAAAGAACATTGTTAGTACATTTATTTCTTAAAGTGTATTTTTTGTCTCATTATGATTGATTTTTTGTTTTTTTTAATTATTGTCATTATGCTTGTTTTTTGCTGTTTTTTTTTTTCAATGACAAAAAACAAAAACCCTTCATTAACGAATGTTTTTATTAGGAATTTTGTTGGTTTCATATCCATGTTAACATCGCATGTAAAATGTCTACCGAATCTGAATTTTCAGAACAATATAGTGCCACTCCACTTAAGAAGCAAATGTTATCACCTACTTTTATCACAAAGTACCTTCCATCCTAAACATACACGTACACTATCAATGACAGGTTAATCACAGGTTATAGCTTTGACTGACTACCTGCACTGCTTGTTTTGTGCTAAATCTCTTAGTCAGAGACACAGGCATCTCACGTTTCTCCTCGACTGTCTTCAGAGTGATTGATTGTGCTGTGAGAATGAGGACAGACCTGGACTACATTTAAACACGCACTTCTCTCTCTCTGTCTCCTAGAGCATGCAAGTACAAACATCTCTGACACCCTTTATTAGCTAGAAACAAACCCTGGAGGCTTGGGCCAAATGGGAAATATAGGAAAATTGAGCTGCTTTGAACCGAGGTGTTTTTGATAACTACTTGGTATGCTTCCTGAAGGATAACCTGTAGGCTTGGCTTCTTCAAACCTAATCCCTTTGATTAGGTGCCAAGCCAGATAGCGCGCTCTTCCCCTTTCTCTCGTCTCACTCCCGATCCCTCTGTCTTCCTCTCCCTCTGAAGGCCTGACCTACTCCTCCTCATCTGTCCTTTGAAATTGTTCTTGCCCAGACTCTTTCCGTATTGGTGGACAGCCACACAGACCTCATTAAGACCCTCTTCAGAAGTTTGGGTTTTGATGACGCCCTCCCACACGAAGAAACACATGCTTCTATCACTCCTGTTCAGGGTCACCGTGGCCTGCTCCTCCTCCTGTACACCCTGTGACGCCTGCATACCAACCTCTGCCAGGCATAACCCTTGGCGCTCTTGCCAGACTACTGTTTCATTCGGATTACGGCATCTTAAGGAGTTGCTCGTTGGCTGGCTGATGGGGTCATAGTGACAGTTGCTTGCGGATACGAGCAGAAGCCTTCAAGTCGGCTGGATCAGGCTCTGCAGATTCCATCCCAGTACTTGTTATCCAGCTCAGACCCCGGGCTCAACCTTTGTAAACAGCCACCGGTTACCTAATCACCTCCTAATAGCTCTCAGCTTTGCCACTGAGCCGTTTGACCAGAATGTGGCGCAGCCCTCCATAATCCTGTCAGAGTCCATTGAGAAGACTCGCTCTACTCTGATATTCAAAACGCAAACTTCTGCAAAATGACAGGATAAAGAAAAGACAAACTGTCCAGCTGACGCTCACTAGGCAACCTCCACTGAATTAATCCATAAAACCCCAAAACCCCTCTTACAGTTTTAGAGCTCATTTCTGTCCAGTTCATGTTACCCAACCCTGTTCCTCGATTGAATTTAGTCCATCACCAACAGTTTCAAACCCTGCTCCCAGAAGACCCCGGTTCCAGTAATCTTCCAATTTCATCAGTAGCTTCCGGCTCGTTGTCAAACCCACATCCCTAAAGCGTCTCTCACTTTGCTTTCTTATGTGTGGCTCTCTAAAAACACTTCTATGGCAGTCTCCAGAGGTTTCGTAAAATGTTTTCTTCCCAGCTGCAGTTTGTCAAATGTTGTATCAATTTAAATCCATTAGAATCCATATTTCAGGCCTTTCTATTCAGCTTAGTAGTTTATTTAAATAGTGTAGTATTTGACTGCAGAAAAATGTTGATATTTGTTTACTGGCTGTACTTAGCTGAGTACTGATTACAATTTTATTCATGTATTCACCTTATTTTTAATCTAACAACAGACAGCCATTGTTATCTTGAATGTACCATTTCAGCTGCTTCCAGTTATTTTACCTTTTTAAAAACAGTTCACTATGCTGCTTTATGATGCAAACTGGCATTTGTTATCATATTATTTTCAATTTCAATCTCATAAACACTGGGTTGTAGCACAAATGGTCTTAAAGTTTACTTCACTGTTGTTTTATCTAACTATTTACTTACAGCAACTAATAAATTGGAAGTCTCTTTAAAAAAATAAGGTGGATATTTCATTTATAATGTCTATTTTTGCTTACAAGTGAAAGAAATTCTCTCTCTGCTAATGCTGTAAATTTATAGGGCAGTGCTTTGGACTAATTCAAGCCAGAAACTTTAAAAGCAACTCATAAGAGCAATTTATTTTGGAAATCAGGCTAAACTGGTCGTGCTGTATGTTTTTTGATTCACTGACTCATGAGAACCATTTTCTTTTTATGTGTGTACATTATAACATTATTCATATGTTAAAATAGTTGGAAAACTGATTTGGGAATATACTTCAAACTTTAGGAGAACCACACATTTCTAGGATCGGTATTGCCACCAGTTGCTTCCCAGTTTTGTGGTTGAAAGCAAATTCAGCAATAGTGTTTCAAGTTAGCTTGCTAGAGAATCTGTTTCCTGTCACTGTTTCATTGAGCTGATAAACCCCTCAATTTTCTTTGTGTCTAACATTCAGTGTCCTTGGTTGTTTCCGAAGGGCCAAGGCAACCCAGTGTTCCTTGTTTAGTTGTTTTTTTTTCCTTCTAACCCAAACCAGTCGTGTTTGAGATACATCATCTCCCGTTACTATTCCTTCATCCATGTCAGATGTTTTGTAAGAGATCACAGCTGGCTCTTAACCATGTTTTATTTGCCATTTTCCAGCAGCTAACTGAAGAAACAAAAGCTGCCTCAACAACAGGCACGTCAGTGTTTTCAGTACTTCTGGTGGAGTACTTGTGCTTTTCATTGCCATGACATGCATGCATTCTCAGGAGATGTTTCTTGTTAAGCAGACTGATCAAAATGTATCATCAGTGTGAACAGCTAAATCAGCAGTCTAGTCGAATTGTGATTCTGACAACTGCAGTATCCCATCTACAGAAGCCTGCAACCACTGTTATCCTTCTGATCAGAGCAGCGTCATTTCTGAAGTTTCTTATGTGTAGAAGAAGTAGTAGTAAGTAAACTTTGATGTCCTAACATGGAGTTGATGTCCTGATGGAAGGGTAAGCTCCTCAAAGTGGCTCCACCACGATCTATTAAACATAAAGCAACATTTTGTAGAATTATTTATTTACTTCTTCCAACTTTTGTCATGCCAGAGCACAGGGTGTGGATAAGCATGTGTCACAGCTCTTTACAATCCCTTATGATGAAGTCCCGCCCTGTCGTAGCGTAGCATTGCGTACTGCTAAAGCCTAGCCCCCAGCAGCCAGAGAGCACAGAGAGCTGCTGATATCCATGACTGGATTTGAGCAGGCAGGGCAGCCCAAGCCTTGTGCTGATCGCTTTTAGTCAGGGATGGAAAGCTGTCTTGAAAGGCTTGTTAATGGGAGGGAAGCCTCTGTAGCCGTGCGTTCTTGAGCGTTTGTGTGTATGCGTGCTTGTCTGGAGGGGTCGGGGATGATTCTAGGCTAACAGACGTGGAAGATGGAACGACAGTGACCCTGAGCTATGTTGTTGCTCTGAAGTTACAGTAACTACCTCAGGAAACTTCTTCTCTTAGAACCTTGTGTTTACTAACACTTTTACACAGAAATTGAAAACTGGTTATCCACATGAATGTAGAAACTGATATAGTTTACATTTTAGGCATATGAAGTATGATTTCCTCATAACATTAATAGTTTAAATGTGTTCTTATTTTTACTTATTTACAGTGATTAGATGCTTTCAGTTTTAAAATATTGAATTTTAAATGTATTTTAATATACTGTATAATATGTGTGTGTGTGTGTGTATGTATGTATATTGTCGCTGTCGGGCGGAATCCTCGCATCTCCAAAACTCAGGAATTAAAAAAACTGCAGAATTTTTGAGTTATTAAACATTGTATCGTTAAAGTTGGTATTATACCTTATATTGCTATCATATACTGTTGTGTACCAACATTAACACAACATTTCCCCAAAATCATGTTTAATCGGAGATACAAGATTTATGACTTGGGAGCAGGGAGATACGAGATTACGCTGTCATTGATAAGAATGGTACGGACACAGACATCGCTGCTGCCAGCAGTGTTCATCAAAGTATGTGGTCGCGTTGAGCCTTTTGACAAGAGACAAGGCTTTAAGAGCTAATCAAAGCTAATGATTGTGGTTACATACATCTTCCTAAACTCTATTTTAAACGTTAGAGCTATGAGTGATGCAATACCAAAATAAAACAATAAGCTGACTAGGCTGTCTAATAGGCGGAAATTAATCTGCACGCAGACAAAGTCGGCAGTCGCGTTGAGCCTTTTGACAAGAGAAAGGCTTCAATAGTTAACCAAAGCTAACGACTGTGGTTACATACATCTTCCTAAACTCATTTACCTCAGAGGACGTGTTGCTCGACGAGGATTCGTTGTGACTTTCAATCTTGAGGAGACGTAATGCCGCGAGGCTCCCACGGAGTGAAGAAGAGGTGGAGTTACGAGATTTCTCAGACAGTTGAAGTGTCCAATGGAGTTAAGAGATTTGCTCTCAAGCTATTTTCAACACTTTAGATTGGTTAATAATTTGTAAAAATAACAGACCCACGTGGGGACTGACCAATAGCATCGATTTGGGAAAAAATATGAAATTGAAAAAATATATATATATATATGAGTGTGTGTGTATAGATAGATAGATAGATAGATAGATAGATAGATAGATAGATTATTAATGTAATATAACATATATATATATATACAGGTGCATCTCAATAAATTAGAATGTCATGGAAAAGTTCATTTATTTCAGTAATTCAACTCAAATCGTGAAACTCGTGTATTAAATAAATTCAATGCACACAGACTGAAGTAGTTTAAGTCTTTGGTTCTTTTAATTGTGATGATTTTGGCTCACATTTAACAAAAACCCACCAATTCACTATCTCAACAAATTAGAATATGGTGACATGCCAGCTAATGAACTCAAAACACCTGCCCACACTTGGTTCACTAGGCTACACAATCATGGGGAAGACTGCTGATCTGACAGTTGTCCAGAAGACAATCATTGACACCCTTCACAAGGAGGGTAAGCCACAAACATTCATTGCCAAAGAAGCTGGCTGTTCACAGAGTGCTGTATCCAAGCATGTTAATATATAGCATGTAATATAATTATATAGAATGTATATAAAACCTGTGTGTGTGTGTGTGTGTGTGTATATATGTGTATATATATATATATATATATATATATATATATATATATATATATATATATATATATATATATATATATATATATATATATATATATATATATATATACACACACACATACACACAGGTTTTATATACACAGATCAGTTTGTGGCACTGCTGAGGTGGTATGGAAGCCCAGGTTTCTTTGACAGTGGCCTTCAGCTCATCTGCATTTTTTGGTCTCGTTTCTCATTTTCCTCTTGACAATAACCCATAGATTCTCTATGGGGTTCAGGTCTGGTGAGTTTGCTGGCCAGTACATATATAAATGACACATATTTCTTAATATAAATATGATATAATGTAGAACAAAAAATCTTTAAAATAATAAAATATTTTATTAGATTTAAATGATATTATTATTATTATTATTATTATTATTATTATTATTATTCAGATCATTCAGATTTTATTTATTTGGTAAATAATCATGAATGTACATTCAGCCGGTCATTAGTCCTTCAGGGTGATTCCCTTTAGAGACCTGATTATCCTGTTAGGGTTTATTTTTTGTGCAATTTACTGTCCATTATCAATTATTTCTGAACCACTGACACTGACTTAACATTCAATTTGTAATATATGTGACAAACAAGGCTTTTGGTATGTTCAGAATTAATTTTGTACATGTTTGTACGCACACGTGCATTTGTGCATTCAGCTTGTGTTCTCTGTTTCACCTTGTCCTCAGTCTTTCATAAAACAGTCTTGAACATGAGAGAGACAAATTACAGCTGAGTTATCTGCAGGTGTGAGGAGTGTTCTCTAGTCTATAGCTCTGGGCCATGGCGTATATGTTTGAGACTACAGGTAAAGGTGTGTTCACTCAAAAAGGAATGCATGGCAGATCACAGCTTCTCCCCACACAGAGACAGAAAGTAAGCGACTGAGCTGACCGAGTGGGTCAAATGTGTACAAACCATCCCCATTAGCTAGGGAGGAGAGAGTCAGTGTGCCCGGGACATGGAAAGACAGACGGGGAGGAGGAGAAGGAAGAATGTCGGAGGTCAAAGAGACACAGAAAGAGAAAATGAGAGTGGAAGTGAGGGTGTAGAGGGTCACGGCTAGGAAAAAAAAAAAGAAAAAGAGTGAGAGTGAATTAGGGTGACTGCCAAACTGTATTTTGGACAGCAAGCGTTTGACACGTCCTGCTCTACCTCAGCGAGTTCTGCTGGAGGCCATGACATGTAACATGTCCGCCACAGGCACTGCTCCGGTAATTATGTGATTACAGATGAAATACAGCCTGTGTGTGTGTCACAGACTGTGGAACAGGTTTTAGCAGGCTTTTTTGACGCTCTCAAACCTGATAACTCTTTGACACTAGTATATATCTTTATACTGACAGTGAATATGCTTTCAGATCTGAGAGGTCATTACTGATAAAGTCATTGAGAGAAAAACGCATCAGGTGACTGCATCAGACAGGAATGAGGGTCTGGATAGTGTGAATGGCCCCTCGTATACATCTCTCCAGCACAGAAAGTGATGAAGGTGCGCACACACAACCACGTCTAAGAGGAGAACATGTTTGTGCGTGTAGGTTAAGAACGATGGATGGATGGTGCGCTGTGCACTTTAGTTTATTTTCAATTGTAGCTTACAATTTTTCACGGTCATATCATTCCCCTTTTCAAAATAATCCGATGCCGGCTGGATATGCTGGCCTCCTTTCATTTGGGGGTTTGTTTCTGAAAAGGTTGCTATTATAGCCAAATGGGTTGTGTGCTTCTCCAAACACGGCAAACATTAAGCCGAGCTCCGGTTTCAACGTTGCTCTTTAATGAGAGACTCGAGATCAGTTGTATAGCATGAAACCCCAAGTGTGGTTTTACCCCATCAAACACCCATTCTTTCATTCTGTCATTCTTTTTGGTTTTCTTTCACTCTTCTTTTCCTTTCTCCCCTGGGAGAAGTGTTTTTATTTGGTTTACCAATGAATTATCAGCTGTAACAGCCGTCTTTAATAGTGCGGGTGGGCAACGTCACAAGACGGGCAGAGCTGCTCTCCGTTGGTTTTTAGCATGTGGAGCCGCTGACTCATTTTTGGCCTTTAATCCTGGCTCCAGTTGTGGTTGTTGGATCTTTGAACATTTCATAGGTACTGGATATGCGCTATTTTGTTTTAAGAATTATCAACGGCTACGTGTTTTTGCATCACTTTTGAATGTTGAAGTTGCTATTTTGGAAACTCTCCCATCATATTAGTGGTTTGATCATTTTTGGATGGTCATAAATACCATTAGGCATGCCAACAGATGTAGAAAATTTGATGTAAAAGTCTAAAGTCTTTTTAGCGAAGTCTCGTGTCTTATTATTTTGTCACAAGTCAATGTTTCCGTTTGCAGTCTCAAATTCCTTTTACTAATTGTTTTCTATATACTTCAGTTTAGTTTTATGGACACTTTTAGAAACCTGTTTTAGAACAATAATATTAATGTTAATGTTTTTTTTCCACGGGGGTCAAAAAATTATTTAGAATTTAATAATATTTTTCAAGGAATATTTTAATAATTTCTTTTGTCTTTAATACAATGAGAACAGCCAATTATTTATTTTTTAACATTTCTTTATAATTGTTTCCTTTCATATTTTAGGAAGGGAGTCCTTCATAGGGTGCTCATCCTGTTTGGGGGTCTTTGGCATTAAAAAGTTCAAAAACCCATGTGTTGGTTTATGTATTTTATTTCAGTCTTTTTTTTAATAAATGAAAGAAATTACTCATGACAGAGAGTGCATATGTGAATATTTTAAGACCAGACTTTTGCTGTTTATAAGTATATCATTTATAAGTCCAGTTTGAAGGTTTTTTTTTTTTTTTTTCTCAATTTAAATGGGTTGGTTCACCTCAAAATCTGTCATTATTTACTCACCCTCATATCATTCCAAAAATGTTTCAACAGATTTCAACTGTTTTTGTCCATACAATGAAAGTCACTGGGGCCCAAACAACATTGGACCCCATTGACTTTGATTGTGTGGATGAAAAACATCAAAGACACAAGACATTTTTATGTTCCACAGAAGAAAGAAAGTCATACAGTTTTGAGCAGTGTGAGGGTGAGTAAATGACAACAGAATTTTCATTTTTGGGTGAACTATTCCTTTAAGTGTGACTCACTTTTGCAAATGAGTGTAGTCTAGTCTAACCTACCTCAGGATCAAATAAGTAACCAAACTGTCCATACATTTTATCCAGGCCTTAATCATGTTTTAGGTACTGATAAATGCAGCTAGGTGAAGTGTCCACCATTGTCCCCTCTCACACTTCCTGTCAGTCATCATTTAGTCCGAAAGCCTGTTGTACAGCTCAAATAATTCCTCTCCTCTCTGCCTCTATCTCTCTTTTTGTAGTCATAAGCAGGTGTTTCTTCTCTCCCTGAAGCGACTGTTTGTTTAATGGTTTATATATTCTTTTTCTGCCTGCCTGATTACTGGGGCGGTGAATTGGGTTTGAAACATTCACCATGAACTGTTTGAACTTGAAAGCTGTCCCCCCACCCCCTTCTGGCCCTGTCTTAGTGAAAAGCGTGAGCACGCACACACGTACCCACTGCAGAGCTGTCTAATAGCGTTCGTTATCTACACATTATTGCTTATTACTGTATAGCTTGACATGGCTGTCGTAAAAAAACAAACATAAAAAAAAAAACAGTGCGGCAGAATTTCTGACGAACGGGAGCCTTCAATCCTTATTACTACAACACACACACGCTGCGATGCTAATGCAGGGGTTGACAGGGGATGCACACACTTTCGAGGCGCTCACATACACACACACGTCCATAAATGAAAAGCGTTAATTTATATGGACAGCATCTCAAGATTTTGTGTGAATTCGCCTCCTTTACCAGCAGGTGTCGTCGGGCTAATGTGAAGTAAAGCTGCTTTCTCTTTCACACACATACCCACCATGCACAGGTGCACACATAAAGCTGGAGGGGACAGGTAAAGGGTGGAGCGCTTGTGCAACGGGCAGGTGAGTTACTGCATCGGTGTCAGCGAGCGCATCTCACCTGTGAAAAATCTTCCAGCCTCGGGTGACTGTCATATACAGATGTACTACCTCAGTTCCCACCATTACGGGCCGTGTCGGATCAGGACTGGATAATCACACCTCCTGCTCCGACATGCAGAGGCCCAGAGCTGGTGTCTTGGTTAATGACTAACCTGACGAGCATTTGATGTAGCTGAGCATCGACATTAGCGTAGACTAATTTACTCCACCGATGCGGTATTTGGACTCACAGCACGCGTTCCTTCGGGCCGCCTCAGACTGTTATTAAGAGATGAGAGGGGTGTGTTTAAGTCGATCTCTCCCTCTCCTTCCCTTGCTCTCTCCATTTGTCATGTTTGATGATCTAAATTGAGATAGTGTTTGAGGAGTTCTTATGAGAAAGGTCTTTTGTAATGAGCGGAACAGCTGAAAGGCCTGCAGGTGATTCTAAATTACCCTTTATTCCATAAGTCTGCATGATTTACAGTCAAAAGAATAACATGCCATTCTGATGAATGAACAAGCGGGTGTGAAAACGGGCCAATTTCGCCATAAAGCTGCGGCGAGCTTTATTGGGAACGTGGCGTGTGCGAATCCGTACCGTAGTGTTCTGATTTCGCACGAGCGAGCTCTCTGAAGGGAGCCTCTTGTGCGCTCGGAGAGAAACTGCTCTGAGTAGTTTGAAGTTGTAGAACAGACGTTTGGAAAGATCATGAATAGTAACAGCTGTTTTTGGCACTGTTGGATCAGTGTTCTCATTTTGGCTGGGCTGCATTATCTCTGGAGAGCAGAACTTAGGATGGCTACCAGCTACGGCTCCGGGATTTCTCGGCTTACCCCGGCGCTGCTTCGCATCTTCACTTAAGGCGAAATTATCCCGCAATTATGTAAACTCATTTTCCAACACACACACAAAAAGAAAGGCATTAATATATGCTTTCACCTCCAGCCAGTGTTTTATATGCTAATGCGAGTTAGTTTGCAGCGGAAAGAGGAGGTGTTTTATCACAGGGGCTTTTGACTGGGCCTGTAAACGGATCCGTATGTAGAATTAGATTAGAGACAATGTGGAACTCGCGGGAGCGGCCTGGACCCGAGCTCGATGCACGGTAACGGTAGGTTCAGGTCCCACCTCTCTGCTGGCTGCTTGTGTGTGAGCTGCTGCAGTGTTTATCTAAGTCATAATGAACTCTAAAAAGCTGAATAAATCATGCTGACTGTGTTGAGCTCTAAAGGTACAAGCTGGCATTGATGGAGGGCCCAACCAGTGGGGATAGCTTCTGTGAGGAACAGACAGTAAATACAGCTCCGCCATTTGTTTCCCTGTGTGTTGTTGTTCTTCTAAGTCAACAGAGTGTTACAATAAGGAAGGATTGGGTGGACAAATTGTTTATTCTAATTATAATAAATATGTTGTTTATAGTTATATGTATGTATGTATGTATGTATGTGTGTGTGTGTGTGTATATATATATATATATATATATATATATATATATATAGTACTATATAAGCAGTACATTATAGTAAAGAACACATGCTAAAATTATTGCTTTATTAATAGTTTCAAAGCAACTGATTGTATGTCGTCTATATTCATGTTTTGTCAGTGAGACATTTTGTCCACTGTGTGATTGTAAGCATTATAGTAACCTGACTGCACAAAAACACACACAGCGTTACCTACTGATTAATTCCGCTCTGTCTTTATTGAGACATGTTATCTACTGCTATTAATGCGCTGAGATAATTGTACTGGGCGATAATTACAGCCTCAGACTTCAAAAGTGTTTTGCATCTAACATCAGTCTTCATACATAAAGCCTGCGATTTACAGTAAAACTTCATTTAAGGCAATAAGTCTCACAGATTATGATTAGGGTTAGGAATGGAGATAGTGTGCGTGCCATCAGAGATAGACAGGTTAGAACAGGATCTGAACAATATTACTGCACAATGCTGCAGGTTATGAAAAATAATTAGAGATCCTTGTGTATGTGTGTGTGTGTGTGTGTGTGTGTGTGTGTGTGTGTGTGTTTGAGGAATAAAAACACACCCTCACTGTTTTGGAGTTGCATATTACAGTTTTCACAACTTTCATTGCGTGCACTCTCTTTTAATTCCCCTCCAAATGAAGACCATTATTCTCACTCTTGCATACTGTTATTAAGGGGTGGGGGGGGGATATTAAAGTAGCTATTGCATTAAAAATCTTAAGTGCACATTAATGAGAAAATAATGCACTGCAAATGATTCTCGCCTTCTATTCTGAGCGCAGAGGAGACGTCACGGGTATCAGGCACACTGAAGCAAGAACCAGAAGTCTGTTGTGTGTCACCAAAACAATAACTTCATGATTATTTGAAAAGAATACTGAAGATAAATGGACAATTTATGTCATATTGTATCCAGTTTTATTTTTTATTGAGATGCCAGAGCTAATAAAAAAGCATCAAATAGGCAGCAGCCGGTTTCCAAGTTGTTTCTAAAGGTTTCCTGGCATCATGTCCAAAGCCTCTGAAATGCAAACTATAATTAGAGAGAGAGAATGAAAGCGAGAAGGAGGGGAGGGAAAGTGCTTAACGTTAAGTGCACAATCGGGTGTTTGAACCGCTCAGAGTTCAGGCTTCTCGTTTTTGTGTTGCTGTCAGACTGTGTCACGGTGTTAGACTGTGTACTTTTGTGAATTTGCAGGAATAAAGATGAGATGAATCAGATGTGCGCGTATGAAAGCGAGGGAGTGCTCGCCTGCATAAAGAAGAGACTAAAAAGAAGCTGTGAAAAAAAAAAAAAAAAAAAAAAACCTCGGCTTTGGTTTTTCAGGCCCACTGGCAGAACTAAACAAACGGGTGCGTATTGCAGGGGGAGCACATTAACTGTAACGGCTCTTGATCTGTTCGAGCTGAGAGTGCTGTCGGCATGGCTAATAAACACTTCATTTAGTTTTAATGGTGCCGGCGCCTCTCGGCAGCCTTCAAAAGCCCTCTTTATTTGGGTCATTTATGTCTTTCCTCGAGGAGCACCCCGGGGACGCGGGATCTGTCCACACCGCTGCGCGCCGCAGCATTTGAAAGCGAGGGGGAAATTAATAGGGCTATCTCTAAAAAATAAATAAATGATGGGCAGAATGCCGCCAACCAGCCCGCTGAGCTTATTAAAGAGAGACGGCGAGAGGGAGAGAGACACTCGCAGAAAGAAAGATTTTAATATGAATTTTGCACCTTTTAATGTGCGAGTATTTTCCTTTTCCTCTTTGATTTTTCTTTTCTTTTCTTCTCGCCCTCCTTCCGTCTTCGCCGGCTCTCTGTTTCAGATGGAGTAAATGTAAACATGGCAATTATGGATTGTGTGAGAGTTAATTACTGGGTGTGCTCCTGCCCTGGGGGACGTTTGGCAGCGTGTTTGCGTTGATAAAACGTTCTACTCATCAGCAGCCCTCCAATGGTGGCTGTGCCCTCCGAGAGTGGACCGAAGGGAGCCAATCCCAGGAGTCCTCACGGCTCAAGGACCAATTAGTATTAAGCAGAATTAATCTAAACGGAATATTGCCATCCACAGCGGGTCCACTGGAGGTGAGGGGGAATTAACCGACCGGATTGATTGGATGGATCTTTTTAGCGGTCTGCTCTTGCTTCCTCCTCCTGGCAGCCTAAAGTAAAGATTTATAAAAAAAAAAAAAAAGACACATTTGGGGCTGGAATGATAGACTGCTATTAAATGTTTTAATGAGGACAACAACAAACAAAAGTGAACATGGCTAATTTTTCTGGGTAGTACACTCTTAAAAATTTTAATTCTTTTTTAGCGTCTGTGGTTCCATGAAGAAATTTGAACCTTTCCATTGCACAAATGGTTCTTTATAGTGGAAAAAGGGGCTTTTGATCATTAAAAGGTTCTTCACACTAAGAAAAATGTTTCTTTTGAGGACTGTTCACTAAAAGGTTCTTTGTGGAACACAAAATGGTTCTTCTATGACGGGGTTTCCCAAATCGGGGTTTGTGGTGGAACTACATGGGGTTTATGAGTTGATGAAAAGCTAATAATTAATTATACTGAATGAAAAACTAAAATAAATAAATAGGACTGCACTATAATCACGATATAGCTTGGTGCGATTATCAAATCAAAGACTGCAAACTGTATGGTCTGGTGCACTCACAGTAAATGTAATGAACCCCATCTCTGCATGTGCTCTGATTTTTAGTGTGCATTTGAGAATTCTAGTTTTACTTTATTTACACATTTGCATAATTTTTGTGGACATAAGTTTACAGAATTTCACCAGTATTCTGCCAAAATAAAAACTGAAGGATTTAAAATGATAAAAACTTTGAAAGTGGATTATTAAAGACTTAAATATTATTAATGTAAAAAATTTTATTATTATAAATAAGTATTCATTTTGTTTAAGGGGTTCGGCTGACAATTTTTTTTTTTTAGTAATACTTTATATTAGGTGGCCTTAACTACTATGTACTTACATTTAATTTAATTATTTGATACAATGCACTTATTGTGTTCATGTTTTTACATTGTACTTATATTTTTAAAAATGCCTTTATGTAGTTACATCTGTAATTAATTTCTGTAATTACATTTATAATTACACTGCTGACCCATCCCTTACACCTTAACCCACCCTTAAACCTACCCATACCACTAAACCTGTCCCTAACCTTACCCGTATCCCACCACAATAGCAGCAAAAGTGTTTTGCAATACAATATGAACACAATAAGTACATTGCACTTATTTTTTGATGTAAGTTAAGGACACCTAATATAAAGTGACCACTTTTTCTGTGGAATCACTACAAAAACCCATTTTTGGAACCTTTATTTGCCTAAAGGCCAATTCACAGCGCACAGATAAACGCCAACAAACAAGTTGGCCACTGGATTTAGAATTTGATGAAAAATAACTGTCGTGTTCACACTTCCCCAACAGACACTGACAAACGCTGATTGAAAATGTTGACTCGGGTAAAAACAAACCCCAACCAATGCCAACAGATGCTGATGTGGTAACACACTGATGTCTATGCGGTGTGAATTGGCCTTAAGAATGTGTTTGGTCATGTACATGTGCATTGATCTGAGGCTAAGATTTAGCATCCATACCCTATCGTGTTGTGGTCATTTTTTGGTTCAGATGAGCACCCGCTTTGGTTCAGATGAGCACTTCCCTCGTGTCCTGTATCGATTTGGGGCAAATGCAGCTCCATTAGGGTGCAGTAAGTGTGCACGTTTGTTTGGAATGAGAGATGTGACGCGCGAACCCAGCTGCAGTGTAGAATTGATTAGCTCAGGCCTAGAGAATAGGAGTCGGGTCAAGGTTAACCCCGCCAGGCCTCATGCGCGATTATGCTACATTAGCCTGTTAGCGGTCAAACAGGAGGGGTCCTGTTAAGTTAATTAGCACTTTCTCATCATATCAGCACTGACAGGAATTCACAGCTTTCCATTGATCCTTTTTTTTTTTTTTCTTTCTTTCTTTTTTCCATTTAGCAGGCCCATCCCGAGTACGCCGGCACACCTGACTCGAGCCTCTCGGCGGAAAGCGCGCTCATTTGATTACCTGGAAACAATTAGTGCTAGTTGTCCCGCGATGCTACGCTAATATGCTCAGCACCGCAATGCTTTCTCGCTGGAGTTCTGGTGTAGGAGGTTGTATTCAGATTTCACGAGTTAAAGAGTTGATTTAGTAGCCCGTGGAGATCGAGTCGGAGTCTCTTTGCCTCCGAGCCATCTACGTTCACATCAAAAGCAGGTCAAAATTCACAAACGTCGTTTCGCGCAAGCAACCCTAGCGTGTGTTTACATGCAGACTCTGGAAGGATTTAAAGCTACGGGGTTTTATATGCTGTGACAGCTGCTGAGATGAGCGCTGTGTTTGAAGACTGATCTCCTGGAGTTGCAGGTGGAAGTGTTGGGGATGCTCGAGCGAGTGAGAAGCAAGGCAGTTGCCTTTTATGATAGTGTGATACACACTCTCTCTCTCTCCTTCTCTCTCTCTGAGAGACTGGTTCATTTTTTGTGTTTTTGAAATCTTTCCCTCTATACATGCGCTCACACATACACTCGCTATCGGTAATTTCTTCCTTCGGCGATTAAAGCAAGGAAGTGTCAGAGGCACGGCGTCTTTGTCTCTGTCTCGTGGTGAAACACTGATCCCCCTGTCACATCACACCTAATCCCCTCATACACCAAACTGCCATTGTCTTCATTTCACTTTCTCTTCTCCTGCTTCGCTGTCTGTCCTCTCTGTCTCTCTCTCTCTCCTACTGTCTTTCACTCTTGTTTATTTACTTTTCACAACATGCTGGCGTTTGGATGCTGCTTTGTCATGAAGCAGTTACAATGTCTATGACACTTTCATGTGTTTTCACACTTTAAGAAAAAGCTTTTCTCATGAATCAATATTCACTCTGTTTCTGCTTTAAATGGTGTTCACACTGGCAGTGTGATGCGGTGGCAAAGTGACAAGGTCATTCATTTTCAGTGAGAGATGATTATGTCCAGCAACATGAGCAACACTGTCTGTTGGTGGTGTTGTTGTGTCTAGCAACTGAACAAATTTGTAGGATTTTTTTTTTTCCTGCTACATACAGGGCATTTAATTAGGGATGCATAATATATCAGTAACGAAATGACTGATAATTCAACTATTTACCAAACTCACTTAAAGTTGATCTTTAAAAACACTAATAATTTAATATCACTGTTAAATTTGGTTTTTAGCAATTTTCTAAATAAATACTATTTTTTTTATTATGTACATTATAATGTTGTAATGAATTTAAAACATCATTATAATGATGTAGCATTTAACACAATTATTTTAGCTTTTAGTCCTTTATTTCTGTTTTATTTTTTTATAATATAGTATAGAATTTTAGGTCACACTTTATTTTAAGGTCCAATTCTTTCTATTAACAAACCATTAACTATGACTTTTTCCTCAATAAACTCCTAATTTGCTGATTATTAATAGTAAGGTAGTTGTTAAGTTTAGGTATTGGGTAGGATTAGGGATGTAGAATATGTGCTTTATAAGTACTAATAAACAGCCAACGTGTTAATAATAGGCATACTAATAAGCAACTAGTTAATAGTGAGAATTGGTCCCTATATACTAAAGAGTTACTGAAGTTTAATTTTATTGGCTATTTATTGATCATCAGTCATTACATGGAAATAATTCTTAGATTATTTAAATTAAAGTTTTTGAATATCAGTACCTCCCTAAATATGAGTGTGTGTGTGAATGAGCGAGTGAGTGTGTCCCAGCACTGGGGTTGCACGAGTTAGTGCACTCTCAGGGCTGGGTTGCGGCAGGAAGGGCATCCGGCGTAAAACGTGCCAAATCGGTTGTGTGGATCACTCCGCTGTGGCGGCCCCTGATAAAGGGAGAGAGAGAGAGAGAGAGAGCCTCCCTAAATATATTTTAAAAATGGATGCATTGAAAACAGTGTCTGAGCATTCTGAGTGAGCTTCATTCGTATATTTATAATCATAACTGCATTCATGATATTATGAATTGTTCTGCTGAAATTTGTTATTTATATTTTATAAACACCCTCCAGAATGATAATTTTTGGTTTGAACTAAATCGATCTTTTGTCAAAATTGAATAACATTTTTTATATTTACCTACAATACATCTGTGTATTATTTATGATCAGATTTTCTACAACTATGGTCAACTAAGCAGCCCACAAGTAACATTAGGGCGTCTTCTAGCGAGCTCCAGTGATAAAATCACTGTCAGTGTGATCTAGACTTTAGAGGAAGAATAACTCAGTGAATGGAGCAATGTACGGTATGATGATCTGAATGGAATGGGTGAATGAATGAATGAATGAAGGGTTGTGTGATATATGTCACTGAGTGCGGGTGAGTTGTTTGGCCTGATTTGGGTTTGGCCCTTTTGTTGCGAATGTTCTCAGGTGCTGCCATTACAGATCCCCCGACGTGATTTACTAGGATCGAGCACAAGCGCAGGCCTCGGGCTGAGAGGGTCATCATGACAATTATACAATCTTGTTTTCTCTTTCTTTGCTGCCCTGCCCTACATTCCTCTGTGTAATTTACAGCACTGCAGTGAATCAACTTCATTTTGGCATTTGTGACATATTGACATATTTTTGCTGTTAAACAATGTTTAAGGTGGAGATACATGGGGTATTATTACAGGTTCACTCTGAACCAGAGTTTAGTGAGATGTCAACAACCCCAACTTTCCATCTCTTTGAGAAAAAGAGAATTACAGATAAAAGAGACGAAATTAGAAGAGAGCAGACATGTTGTTTAACTCTGTCTGTTGTCCTGACAAATCTGGTTAAAGGAATAGTTTGACTGAATCTGTAATTAAAATCATTTACTCGCCATCATGTCATCTTTTGAAGAATATCCTGGCTCCTCTTTTCCATAAAGTAAAAAAAAAAAAATCCCCCCTCTGCTGGATTTCAAATCTTATTCACATTCAGATATGGTGCGTCCATATGGGTTGTCAGATTTGATGTTAAACCTAATTGGTGTTTGTGCATCTTGCGGATTGTCATATAAATTAAATAAATTAAAAAGTTAAGTTAAATGAAGTTAAATGAAAGTTACATTTGGAATCTTGGAGTGAAAATGGAATGAAAAGTAGGACGAAATGTGTAGAAACCAGGACAGAGGAAACTTATGTTTCTCTGGAAAAACAAACGTGCCAAAATTAGTTTGAGACAATAAATAGTGATAAACAAACAACATGCACAAAGTGTAGAGCTGCAATAAAAAACACATTTTCTTTATTCTTTCTCCAAACAGGCATATTCCAGTGGTCTGTAAATCCAAAGCAGCTTGTTGTTAAATATCTAGTGAAATATCATGTGATCATGAGAGCTCATTAACAATATTTTCATTTTCGTCTTTGGAAAAATTATAAACTAACGACAGATGTACTATATGATCTCTTTTTTTTCTCCATCTCTCTTTCCATCTATCTGTTGCTGAGGGTGTCGTCTAGTTTTGTGGGTTTCTTGGATATCCCAGTGTCCCACAATGAGTTTGTGTGTGTAGTGTTTGTTTGTGCCACCTTTTTATGCTTGTTTTAATTGTGGCGAGAGGAGGAATCCGCGGTTGCATGCTCATATGCTCAGAGCACGGATAAGGGCCAATTATGAGGAACGCAGAGGGAGACGGAGTGGCAGAGACAGGAGAGGAAGGCCTGGTTTGCAGCTGGCCTCCTGACTGCTGCGATGCAGTCTCTCTCATGTCTCTCTCTCTGCTCTTGTACTGTAAAGTTCTGCAGTTGTTAATTTTGGTTTCCCTTTTCTCTCTCCAGCATTTGCGCTCTGTGTGGCCAATTAGAGCATGGCTTATGGGGGGAGTGTGGAGATTAGCTGTGTTCTGATGTTTCCTGGCCATGCTGTGCGGAGGGATCGAGTGGGTGTGTTCCTTTGTGCTAAACGCTTCCTCTGTCCTCAGGACCCACTGACTCTTCTTACTACGCTGTGCAAAACCCCATATTATTAAAATCCCTTTAGACATGAGTGAAAATGGGGTTAGGTTAACCTGGTCTTCTAGTTAAAGGGATACCCAAAAATAAAACTTCTGTCATTATTTACTCACCCTCATGTTGTTTCAATCCTGTGTGTAGAACACAAACAAAGACTTTTGGGAGAATGTTGGAGTCCAAACAACACTGGACTCCATTTTGTATGGACAAAAAACACTAAGACTTTTTTGAAATATCTTCTTTGTGTCTTTCACGGGAAATTTGTACAGGTTTGAAATGACATGACAGTTAGTGTATGACAGACTTTTCGTTACTGAGTAAACTATCCTTTTAAGACCAATTAGTCAACTATTTGTTTAGGCAAATCACAGACTAGTTGACTAATTATAAATAATATCTTAATTGCAGCCCTGTGTAATGACACTATACTTAAAAAGTTTAATGTCACTGAGATTTTGTTTTTTGAAAGAAAGTCTCCCTTGTTCATTAAGACTTTATTTATTGATCAAAAATACAGTAATCACAGTAATATTGTAAAATATTATTACAGTTTAAAATAACTTTTAGAATGTAATTTATTCCTGTGATGAAAAGCTGAATTTTCAGCACTCATTACTCCTGTCTTTAGTGTCACATGATCCTTCAGAAATGAAAATGCTGATTTGGTGTATATTCCTTGTTGAAAACAGTTTTTGTGTGGAAACCATTTTTTTCTTCTTCTCTCTCCAGGATTCTTTAATAGAAAGTGTTTATTATTATTATTATTATTATTATTATTATTATTATTATTATTATTATTATTATTATTATTATTGTAACGTTATAATTTTTACTGTCACTATTGATAAATTTAATGTGTCCTTGCTGAATAAAAGTTTCATGCATAATAATAAACATTTATTTAAAAAAAAAAAGCTGTTAATATTTTAAATAATTTTAATGGTAATTATATTTAAAAATAATAATAATAATAATAATAATAATAATAATAATAATAATAATTTTTATAAAATAAATAATTTATGAAAAATGTAGGCAAGGCAAGTAGAAAACTACTGACCTGAACTGGGTAGCAGAAAAAAACCCTCACTTTTGAGCCCTGGGTGGTGCGTTGTTATTGTGATTTGATCAAAGGTGGTTTTGGCCTGAAAAGTTTGAGAGCTTTTGAAGCAGAACAAGTTTCAACTGCACAGATGTGTCTGTCTTACAGTGACTGGTCGTCAGGTTTGGCTCAATAGCAGGTATGGTTATTTGAGAAGTTGGTGTCCTGAGGTGAATATGTATAGTTACAGAGTTAAGGTCGTGACCCGGGAGGAAGCTCGTCTTATCTCCTTCCATCCGCATCACTCAGAATGATAGCGTTCAGCTCATCGCCGTGTGATAAAGAAAACAGTGCATCATTTGTCAGGCGAGGCCCACTGACAAGACCCCCATTAAGATCCCAGCCTGAGGCTTTAGCTGGACGAGTCATTGCCTGTCTGTTTTGAGTGACAGTTGATAAACTGTCACCTGGATAGAGAGGACATATTTGTTTACAGCTCATTCTCTGACTAATTGTAGATGTCTTTTTTTTCCCAACCCAGCGTCCCTCATCACAAGCTTCACTCTTCTGTCTGTCTTCAAACTTACCGCTCCCCTCCAAATGAGTCTTGACACTGTGGAGAAACGGCTAATGGATCTGTGTAATGGCTTCTGATGACAAACTCCACGCTTGGAGAACCATGTAATCTCTCCACAATTAATTAAAGTGCTTACCGCTCTCTTACACACACATACGCATATGCGCTCACACACTCTCCTCCTCCCTCTCCTTTTCTTTTCCTAAGCAGATGTGGCTAAATGACAGGAATAGCATCGCTGTCAGCGGTAAAAAATGAAGGCCTGGCCTGTTAACAAAGAGAGGGGTGATGTGAGACACAGATGCGGGGTTATCGCTGCCGTAACGCTGGGATGGATGCGAGAGTCCTGTGCTCCTTAGCATCTGCAGCTAGGCGCTAGTAATTACCACAGCAACCCCCAGCAGCACACCGGTCTGTCAACACCTCCCGCTGTAACACACCACAAAGAGAGATGAAGAGGTAGTGTGTGAGCTAGTTCTGCCTCTACTGTGAACAGTGTTACATTAGATGTATTTGATTGGCTGGAATTACATTCCCCTTCCACTGCTGTGAAGTGGTTACTGATCATATAAGCATGTTGTTTGATTTGACAGGGCAAAATTTTTATGTTCCCATCATGTCCCATCAAATTTGCCAGGGGTTTCATACTGGCTCTGGGGTGCTAAATGAGTTAAAAACTTAATTAAAATATTCGTAATTACTATTATTAATCATTTTATATATTTTATAAGAGTTTAGTGATACTGTCAAAATGTATATTTTAGAGCTTTATATAGTATAGTAACAATAAATTTCTAACATTCTTTTTTTTAAAGTAATTTTTAACACATTTCACAAATTTAATTTTTAATGACTAAATTGTTTATGACAAAATCTGTCTAAACAAATGAGAATAATTATCACAATTATTCTATTGACAGCCCTTTTAAAAACTAAGCAATAATCTGGATATATTGTAATATTATTGTAATAAGATTACTAGTGTATTATTTTTCTTATAATACTAGTATGTAGTATAGATAATCACATGGTTATCATCGCATTTAAGACATCAAAAATTATATTTTTTTATATTATTTTATATTATATTAAATTAAACAGTTTATAAATAATACATATAATAAAATTAATGTTCAATAATTCTAATAATATTAATGCTAATAATAATATGTTATTTTTCTTTACAATATTTAAAATGTAATATATAATGTGTATATATATAATGTATATAATGTGTAGGTACATATATATATAAATAAATATATAAAGAAGGGGATTAACACATTTGGGCATCCAAGGCATCAAACAGTCTGCAAATTCCTGAAATTGTTGCTATAAATTGGCAGTCATGCCCATAAGCACTTTGTTAAAAAGAGTCTAAACTGTTAAAATAATGCCTTTCTGACTTCTAATAATAAAGGGTGTAGGATTAAGCTGTTGAACGAATGGAAAAACTTTCAGCTGTAGTGATGTGATTATCGTTTTCATTTGGAAATCTTCATTGTGATCTTTTTGGTTCAGTTGTTTTGTGGCGGCTGGTTTTTCATTTGGAAGATCAGGATGAGTGGCCACAAAATGCGTCTAGCTCTATACCTATTACCACATCATCTGTTCAGTCCCATTAATAATTAGTTACAGCAAATCCTGCATGAACTCCTCTCAGCCTTGAGAGAATGCCGATATCCCTTCAACTCCATCACCTTTTCCGTTTGTCTTTTTCACCTTTGTGCTTTGTTTTCGTTTTCCACTGCGATATCGATCATAGCGCAAAAGCATAATTAAGCTCATTTTGGAGATAATTCCTCCATCTTAGTTGATGTTTCATAAATAAATGAGGAATTCTCTATGCTTTGTGTAAGTTTTGATAGGAGCCATCAGTTTGGAGTTGCTTTCGCCATTGATTTGATTAAAGGCATTATGCATTGTTTAATGAGTTTTACACTTGGCTGGGCGGAGAAGAATTGCAACACTTTCTTTGACCCAAAATTCACTCGTTCTCTTTCTTTCCTCATCCTCTGTCCTTCTCATTCTCCTTTTCCAGCAAAAAAGAGCCAGCACTGGCACACAGCGCAAACATTGCACAAATCACTGGAGCCTTTTATTTGGAAACATATTTGTTTTTCTCCCCTCAAATTGATTCTCGAAATCAGTTCTGCTTTAATTTCCATTTTCATAAGAGTTTGATAACTACAGCAGGAATTAATATGAAGATTGGTTACCTACCGTATGCGAACGATTGTTGGGAAAACCACAAAAAAAATCGCAGTGCTGCAAACTGCCTCGCAATTAGAATTCTCAAAAAGAAACGATAGCTTTTTTCCCGCTTTCTCTCTCACCTTCTCTTTCTCTCTCTGTCTCACTCTTTCCATTTAGCTTTCATAGCAGTCTTGTTTAGACACCCGTTTTATACCTGTGTCTGTTCAAAAAATGCAGCGTATAAAAGATGAGCTGAATATGTTTGGCTGAATATTGCCCTCCTTCCCCATGCCGATCTGTCTTGCTTAGGGAAGCAATCCTAGGTGCAGTGGATAAACTAATATCAGAGCATCACCTCAGAGAGACAATACAAACGATGGGGTAATCTTTCATCTCTTTATGCATACAGGGAAATATGAAAAATTGCAGTTTAGGAATATTTCCGCGAGATTGGAGGCTCAAGTGGCGGTCGCTGCGGCGCCCAGGGCCACTTCTGACGCCATGACATCCAGAGGAAGAGTGATGAGAGTATTATGCCCGCCTGTCACCCCGCTACGAGCCCCCTGCCATGGCCGCACGTCAACGCACACACATGCGCGCTATTTCTCTCATCGCCGTGATTGACAGCTGGGCTTGACATAATTGTCTCCGTCATCTCTCTCTCCGGTCGCTTTATTGCTCCTGCCACGGCGGCGCCTCTGCTGGAAGAGAAAGATAAATCTGTCATTTATCACTCCTCCTTTCATCCCTCCATCACTCGTCTCTAACAGACCCTGTTAAGGGGTAATCTGCCTGTGTTAGCCAGCGAGCCTATTCATCACCACGAGCGGACCCGGAGGGGTCACGCCGCTCATCCCTCGTCCCCGGTCCCCGTGCGCCGCGGCTGGGCCAGGCAGCGACAGCGAGCTGGTGTGAGCGGAGCTCAGGATCAAGCTCAGGGCAAACAGAACAGGCTCACAGCAATAAGGCGGCATTAGGCTGGGATTGACGCGCACGCTCGGGGTCTGAACTCCCATGATTAGATCTCATATTAGCTGTTAGCATATGGCTAACACCTGAAAACCCCAATGCACTGAGTAAGCCCTGGGACTTATTGAACACACAGCCCTGTGTGAGATGATATCAAAACACCATTGATGGGTTCCTCGGTTGTATTGCTAGCCACTTAACGCTAAGTGCGCCTCCATGACCGGCCGTTAGCTGTGCCGCTATCTGATGTGTCTGAAAACACACCTCATTTTCAACCTGAAGACCATCTTGTGTGTGTTTTGGATGCGGTGACTCCAGGGATTGTGGGTAACCACCCCCCCCAACAATCCTCGAAAGTGCTGAATCCCTTACAATTTAGCAGGTAAATGCTATTGCCTTCACCTCGGAAGCATTTTCAGAGAGAGAGAGGATTTTATTTGGTAGTTTATTGCGTCATCTTTCTCTAAAGCTTCTTTGTTGCTGAGAGTCTCAGAGCTTCTCTGTTTACTCCCCATATATATGTATTATCAGCCTCTTTCTCCTCCTCTTCAATATAGACTTTTTTAACTTCACAACCCACTGCTTATTTTTCTTCTCTCTCTCTTTTTTTATTCAGCTAAATAACCTCTCCGTCCCTGGGTAAATCTGAAGAATATGTATGGGTGTGTGAGTAAGGGAGCCGTTCGGGGTAGATGAGATCAGCGTTCTCATATCTCGCTTGCCATGTGTAGATTTATTGGGCTTCGATAAGCAACAAGCGAGCCATCACTCTGGGCCAATAGACTGCCGTATGCCTTCCTGTACTTATTTCGCAGGACCACTCAGCACCAAACTAGCGGCCCCCATGGGTCTTCCCTGCACCAGAGGCTGCCCACACAACTGCCTGAGTCATTATGTGTTATTATATAAATAAATAGCACACAGAGGGGATGAATGCTGATAGGTCTCGCTCTCAGATGCTTTAAGGTGAATCTAGATTGTCTTCCTTCTTTGTACCTCTTTTTTACTCTCTTTTTTGAGATTTTTTTATGTGTGACTAGCATGCTTGTCTGTGAATGACTGCATAGTTTGCTGATGAAGGTGAAGTGATGGGGAATCTACTTTGAAACTAACTACATGCTGCTCATAATTTAATGCACTTAAGCAACAGTAAAGCTGGCCTTTTGTTCTATCTATCTGTCTATCTACCTATAGTTGGCTATATTTTGTTAGTCAAAAAGCCATACATTTCTGGCACAATTATTTTTTTATTGATCGATTTATTTATTTTTTGGTGTCTCAATTAGGGTGGCAACATTATATTTGAATACTGTAGATAAATGAACACAATACTGTTAAATTAACAAAAAAAAAATAATAATAAAAATGCACCCTGACTTAATATTATTTAACATAATAAAAACATGATAATAAACAGCCACATTAAAATCAAAATTTTAGTCTATAAAAAACCCAAAATGCCCCACAGTGACTCAAATCGGCAAGTCATTTTTTTAAAAAAAATTTGTTCATTTCCAGTAACCATCAGAATGAACTAAATCACCAGAATCACACACTATGCACTGTATCATATATGCATCATTATATACATGTATATACACACACATACATATATAGTACCTTGCCCCCTTCATTTTTCACATTTTATGCTTATTTTTTATGTTCACATTTTATGCATTATTCACATTGATCTACACTCCATTAATGCATATTATGTAAACACCCCATAATGGCAAAGCAAAAATCATGTTTGTCATAACTTTGCAAATTTATAAAAAAAAACAAAAAAAAAACAGAAATATCAAACTTATGCTTTGACATTTGAAATTTACCCCTGGTTGCATCCTATTTCTGATTTCTCCAGGTGCAGATGTAGGTCTGGTCTTGAGTTATTGTTTTAGTCACACTGTATTTTGATCCTGAAAAAGCTGTACTTGTTCTTGTTGTCAGTTCCTGTTTTAGTGTGTATAGAAACCTGTAGTTCAGAAAGAGGTCAGATGGTCATTTTTCACAACACATGTTGTCAAAATACTGTATAGATTGCCTTTTAAACCTTTTTATCCACGCATAGAGCAGGTGAGCTTTCTGTTATCTGTGTGTGTGTGTGTGTTGTGTTATGTGTGGTATTAGAGCAAATCTCTGTGTTTGTGAGGGTGTTATGCACTTCTCTAACCCCTGATATCCTACTGAGAGAAATTTCATCAGATGACACGCTCACTCTCATCAGGGGGGTCTGTCTTCCTCTTTCACTCTCTCTGTCTGAGATATCAAGTGGTACTCCAGGTCTTTTCCAATATCTGAACAAAATAGGGGATTTAGTCTGGACAACAATAGACCTTCGTGTCTCGTTTTTCTTTTCCGATCCAAAATCAGCCTACACATATCCAGTAGCCCTCAAGTCGTGAATGAGCCTTGAAAGTCGTGAAATAACTTCATTATTTGTATTTTGTTTGGCTATTTCTATTTTAACATAACATTTAGCCTTGTATGTGATTTTATGGACAAAACAGGTATATGCTATTAGTTTGTCTTTACACAGATCATCACAAATTGTAGAGATTTGAAGCAACAACAGAGACAGCGTGTTCGGCTTCTTCACACACACACACACACACACACACAAACACAAAGGTCTTGAATAGATTTTGTGTGGGTGAGCAATATTAGCAGAAACTGCTACAGCAGGCTAATCGATGCTCGATGTAAAGACATGCAGACTAGTGAGTGAAATCGCCATTCGGACACGATGACTGTCGATAAGCAGCTGTCTTCCTGATGACTGTAATTGGCCTGGTGTGACCAATCTGAACTCAAAGGATTTGTGTCGTGGTAAATTGAACTGTTCTTGTGTGTGTAGAAGAATATGTGATGTATTATTTATTCCACAGTAGAATTTATATTTATAGTATATACTGTATAGTTTAGAATTGAGATATATATATATATATATATATATATATATATATATATATATATATATATATATATATATATATATATATATATATATATATATTAGTCAAAGAAATTAGCCTCTTGTTCGGTTTAATTAAAATGAGCTAAAGAAACATTATTATTATTATTATTATTATTATTTTTTTTTTACATTTTGCTACAACTTAATTTCATTGTTTTCACTCTACTTATTTAAAAAAAAAAAAAAAAAAAAAAATTGTTTGTTAAAACTAAATGAATCTTTTTGGGGTTTTTTGGGCACAACTAACTTGGCAGTGGATCTGTAGTTCCCAACGTACTTTTGGGTAAATTTGGGGATTAAGTGTTATATTTGGTTTTCAGTTAAATATAGTAGACTATAGGCCAGTTATAGGCTTATGAATTTTATTCACTGCTGAAGCCACCATTTGTAATAGCTATTCTGTGATCTGCCACTTCTTTTGGTGTTACCAAATTTTCCAATAGCATCATCATCCAGGTTATTTTCCACACGGACTTCAGGCTTTTATGAACTTTTGACAGAAGTCTGTGTATGAGTATGTCATCCATTGTAGTCCTGTGTAAAGTCTGAGATGTTTGAGAACAGGTTGTGTGCACAGCGACAATGATCTGGAGAACTTAATGTTCCTTAATGATAAACCTATTGTGACAACTGCGTATGAGACTGTGTGTTTCTAATTGTGCTGTACTTTGAAGAAAAAAAATGTTGTCAGATGTTGAGAATAAATCTACTAAATATGGGTTCAGGAAAATAACCTTAAAGGGTGTTCTTAAAGAAAAAAGTGGTTGTAAAATTTTATTTTATTTTATTTTATTTTATTTGTTGTTATATAAGTTGTTATTTATGAGTTGTTATATAATTCATTATATTCTGCATTGTTCTATTTATTATATAATTCATTATATTCTGCATTTCAATATTTTATTTTATTATTTTTTAGAGTTGTTGTATAATTCATTATATTCTGCATTGTTCTATTTATTATATAATTCATTATATTCTACATTACATTATTTTATTTTATTTTTATTTTTATTTTATTAATAGTCAGTTGTAGTTATAATTATGGTATATCCTCGTTTAAATAGGTGTATGTGTGTAAGTGTACTCGTCTAAGTTACTTATTTCTGTAAGCATTTATGTCAGGATTTCTACCAGCATGCAACTCTGCTAGTAAATCAGCCAGTTACATCACCACACAAAGAGTGTGTCATATGAGATTATATCATTACACAGTGTCTGATTGGGTTTGTCTGTGTGTGTTTGTGTGTGTTTGTGTGTGTGTGTGAGGTGAATCCTGCACAGTCCACTCTCCATTAATTTAATGTTAGGCTGCCTATCATCATGCACAGATGCCTATAGACACATAAATGGCCCTCTTGTGTGTGTACGCGTGTGTGTTTGCACAAGCGTGTAGCCCACTGAGCCTAATGATGCGGAAAGATAGCGTATGCCACTGCAGCACACGACTTTATTTACAAACACACTTTCTCACACACACATACGTATACACACACTCATTAGCTGATCAGTACAGTTATAATAATTAACACATAAAACACCAGCTCTTTCAGCACCCCCCCCCCCCACTCTGTCATTAAGATGATATCATTGAGCATTGAGATGGAATGGTTACGTCTGTTCATTCATTAGAGAATGCATCCATCTGGTGTGTTTGGGTGTGTGGGAGTGTGTTTAGCGGGCAGTGTGCCCATCGATCTGAAAGGCTTCATTAGATAAGTGCTGACATCACAGATTGATGTCTCTTTAAAGCAGCCTGCCACAGCGCTGACAGGGGAAATCAGAGATATTGACTTCCCTGTGGGTATGTGTGTGTTTGTGTGTGTGTGTGTTTTGGATGCTTAGATATGTGAGTGGTGTATGTAAAGTGCATGCATGCATTATGGGAGCAGGTGAATGTGTATGTGTGTCCTATTCCTCTGGTTTAATGGGCTCCCAAGCTTTAGGTGTTCACTAATGATTGTTGTTACACACTCCACAGCGCGGCTAAGGGCCTTGTCAAACTGTCAGCATCACGTACACTCGTTCATACACAGCTTTTCAGAAGAGAAAAGAAGAGAATCAGAGGCGAGGCATCAGACTAATTAGAACCGAATGCAAATTGAACAAACCAGAGAAAGACAAGCTACAAGATGGTGTGGAAATAGAAAATGATGATAGATATAAACTGAAAAAGAATAAAGGAGAGAGGAAGAGTAATTGAGTGAGAGTTTATCTGTGTTTAACCCGTGTCTCTGAGTGCTGATAGCGGATTGATTAAGGATGTCTTTAACATTCAAAGTGTTTTACTAATGAAGACTAGGACAAGATCATTCTTATTGACGACCTATGAGCTGCTATTGATCTCTGTTTAGATTGAGCAACAGAAGTGCGTGCGCGTGTGCTTATTTTAGTCTATGACTCTCTTTAGGCGTTTGTCTGGTTCTGTCACTTATATAAATAAACTACCAAGTTACAGTCATGAATAAAGACCTACATTTCTCACACCTGCCATTATTTATCCAAGTAGGACATGTTTCCTCAATCAACATCCTTGTTGGTCTTGGAACAATATTCTTGTAAACCAGTCAGATTTGAGTGGTAGTTAATAGTTAAAGGTATTACTATGTTTGCTAGGAATGTTGTTCTAAGATCTTAATTGCATCTGAAAATTAGCCATAGGCTAACTCTGCTACACTCTGAGAAAAAAAGGTACAAAAGCTGTCACTGGGGTGGTACCTTTTCAAAAGGTACTCTTTTGTACCTTTTAGGTATGAATATGTACACTTTAGACAGTCATTTGAAAAAAGAAAGGACACCCTATTGAATTCCATGGTTTTCCGTATCTGGTCCTTGGCAGGTCTTAAAATTTGGAAAATAAAACCTTAGATGAATAACAACACATTACATGTCACACGTTGTCATTATTTATTTCACAAAGTAGACCAAAATGTAAAAGCCATGGGTGACAAACTAAGGACACCCTTACTGTTAACATAGGAATTAAGAGGGTAAGTAGCAGTGAGGTTTTGTTAATCAAATGTCTTTGATTAACTGATCATCAGTAAGTGTAAGCACCTCTATAAAAGCAGGAGTTTTGGCAGTTTGCTGGTCTGGAGCCTTCAAGTGAGTGTTAACACAATGGCAAAGATAATCAGAAAGACATCAGCAATGATCATAGAGAAGACATTTTTGCTGCCGTCAATCTAGGAAGGGTAATAAGTCCATTTACAAACAATTTGAAGTCCATCATTCCGCAGTGAGGAAGTTTATTCACAAGTGAAAGACATTCAAGACAGACACTAATCTTCCCAGGAGTGGACGTCCCAGGAAATTCACCCCATGGTCAGACCATACAATACTCTGCGAAATTGCAGACAACCCAAGAACTACACCTCAGACTCTACAGGCCTCAGTTAACATGTTAAATGATAAAGTTTCCAGAAGAAAGCCTTTTCTATCTAAAAAGAACATGGCAGGATAGCTTAGGTTTGCAACAAACCATAAGACTTCTAGAGCAAAGTCCTCTGAATAGATGAGACTAAAGTGGAGACGTAGAGCCATAATGCACAGCGCCATGTTTGGTGAAAGCCAAAATAGCATTTCAGCACAAACACCTCATACCGAAAGACAAGCATGCTGGTGGAGGGCTGATGATTTTGGCCTTGTTTTCACAGTCATTGAGTTGACCATGAACTCCTCTGTATACAAAAGTATTCTAGAGTCAAATGTGAGTCTATCCATCCGACAGCTAAAGTTGGGCCAACACTAGGCCATGCAACAGGACAATGATCCCAAGCACACCAGCAAATCTACAACAGAACGGCTGAAAAAGAAACGAATCAAGGTGTTGCAACAGTCCAGTCAACGTCCAGACCTCATCTGGACTGAAATGCTGTGGCGAGAGCTGTGCATAAACAAATGCCCACAAACCTCAATAAACTTTAGCAACTCTGTAAAGAAGAGTGGGCCAAAATTCCTTCAGAATGATGTGAGAGACTGATAAAGTCATACAGAAGACGATTACTTCGAGTTATTGCTGCTAAAAGTGCTAAAAGATCTACAGGAAATTGAATCATGGGGTGTCCTTTGTCACCCATGGCTTTTTCCATATTGGTTTTATTTTTGCTAAATAAATAGTAACACTGTGATGTATCATGTTTTGTTGTTTATCTGAGGTTTTATTTTCCAAATTTTAAGACCTGGACCAGTTGATTTTATGTTGTGATACAAAAAAAAAAAAAAAAAAAAAAAAAAAGAACATGGTATTGAATAGGATGTCCTTATTTTTTCACATGACTGTATATGTATATATTTAGTATATTGTTTGAACTATTGAGAAGTTCTTCTTTAAATGCAGTATATATACTCAGGACATGGGCATGGGCTGGCTTTCGCTATGAGTCTTTTAAAAGTGGCCTGTCCAGTGCTATGAAGCATGACTCTAGAGGAGATGGATGAGCGGAGAGCAGTCTAATGTGGAAGTGATGTTTCTGTGGTCTTCATGTCTGACCTGTTTCTCATGGCTGAAGTAAATCAGTAAGAATGACGTGCTACATGCTACTCGGCATCAGTTCTTTGTGTTAGGTAAGTTTCGGTTTGATTGTAGTTTTGGCTTCTGTAGCGGTTTGAGAATTGTTGAATTTGGATGATAAAGTTAGAATGATATTCAACAGCCTCATTGCTTAATAAAACAAGGCTTTTTGGATCCCTCTTCATGTGCTGTGTGAAAGCAAAACAGAAAGTTAAAGCTGAAAGTTTTAGCGGTAGATAAGCATAAATTTGAGTGTTTTAGTGTTTAGTTTAGCACAGGCAGTGTTAGCAGCCGCAGGCTGGATCCCCGCTGGGCCCTGCTCACCCAAGGCTCTTTTCCCATTGGCTGCCTTCAGGAGATTAAAGAGAATAAATGCCACCTGATTGGCTGTTTAAAATTTCATAAGGCTTTGCAAAATGCACAGCAATGGCTTGTTTTTTATTATGCATATTATACAAAGGTTTAACCTGTTAAAAGGGAAGGTGTTTTGATGTTGAGTTCATTGAATTGATATAAAAATGACAGTGAAGACATTTATAATGTTATAAAATTCTTTCTGTTCATCAAATAATCTAGAAAAAGATTTTAAATTGTAATACTATTTCAGTATATTACTGTTTTTACTGTATTTTTAATCAAATAAACATAACCTTCACTCTTAAAAATAAAGGTGCTTCAAAAGGTTCTTCAAGCGATGCCATAGAAGAACCATTTTTGGTTGCACAAAGAACCATTCAGTCAAAGGTTCCTTAAAGAACTCTTCTTTAAGTTCCTTAAAGAACTCAACATTTCTTGCTTACCTTTTTATGATCTGAAGAACCTTATTCGCCACAAAGAACCTTTTGTGAAACAGAAAGGTTCTTCAGATATTAAAGGGTCTTTATGGAACCGTTTAGACAAAAAGGTTCTTCTATGGCATCGTGAAGCACCTTTATTTTTAAGAGTGTTGGTGAGCATAGGAGGCCTAAAAGAAAATGAATGACATCTAACCCTAAATTTTATTTGAGAGTAAGTTACTGAATGTTAACTTAAGCAGGACTGTCATTATCACAGCCATGCTGATATTCAGACAGCTTTCTTTCTTATGTGATATTGCTTAATCATAGGGCAAAAAACAACAACTTTAGTCTGCATCAAAATATTCCTGTCTTCTCTTTTTTATAAGCCTCTGTTGAATCTCCCAGGGTGCTGCTCAGTATTTTATTCAGCTTGTCAGAAACAGTAACAGATATATTGTGGGATGATTATTACAGAGTTTTGTTGAAAGCCACTGATCAACAGAGCAATTAAAAACAATGAATAAGGCATCCAGCTTTAGCTACAGCTCAGACAATACAATCCTCTCCTGGTGGACATGACTGTTTGAAGAGAAGTGGAGAGAAATGTCACTCTCTCTTTTTCTCTTTCTCTCTCTCTCTCCATTTCTTTTTCAGTGTGTATCTCTCCCCATCTGGTATATTGTAAATTATATTTACTCCTCTATCAGCACAAAATGAGGTTGTTTTTGTTTGTTAGGTTTGGCATAGTTATGTGACACTGTTACTCACTGATATGGAGATAATTTAATAGTGCCAGCTACATGTGTTTAGCACACCAAACTAAACCAAGTGCCAAAAGCAGAGATCCAGCATTCAATCGTAATTCAGAGAGAAGAAAGAGACAGTTGGAGAGAAAATGAGAGCATAATACTTATGTCCAGAGGTATGTTGGGTGCTAAAGGAGCAATGTAGGTGAAATGCCACTATTTTTGGGATAGTTCACCCCAAAATGGACATTCTGTAATCATTTACTCACCTTATTGTCATTCCAAACCTGTATGACTTACTTTCTTCTGTAGAACACCATTGACTTCCAGGTATATTTTTATATTCCATATAAGAAAGTAAGTCATACAGGTTTGCATCAACATAAGGGTGAATAAATAATGTCAATTTAAAATTTTGGGTGAACTATTCCTTTAAGCTCAGTCAGCAACATATGTTGGCATGCTGTTCATTGCCACCAAGTATTTATAACTTGACACTCAATGGATTTGTTTCACTGCAAAGATTTGCGATCATATAACACACAAGAGTGACTTACTAGACATGTGGCATTTGTCATGTACTTTGTGTCAGGAAACACATGCCACCTTATGAATAAGTTAATAGCTAGAAAGGGGCAGACTGATGTGTGTGTGAGGTGGTGTTGGTGCCAGGTTCATGCCAGGCTCTGCTGAAGGCGATATGCCTTTGCAAGATCCTGTGTAGGATAAGCAGAGGAAGCTGGCAGCATTAACATACCGATGCCGGAGGACTTGAGCGGAAACGCCTCTTCAGTGCCTGTCTTCTCTTCCCTTCTTATTTCACTTCCGTATGTTTCCTTTTAGCCCTTTATTCCATATGTGTGCTTTCTCTTTTCTTCTATGTACTCTTCTTCCTCCATGTTTGTGAACATCACACTTTTTCTCAACAGTATTATATTACAAATCCAGGTTGTTACTCAAAGGGTTTCGCCATTTTCTGTAGGTAGTTAGAAATATGTGGGTTGGGAGTTCATGGCAAAATTGGAGAGCGATTGCTTGTTGAGTCTGTTCTCCAGTGTGTGTAGGCTGAAAATTACACTCATAAAAGCAGTTTTAAATTCCATAACAATCAAAACATGGTGCATTAATTACCCAGAGACACTGACTAACTGTTGTAGCTTTGGTGGGACGTTCCTGCTAACTAGTTTCTCAGTTTACAGCCTCTAAATTGTATTATATTTGCAATAACTTACCAGAGCCAGTTTGGACCTCACAGTCAATGTGTATGGAGTCCGAGTTTCCTCAACGTTTTGTGAAACACCATACATAATTAAAACACTTTTTATAGAAAACTAGTATGAGCACAGACTTCATCTCATGTGAAACAATTCACATGACTCTTCACAAAACACAATATATATATATATATATATTGGCATCAAACTACTGAATGCACCTTTAAATACTACAGATGAATTTAGGCATCACAGCATTGTAATGTACAGTATGAAAAAATGGTTCATTGTTACCTAAAGGTTATTTTTAAGTTAAATTAAGTTTTTTTGGAGATTAGAGTGAGTGTTCAATGATGGTAAAGGTAATCTAAATGTAAAAATAAGGGAAATGGGCATTTGTTATATATAAAATATTATTTATCTTCCATTTTAAATTAAACATCGACCAATATGATAACTTAAAAATCTGTAATATCAAACCAATACTGATAATGTACCAATATATCATGCATCCTAATGACTCACTGTTGTAGCTCTGGTGGGACGTTCCTGCTAACTAGCTTGTCAGTTTACAGCCTCTAAAGCCTCGTTCAGACTGTCAGCCCAAATCCGATTTTGTGCTTATCCAGATGGAATCTGATTTGAATAACTGACTGTCCACACAGCATATCGCAACTGTTCATATCCGATTTGTGTGTCCATAGCGCTCTTTCGTTTTTACTTAATGTGGATTGGTTTCTATGGTAATGCCGTTGCGTTGTTATGCCTACGCTAAAAACAACAGTAACAGCAATACAATTTGCAATACAGATGTTGTCTTACCATCGCGGTTGCGCTGTAGTATTATATTTCGTATTGTGAGGCAGCGGCATAAACGCAGGAAGCTTGAATGTGCTGCCGTGTCCGGTATACTTAGGTTTTTTTTTTGTTTGTTTGTTTTTTTTTTTTTGTCTCCGCTACTTTCAAAACACAAAGAGGTAAGTAACGTTATACTAGCAGTATATTGTTTTTTTTTTCAGCTTGACTTGCACTTCGCAATGACACAAGTTTGTTTCTGCAAAGATGTTCAGCATATTTTCTGCAAAAACGTCTGATGTGTTTACGTTTTACGTGGCGTGAGGATGTGAAAAACTACGCTAAATCTGATCTGACCGGTCAGACTGAAACGGATTTCCAGAAATGCGATTTGAATAGGATTCCAAACCACATACGAATGTAGCTCGAAACGGATTTGCACAAATCGGATTTCATGTCATTCGTTGCCATTCAGACTATTTAAATATGATCGGATTTCAATCGGATTTGCACAAAAATCGGATTTGGGCTGACAGTCTGTACGAGGCTTAAATTGTATTACATTTGCAATAACTTACCAGAGCCAGTTTGGCCCTCACAGCCAATAAGTGTATGGAGTCCAAGTTTCCTCAATGTTTTGTGAAACACCATACATAATTAAAACACTTTTTATAGAAAACTATTATGAGCACAGACTTCATCTCATTCTTTGTATTATTGTTTGTACTCATACTCTCATCATTATTTATATAGCGCTTATTACAATGCAAATTGTGTCAAAGCAGCTTTACAGTATTAAACGGGGAAATAATGTGTCGAAATAGTGTGTCTTACTCCTCTGGCCAGACAAAACCAGCAGTTTAAAACTATGCTGCAGCCGAGTCAGATTGCGCAGAAAACTCATCTGGTTCCTGTGGTCTTGTCCCAACAGCCATCTGGGGGATGAGGTCTTCAGAGGGGATCAGTCTCTGGGGCACATCTAGATGTCCTGGTCTCCCCTGACATTTCAGGGCAGTCGAGGTCATCTCTAGGTGCTGATCCACCATCTGATCTGGATACGGACTGGATCCGGGTGGCTGGATCCGGTTGATCTAATTAATGCATCCTAACAATCCTTTAACGGATTTGAATTATAGAAATGCGATAGTGTATTATGTGTAAGCCAGGTAAAAGAGATGGTTAGCTAAAGGTTATTTTTAAGTGGTTTTTTTTTGTTTGTTTTTTTACATCGAGGTACTCGTCAGGGTTGCCCGCTTTCTCCTCTGTTATTTGCCCTATCCTTGGAACCCTTAGCTCATGCGGTCCGACAATCTGAAACTATTTCTCCCATAATTATACAGAATACTCATCATCATCATGTCTTTGTTTGCTGACGATATCTTATTGTTTTTGGAGAAGCCGTCACATTCTATTCCTCATGTGTTGAATTTATTTGACAATTTTGGATCTCTCTCTGGGTTTAAAATTAATTGGAGGAAGTCATGTCTACTTCCCCTCAATTCTAAAATTGATTCCATGTCCCTTTCTATATCTATTCCATTGGTTCAAAACTTTAAGTACTTGGGGATAGATGTTTTTCCTTCCCTGCAGGAAATCGTCTCAAAAAGCTATAATAGTATTCTAGCCAAAGTATCCTTAGATTTAGAAAATTGATCTCGTCTTCCTACTTCTTTTCAGGCTCGTATATTGGTGATTAAAATGAATGTTCTCCCACGTATTAATTTCTTTTCTTCCATGATTCCTCTCGCTTCACCAGATGGCTACTGGAACAAACTTGATGCATGTTTCACAGTATATATGGGATAGGAAACGTCCTCGTATTAAACCGACTACCTTACAACGATGTAGATTACATGGAGATCTTTCTTTCCCCAATTTTAGACTGTATGCTCAAGCCTTTTCCCTCCGTCCTTTATCAGTTTGGTTTGATCCTGACGCTTCTGTGTCTTGGAGAGCAATTGAGGAATCTATTGTTTATCCGTATAAATTGAAGCATCTTGTTTTTTTGGGGGTTCCACTTAGGCAGTGTAAATCTCGGTTTGGTCCCATTGTAACCCACCTCCTCTCCACATGGAGGGATGTTGAAAGACGTTCACAACTAGTTACAATATGGCATAGGCGTTCACCTATTTTCCACAATAATAATCTTTTGTCAGGCAGTACTCCATTTCATTGTCCGCAATGGACTCTGAGAGATATCTATGATGATAGTGGTTTAAAATCCTTCCAGAATCTTAAAACTCAATATGATCTGCCAGGCACCTCCTTTTTTATGTATTTGCGCATTAGATCGCCCCTACGGGCGTATGGGGTGCCTTGGAACTCAACTGCCTGTTCACCCTTTGCGCAAATCCTTCCTTCTGAGGAATCTCCCTCCTCTGCTTCAGTCATCTATCTCTTTCTTCTTGAGCATTCATACAAACCTTTATCTATTACAACTGTTTGGGCTAAGGATCTTAATGAGGATGTGCATGTTTTATTTTCGGATCAGGTATGAGGTATGTTTAAATTGTCTTCTAAAAACCCTGATCACCAAATGATTCATTGGAAATTGCATTAGGGTTTACTTGACTCCAATGAGACGTTTTTATATGAATATGTCGTCTTCTCCTAAGTGTAATCTCTGTTCGCAAGGATCTTTAGGCATGATTTTGCAATTTTTTTGGGAGTGCCCCTCTCTCTCACCTTTCAGGACCTATCATATTCATTGGGTACTGAGATATGTTTGACTCCGTGCGATTTTTTTCATGAATGACTTTTGGGACACCTTGTCCGTCCAACAAAGATGTTTACTGTTAGCTGCTCTCACAGCAGCAAAAAAAAAAAAAAAAAAAAAAATGCTAGCTAACCGTTGGAATCCTCCTCACACAATGAACAGATGAACCTGGACTGTGTATTTGTTGGACATCATCTCGATGGAAATCTCAACTTCTCGTATACATGGATCTAATGTGAAAACTGTTAATTTATGGCATTCAGCTTTTAATGTTGTCATCTTTTCTAAAATCTTTGTAAAAAATTATTTTATTATTTATTCATCTAATAATGTAAATTATTTATTTGTATTATTATTATTTATTTTATTTTATTTTATTTTATTTTATTTTTTTTTTATTTTTATTTTTATTTTTATTTTTTAAGTCTACCAGGGGGTGGGATGGGTTGGGGTGGGTTCTAAATTTGCACAGTTGCTTTTTGTTTTATACTACTGTTCCCAGAAGAAAATTTAATAAAGAGTTGTTAACAAAAAGTTATTTTTTTTTTTTTTTAAGTTTTTTTGGAGATTAACTTGTGAGTGTTTAATGATGGTAAAGGTAATCTAAATGTAAAAACAGGGGAAATGAGCATGTTATATATAAAATATGAAGCATCTGCCACTTTAAATTAAGCATCGACCAATATGATAACTTAAAAATCTGTAATATCGACCAATAACTGATAATGTACCAATATATCATCCATCCTAATAACTCACTGTTGTTGCTATGTGGGATATTCCTGCTAACTAGTTTGTCAGTTTACAGCCTCCAAACTGTATTACATTTGCAATAACTTAGCAGAGCGAGTTTGGGCCTCACCCCAGAGGCATTTCATTTTCAAAGAGCATCAGAGAACTGAGTTGAACTTGCCTTTTACTGCCTGTTCGACATGAGAGCGACTCAGAGGATGCCGCTGTTCCAATCGGAGAGAGTGTGTGCGATTCCCTTGTGTTGACTCCTTGTTCCTGTTTTGGTTTGTAAGAGCATCTGTTGTTCATGTCGCTCCCCTAGTCTGAGATTTGAGCATAACCCTGGCCTGTCTTTCTCTCTCATAGCGGTAGCGGTGGCCCGTGTGCTTTTTAGAGCATTAAATCCAGCCTCTGCAGATTTGCACGCCTGTCGCCCAGCCCTGTCAGGTGAATGCCAGAGAGACCGAGAGAGGTACCAGAGTCCACGGAGCTACATGGATAAACCATTTGTATCTGTTCAGTGCTGTGAACAGTGATCAGACAATGTACTCCCACGTCTCATGGGGTGCGGTTAGCTATGTGTGCTGTATTTGAGGCGTGAGTGATGTGTGGGGTGGACAGCCAGTGCCCACAGGAGAGGACCATGGAGCAGGGTGCCACAGGGAGCCACCCACATCATGTCTCCTTCCCCGTAGCTGCCCTCCAGCATTCTCTATAAACCTCTCCTTCAGGTTAACCACAGAGTGAAGTAGCGTCATCAAGTGATAGAGTCTGTTTTAGCATGGCCATATTTGTGTGATTTGTTTAGCTTTTGTTTCTAGAGGTGGTTCATATTAGGTTACTTCACAAAGCAATGTTTCTGATAAGAACAGATGCTAGGAGTCACGTGAGAGATGACTTGTCCATGCTTTTTGCAGCATATGATTGGTTATTGATGTTGGCTAGTCTCTTTTTCTGACAGTATTCATTAGGAATGCAACAATATTTAAATTTAAGCCAATATTGATAATTAGATTTTATTTATTTTATTTTTATTCTTATGCAAATATTAAAGTCGGCATGAAACGCAAATTGTTACCATCTTTTCTTCCCTGTTGTGATTGTAAATCCAAGTGAAACCACTTCTCAAATGAGAAAATTCAGTAAAAAATAAGAATTGTCCATTTTGGTTTCATGGTGTTTTTAAAATTCTGTGCTATTTTGTTTAAATTAAATTAAATAAATAAATAATAATAATAATAATAATAATAAATAAATAGTCATTTATTTTAAATTCTGCTGTTGAATATAGGTACATTATAATATACTGTCTGAGATTTAGAAAAAAAAAATAGAAATAAAATAACAGTTGTGTTAAACTTTAGACAGTTAACTTCCGAGTGTTTGGTGATGACACACAAAAAATGGGGAAATGAGCATGCACTTTATGAAATGTGCAATATTGGACAATTTACATCCAATATCAACTGATATAATCCATTAAAAATCTGTAATATTAGGCCATAACTGATCATTTACCAATACATCATGCATCCCCAATATTCATTCCACCTACACATAGTCAGGTACATCCAGAACTGTTATCCACCACGAGGGGACACTCTTTACTCTGTGCTAATCCTTATAGCTCTTTCTAAACCAAAATGTATCTCTTACTCTATTATGAAAGAATGTACATGTACCTCTGTACATATACCACACATCCTCTAACAGCAATTCATACCTTACGACATGAGAAACTAATTGTCATAAATCACACCCTGCCTTGTCAGTGAGTTCAGCATCCTGTTGAACAGGACACAAGTGCTAAAGTAGGATCTGCTAGATTAGAAGCAAACAAAAGCAGGTGAGCCGCAATGTTAGCACGAGTAATTTGGTCCTTTTGTGAACTTGTGTAGACTAGGGTTTAGCTCTTGTCAAAAAATTGATGTTTGTCGAAAATGATTTGCGTTGTACAATTCTCAGTGCTGGTTTAATTTAAGATCATTATATTGAGCTGGGTGTGGGTTTGTAGAGTTAAATCTGCTCATAGACTATAATTCAGCCATCTGTTTTAACATACTTGAAGTAATAAATTAAATCTTTCAAAATGGGTGGGCCGAATCCACTTTGAACCCCGGTCCGGGACAGTTGTATTGTAAATGCGCTCAAGGCATCATCAGCGAGGTCACAGGTGGCGGCAGTAATTCTGTCACTATGATTCTCTGCTCGATTCAGCACCTCAAAACCACTTCAGTGGAGAGAAATTTGGCACACAGCTTGCACTCTTATTAAACAACAAAAGGGGGAGGGAGCGTGGTGTTGTAACCTGTTCGTTTTTAATTAAGTGAACCATTCTCATCAAAAGCTCACCTGGTATTTTGGGTTTGTTCGATAATGATGCTTTGAATAAGTGTCAGAGCAACAAATAATACCGTGGGAGAGGACACGAAATCTTCACATGCCTTGCTCTGAAATAGCAAACCGGTGGAGGATTGAATGAATCGGAAACTTGTTCTTGACAGACAGCATATTGTATTCCATGTGTTTGTTTTTCAGTGAAACCGTGTTTTATAGTGTGTATAATGGCAGGCCGCCAAAGCCTGGCTAAAGAGCTCAATTAAAGGTAAGATGCTAAGCACACGAACATCGCTCATGACGTCAAACGGCTAACTCTGCAGATATGACTCACTTTTTGCACCAGATGCCACAACAAACAGATGTTATGAACATATCGGTTATAGCTTCTTGGCGAGGGAAACGATTTGGCACTGGGTTAGATAAAGATTTTCATTGGTTGAGGTGAGTGAACTGATGTGGTTAACATGGTACAGTAAGTTTGTCCTTTGACCTTTATGGAAGCACTGATTGATGCTAACAGTGGAGGACCTGTTACTTTGACGTTTATCAGCTATGGGAAGCAAAAAAATCTCTGGGAATTTTCCTTGAAATAGCTGTATAAAAGGCAAGACGCACACACAATACGCACACATACTGTGTTCTTATTCACCATGGGCAAAAATACACTCTCCCCATCAAATATTCATCCAGGCAAGCTGCTGAATGATTTTCTGTCTGTTCTAGCCGTGTGGCTGGAGGTGGACGGAGCGAGTCAGGAGTCATTAGGCCTGAAGAGGCTGCAGGGTCCTCAGATTTACAGGAAAGAGGGGGAATGGATGGTGACATGTTGATGTTGTACTCAGTATGTTGGGAGTCCCTTGAGAGGCTAACCCCCTCTCTTTTATGCTCCTCTTCCTCCTCCTCTCTGGCCAATTTTGCCCCTTTACTTCGTTTTCTCATTCACAGACAACCTTTAGACTCCAGAGTGACACAGATGATAACTTTCTGTACTTTGTGTCGGCTGTTTCGTTCCAGGAGTGCAGAGGCTAAACAGTTGTGAAGAGTGTAATCTCTCAGATTGACTGGGCTGTCTGGCTCATGTTTGTTTGCTCTCAGACACTGGCCTCGGGCCAGCTGAGGGGTCTGCGAGTCTGACAACTGAGCCCCTTTAGCGATCCATCCTGCTGTTTCCAGATCAGCAGTTAACCCCTTAAGCCGGTCATCTCGCCGTCCCCCGTAGCTGAGCTCTGTGGGTGAATGCAGCCATCCAACGAGGTTCAGAAAGATTACAGTGTGGTTTATGCAGCTTTAATCGGAATCGTATGAAGCAGAGGAAACAATTACTGCTGCTAAACACAGCGATGCTGAATTATACTTGCAAAAAAACGTAAAGGTCACATCACGAGGAATCAAATTTTGCTTGATCTTTTGAGATAAAAGAGTTCAGTATACTATGAAAACAATTTTCATGACTTCAACTTTGTCCTGATTCCAAAAAGAATTAAGAGACCACAACTGGAACAAAAAACTAAATTTGGGAGCCCCATGTGGTTTCTTTGAATTAGAAAAAAAGCAAATTATTGCCCTGACTTGACGTTTTTTTTCCTCCATATGATAAAAGGAAAGTTGTATACCATTTAAGTCTATGGTTGTTCTGTCACTTAAATTACTGTAATTATTATGTCTGTAATAATTGTGCTGAACAGGTTTGTTAATAACATGCTAGCAGGTATTTTTATGTCATTTTAAATGTAATAGCTAGTGCATGATTGGATTAAAGTGAAACTGCCTCCGAAAATGCTGAGTTAAGGTGCAGTCACATTTACAAATTTTCAATTCTAAATCCAGTCATTTTTAAAGGAATCCATTCATTCAGGAATTTAGTTTGAGGGTGAAAGGGTTATGTGAATTCACCATGTTGATCAACAGAAAGTTGCTTGGTTTGAAAGTGATTTCTGTGTGTCATTCATTGGGAGTTCACTACTGACAATAGAAAATGTACCTTTTTTGCCCACAAAATTTCACCTAAAATTTTGCTAATGTGACCGTAGCTTTAGGGGCTGTATTTGCATTCCACTGTGCAGCTTTTCCATTGTTGTATGTAAACATGCAGATGGACGTGTCCTACAACTGCACTCATGTCCTACAAATTTTGCAGCTTCTTTCTCATGGCACGGCATTCTGAAAACATGGCATGTTTCTAGACTTTGCTTTTTTCTTTTCAACTTCCCTGCTTCTTGTGCTTTTAAACACAAAAAACATGTTCTGTGGGAATGGCCTCTTAAGAGTCAATGAAATCACTAAAAAATGGAACCAAATGATACTCAACTTCTCTTAATACACCCACTGACAGAATTTTTGCTTGCATTATTAAAAATTATTTTATTAAAATAAGAATCAGCTGTGCATAAGAACATGCTTGCCGTTTAGTAAGCGTGAGCTCTTGATGTTTTTATTATAATAAGTTGGCTGGAGCTGTATGTTGAAGTTTTAATTGTATGCTGTTTTTTTTTTGAGCAAGTGGTCGTTTGGAAACCACTTATGGTTAATCTTTTGTGAGTGAACAAAAAAACAAACAAAAAAAACGTGTTATGATCTCTTTAAATAATTTTGAACATGAGTTTTGTATATATTTTCTAGTTGTCCTGATTCGATTTACTGTTGTGTTGCATTACAAGAGTTTTACTGGAAACTGAAACAAATCTCATGTTTATCCTACTGTTGTCCTCTATAGAATTTTCTGTTTGAATTGGAACATTCCCATTGTCCTCTTTAAGAACCTTCTCCAGTTCAATTGTTCATGTGCTCTGTTTTTGTTTGCATGTTGATGCTAGTAAAGCTCAGACGGTGTAGACAAAGGGCTGGGTACATTTCACAGCAAATTACTTTCCTCATATCAATGGATGGGAAATATCCATTCTATTCACAACAAAGATAACCTGTTTGATTATGTCAAGCATGTGTTTACCTATCACTTTAACTACGGTGCTTCATTACCGTTAACACACACACACACACATCCTTTTAAACGAACACACACATGCAGAAAATTTATTTAATTTGCTCTTAATTTTTCCTCCCTTTTTCTTTCTCTTACACACACTTACTGTGTAAACACACATCCTCCACCCATTGCCCACGTCTGTGATTCTGCTACTTGCTCGTTGCAGTGCCCCAGGGGCCTGCTTGGCCTGACCGCTCCCTTAAACAAATTGTTGGCAGTTCACAGGCTTTTAAATGCCACACTGTTTTAATTACACTATTTACTCAATAGGCTTCAAAAGCACTTTTCACACAGCAGGAGGAGCAGGTGATCCAGGACTTCAAACCCCTGGTGGATGTTCTCTCACATCTCTTTAATTTGATCTTCTGATTTTTTAGTTTCACTCTGATTATGTGTAGATGATTCACTTCATGCATGCTACTCATATTTGAACAAATTCTATTTCTACTATCTGTCACTTTGTTAGTTTGCACCCAGTACTCTTAAATTATTCCACCAGCCCATTTACAGGTAGCACGTCCTATTTCACACGTTCTTATTAGCAGTTGTCATTTATGAGATCATGACAGTTAGCACCTGCGGCTCTCTCAGTGTAACTATTTCTTAGTAACTGAGACCAGCCTGTCCTCTGAGTTTACGGAAGCGAAATATTAGTGGTACGTGTCCAGGATATGTTGGCAAATAGAGGCATTTGTGTTAGAACATGGCTCTGTTTGTTGCTAATGAGATGACATGAATTCATTCATGCTGGTTGAATAGAGTAATGATACAGGGCTAGTGTCACCACCCAAAGTTAGTCTTTTTTCCACTTCTACCACCACTGTAATCATCTAATCACTTTCACGTCATTTGTTGTTATTGTATTTGCCCGTTTAATTTGGTGTGTGTATACACTAGCCTATGTTACTCATTAAGATGATGCTTTTCACCATTGTTCTTTTGCTTACTTATTTTATGTGCTCTCATTTCGGTAATACAAGGTTCCCTAATGCATTGGGTATCATGAACTAACAATGAACACACTTTTTTACACCATTTATTATTTTCACTTAATGTTAATTTATAAATATACCATTGTTCATTGTTAATGCATTTTCATTCTTAATACACTGCCTTTCAAAAGTCTGGAGTTGGTAAGAGGTGTTTTTTTTTTTTTTCTTCATGCTTATCAAGGCTGTCTATTTGATCAAAAACAAAGTAAAATTGTAACACTGTGAAATATTATTACAAATTAAAATAACTGTTTAAATATATTTTAAAATGTAATTTATTTCTACGATTGAAAACTGAATTTTCAGCTGTCTTCAGTGTCACATGATCCTTCAGAAATCCTTCTAATATGCAAAAAAAAAAAAAAAAAATCACATACCACTCATTCACTCAAATACTCACCCACCCATACACATACTTAAACATGTTTACTAAGATTTCTAATTTATTTATTTACTTATTTAATTACTTCCAGAGTTTATATAATTTGAAAATATTAATTGTTATATTTAACTTTATTATTTTTACTGTCACTTTTGATCAATTTAATGTGTCCTTGCTGAATAAAAGTTAATTTCTTTAAAAATAAATAAATAAAAATTATACTGACCATAAAGCTTTGGACAGCAGTGTATATTAAGGTTAATTTATACAACTTTAAATTTTAAAAATATATTAGTATATGTTGAAATATTACCGTAAGATCCATTAGTACTGTAAAATTAGTACTGTAAAAAATATTTACCAGTTTAAATGCTATGCTTTATGAATCTTTCTCTTTCTTTCTCTGCCATATCTGTAATTAGCAGGCTTTTTTGATCATGTGGGCTTTATAGATGTCCAGTGGACACTGATCATGTGACTGCGGTCAGGTGTGGGTCACTGAAGTTGCAGTATATCTGTCAGAACACTGAAGTTGCAGTATATCTGTCAGAACAGGCACATTTGTCACATTTCTTTCCACTCTGTGATGCCCACAGGGCTTAAGCTTGTGTATGTCGTGTTGAGCGTACAGGACACGTATGCATACAGGTGTGTGTTCTTCTATGTATCCATGAGACTGATCGTTTTACTGGTGCGTTTGTCAGTTTTCATGTGGCAGACGTTTAACATGTTAAACGCAGTGTTAGTGTTCCCAACCTCGCTGTTATCCACTTCCTGATCACTCCGGAATTTATTGGCCCTCAAACACTCCCCTGTGAAAAACTGCAAACATTCAGAACCTCATAACCTTCTCTCCCTCAGGCACTTTTCTCTTTCTCTCTCAAACACATACGCACATATAGCCTTTTCCTTCTCCCAATCTCTCCATATTTCATTCAGACAAGTAAATAAACACCATCAGAGTGAAAAACCCCTAGTGTCTTTTTAAACGCACTAATTAGTTTTGGCCCAGAATATCACAGTGTTGTATTTGGCAGGCTGTCACCTCAGTAGGTGACAAAATGGAGTGATTGGACGTGTCAGGGCACATGTTACTGCAACACTATTTGTTTTTACCTTGGTGACACCCAGAGGGACCACAGTCCAGGTGGGACAGTGCCCAAAATGACACTGAGACCCATGCATCTTTATTCAAGTGTCATTTAATGGAGTTGACTGACAGACAAATGGCTTCAGGCTTGACTGTTGCCCTCTTCACACACTCCTCCTTATTACAACCTGTCTCCGTGTGTACCGGCGTGTCATGTGTGCTGTAAACCGGTGCTGGTGTTGACATCTGGCTGCGTTCTTTCATGAGGCCTGAGGGGGGCGATCGGAGGGGCGTGTGGGATAATTTGTTACGGTGTTAACAGGCTAATAGACGTCCACCTGGTTTTGTGAGTTCAGAGACAGCAGTGGCCTCCTTTGCAATCAGCTTAAGACTTCAGCCCCTTTTTTATTACCCCAATTATGAGAACCGTTTAGAGGCAACCGCTGTGTGTGTGTTTTTCATGTCATCTGGATGGGTTAGGACCCAGACACCCACTCTCACCACATCAAATGAGCCCGTCTGAGTAAAGGTGTGCTGGCGTGGTCTTTCCCCATTTTCTCTTGTGGTGTCTGTGTGTCCTGTAGCAGAGCTTGTTTCATGTGGTCTGCTGTGAGCTGTTGGCGTGCAGATGCTAAAGACCTCCTGCTTCTGGTGGACTCGTTGCCACCCAAATATAGCTCTGCTTATTGTCTCACAACCCACTTACACACGTGGCAAAAGAAAGAAAAAGAGGGAAACTACTTTGGTCTGTTTTTTGTAGCCATTAATTAGGGGAAATGGTAGATCAGATGCTAGTTTTATTAGGCTTTTTATAAGAATTACATACCACTCATTCACTCACATACTCACCCACCCGCACACACTCTTAGATATGTTTGCTAAGATTTTTCTTTTCTTTATTTACTTATTTACTTCCAGAGTTTTGTTTTATTTTATTTTATTTTATTTTATTTTAGACTAGTTTGTTTTTCCCTTTCAATGTTAGTTTTATTTTTATTTCTGTTAACGGGGAACCTGCTTTCTTACAAGGAAATTTGATGAAACTGAATTGTTATTGTTCCTAAAACTCATTGACAAATAATGTCCATTCAGATCTATTCAGTCTTTAATAGCTCAATACATTTAACTTAGATTAGTGCTCACTACCCAGTTTGAACTTTACCAGTTCATTTTATTTCATCTTAATTAAATTTGTCTCCAGTTCAGTTCAGAGACGATAAAAAAAGTTTTAGAACCAGGCAAACCCTTTTTATAGTTTTAAATGAGACTGTCTGAAGAATCAGTTGAAGATGTTATCAGCGTGCTTGTTCGTACTCTTATATTGGAGATGTGATTGCTTGCATGGGCCTTAGAGCCAAATCGTGATTTATGATCGACTCACTTGTTTTTGCATGACTCGTTTGATGGCATTCTCTGAACAGGGCCAATCACTGCCAAAAATCATAAAACTGCACACACACCCTCAACACCTGTGCGCATGAAATGAGAACGAAAAATTTCACCCCATATGAGTAACACCATCAAATACCTGTAAATTTCACAGCAGGCGTATACAAACCACAGACTTCGTATAGACATGCTGTCGTACAAATAACGCTTATCGCAAGCAGATACAGGATAGCACAAGCTAACATCACCGTAATGTCCTAATCAAACTGGCCCATTCGTAGCTGTATGGTTGTAAATGATCTCCTGGTGGGCTAATGCAATTAGCATTGTCTCCTGTCTGTGTACCCAGCATTTTAGCCCTACATCTATCAGCATAATGGCGGTGGGCAGAAGCTCTAATGTTGTCTAATAAGGGCATTTTACTCCCTTTAAGAGTGGGGGGCAGGTCATGTACGACCTCGGAGGTGAAGTCCAGCGCTGTGCTATAAACCACAGCGATATGTCAAAGAGAGGGAAAGTCCAACTGAAAAGAGGTTTTAATCATTTCATTTATCAGTTCATTCTTGCATTTCACTCCCCCTCTCCTCTAGTTTATCTCAGTTGGAGGAGGATTCAGAGAGCGAGGGAAATCGATGCGGAGAACATTACAGTAAAATGTATTGATCAGACACAAAGAGAGCCTTGCGTGCTGCCCAGAGATGGCCTAGTGATGCAATGCTTAAAGGAATTTATCCACTGCCTTCTGCATTAACCTTTTATTGACTGCTTTGCCTGTCCATAATTAACACTCACTTTAGCTAAAGTGGTTAGTTTCAGCTGGGAGGCCAGGTGTGTGTGTGTGTGTGTGTTGCATTGTTCGCGGACCAAGTCGAAGTTCAAGTGCGCCGAATGTGTCGGGTGGGAGCCGCCCCCCAGAAGAACAGAGGTGATAGATCTTCCCTCCACATTAGCTCGCTATTCCAGCAGGCCTGGCTGTAGGGTTATAGGGTTTCAGAGCAAATTGAAATGAGTGATTGTAACGTCGATCTCTCCTGAGCGCGGGTCAGATGGGAGAGGTAGACTGCATCTTGCAGAGATTAATCTGTATGGATGGTTGGCATACATTTCCAAATATACTTCCAACAGTCCACACACACACTTTGTGTCTTTACTCTTAACCACTGAATGAGCGTGGCAATGTGATATGTAGTCACATGGTTAAAGGGTTATGTTATGTGTATTTATTTAACCTAAATGATTCAGTTATGCACATTCGTGATTCGGAGGTGATTCAGTGCAAAGGGATAGTTCACCCAAAAATTAAAATTCTGTCATCATTTGCTCATCTTCAAGTTGTTCCAAAGAACGTTGGTAACCAAACAGTTGACGGTAGCTATATTGACTTCAATAGTATTTTTTTCCATACAATGGAATTCAATGGGTACAGAGAACTGTTTGTTTACCAGTATTCTTCAGAATATCTTCTTTTGTTCTCAACGAAGGAAAAATAAACAACTTGAGGGTGAGTTGTTTTTTTGTTTTGTTTTGTTTTTTTTTTCATTCTAACCATAAATAATGCTGTACGATATTAGAAGGAAAATCCTGTCATCATTTATTCACCACCCTGTCTTCCGAAACCCTTATGACTTGTTTTCCATGTAACACAAAGGGAAGTGAAAGGTGACCATGGCTGTCAAGTAAGATATTTTATGAGTAATAGAAGAGTTAAAATTTTCTCTCTTTTTAATGCAGTACCATCACATGACATAATGTTGTTATTTTCTGCTACTGCATTGTCCTCTTTGAAGTTCAACAGTTCCTGGTCCCCATTCACTTTCAGTGTATGGAAAAGAGATCACTCTTATATGTTGATTTGGTGCTCAAGAAATTTCTTATCACAGTTGAAAACAGTTGATTCTTGAACAGGATTTTTTGATACATAGAAAGTTCAAAGAAACAGTATTTATTTAAATTAGAATGGTTTGTAACATTATGAAATGTCTTTACTTTCACATTTAGTCAATGTAATGTATCCTTGATTAATAAAAAAAAATATACTGACCCCAAACTTTTAAACAGTTGCGTATATTAATATTAATTTATACAACTTGAAATTTTACTAGGGGTGTAACGATTCACTCGTTTTCTCGATGCATCGATTACAAACCCTGACGATGCATATGCATCGATCTTGAAACATGGATTTTTGAATCGTGAATCGTCGATTTCGGACAGTAATCGATTTAAAATACTACGAATCGAATGAATCGCGATTTCTATAGCGATTCAATGCTTTCAAAATATATACACCTTAAATTACTACAAGCACGAATTAATGGAGACCTTGAACAGCGTTCGTGCCTCACATCTCTCCTTCACGCGCTCCACTATATTTACTGCCTGTCACAGGATTGCACTCGCGCCCCGTTCGTCTCACGGACACATTTTTTGAGCAGCTGATGTGTGATCTCTCCTTAGTACTCGTGGCCAGTACTGCTAAAGTGAAGTAGTTTTAGTTTTCTGTAGTTTTTCAATGGCTCTCGGTCAAAACGTCGACATTTACTTGAGCAGTCGAAGGCTGCGCATTTATTGCATGGACGGAGCAAAAATGTAAGTGTCTAAAACAGTGGTTTTCAAACTTGTTCCTGGAGACCCACAGCTCTGCACATTTTGCATGTCTCCCTAATTTACACACCTGATTCAGATCATCAGCTCATTAGGAAAGAGTTCCTTGAACTCAAATGAGTGTGTCAGATAAGGGAGACATGCAAAATGTGCAGAGCAGTGGGTCCCAAGGAACAGGATTGAAAATCACTGGTCTAAAGCATACGCACAGTTCTATTGAATGATTAATGTGTTTTCACAATGTCGTTGAACCGAATGTATGAAGAAAACTGTTAAAATAACCACAGCATTAACTACAACCTTGAAATAAGAGTGCGAGGTTTATCTGTTAATCAGATGCACAAGTAGCATTCGTTGCTATAGGAAACAGACATCATCATTCATCGATGGAGAGGAAAAGTTAAATACCATAGCATTTTATTTTATGAAAATGAGATAAAGAAATTTTTGCACTGAAATATGTGATCTCGCGCTTGTAGAACTTAAGACGTGCCAGGAAATGCTTAATATGGACAAAGGCAGCTGCAACTAAGCTGAATAATAGGAACTGGTGAAACGTTAAGACAATAAACACAATAATTAAATAAAATTCATGAATGATGCAGTGCTAATTGACATATCACTTATTACTAGGGGTGTCAACGTTAACGCGTTAACGCATGCGATTAATCAAAAAAATTTAACGCGTTAATATTTTTTTAACGCAAATTAATCATGTAATAATGCTTGACCCCAACTTCTTCCCGTCATCGCAGCGCGGAAGGTTATCTATCATTGTGTGATGAGGGTACAGTGAACCAGTGTTCCCAGGGTAACGGCACAAGTGGGCTATTTTGAAAATACTGTCGCGGGAAAAATTACAGAGCCGCGGGTTGCGTTTTTTTGGGCTACTTTTATAATGTACCGCGGCCGCCCAAAGTGTATATAGACAAATGAAAATTAAAATAGACCCTTTTACTAATGTGTATTATAGTTGGAATGTATCCCTGGCAACTTAAGAACGGAGAGACGGCTGTAACATCAGAAACAACGTGAGTTTCAGCCAGAGCACATGTTAAGGCTTTTACACAGCAGAATAAATAAACATGACAACAGCCACTATAGATTATATAAGATAATAAACACACGATTACGATAGGATATGGTTTGTATGTGATTTTCTTGAGATGAATGTGTACATCTGAAATGCTAATTTGTGCAGCGATATAAAAGTCTATAAATAGCATATTTTAACTACAGTAAACGACCAAATTTCACATGTGATCGTAAAAGGAAGTTATTACAAACACTCGATGGTGGTTTAAAGTGAGTTCTGAGTAAAAGTGTACTATTAATCTCATAAATCGTCTAATGAAGCATGATGCTAATATTAGCTCTAATGCACCTGCAGAACAGGTCCAATTCTTCTTCTTAATGCATTTTGTCATAATACTTCACGTAAGGTCGCAAGAAAATATATTGTTGTATTTATTTAGAAATACTTTTGATAATAGTTGGGTAAATGTAAACTGGGGTTGAAGCGATGTGGCTTGGTAAACGTTGTATTGTCAGTATAAAGGCTGATAATGGCTGAATAAAAACAGAAGAATAATGATAAAAGAATAATAAGGATTCTGTCTCATACCTGGCGGAGGTGTGAAAGGTTCTGTTTCCTTAAACTAGTTTGTCATGCATTTCATTATTTCAACACATTTACAGGTAAATCCTAGTATTTTAAATTTGCGATTAATCATGATTAATCACAGTCCAGGACTGTGATTAACGCGATTAAATTTTTTAATCGATTGACAGCACTACTTATTACAGTACAGAAACAATAAAGTTTTCTACCTTATTCTGTGCAGAAAATTGAAATAATTGTTTGTAGTATATAAAGCAATCATGAAATTGCCATTAGGAAAAAATTATAGATTACAAATGATTTATTATTGTCCAGCAGTGTATTTGATTTCTTATAGCAAATTCAAAGTAAGAGATAAGAAAAAAATAAATAATAATAATAATAATAATAATAATAATAATACATAAAATTATTGTATTTGACATTTCTGTCACTTCTGAAATGATGGCTACACACCTGGTTTGACAAAATGCTAGCCTATACATAATACTTTAAGTTTTTTTTTTTTTTTTTTTTAGATCTTGGATTACATAAATTTCTACATATGCCATGTCACGCTATTGCATCATTAAATTAGCATCTAACAATGGACAAAAGTGTTTTTTTCTCTAATTTATGGTTCTCTAACCATAAAGGCTGCTGTGTAATTTGCCCTCTGACTAAGCATTTAAAGAATTCAGGGGTAGCATTTACATAATCCTGTGAATGCACTGATAGAATGCAGAGTCAAATCGTTAATCGAATCGAATCGAATGTAATTGTAAATTGAATCGTTCTGAATTTGCAAAAATCGTTATTGAATCGAATCGAAAACCTATGCCTAGCCCTAAATTTTACATTATATTACTTTACGGTGAAATATTATCTTTGTCAATTAATGCTGTAAAAGTATTGTTTATTAATAGTTAGCACCTTGGACATTCTGTTAAATATCTCTGTTTGTGTTCCACCTGTTGTTTACCGGTTTGGAGCAACATAATAAATGATGCCAAAAATGTCCACTTTTATGCAAACCATCCCTCTTATGTGGATCTTTATGGCTGGCATTCATTTGTATGCTTGTGGTCTCTTTCACCACAGTCTATTTACTTCAGTTCCCTCTTTTCTGTCTCTTCCAATAATCCAGTAAATGATGAGAGAGTTTAAATGCGCATGCGTTTAGAACAAGCTCTCATATTATTTATGAACTGATGTGCTACATTAGTGTACTTAGCGCATGTTAACGGATGTTATTGTCAAGCCCTGTTGCAGTATGAGGATGATATATTGAAGCGCTATATGTTAATTCCACCCTCTGTGTGTAATGCAGCCTCTCATGTGGCCGGTGCAGTTGGAGAGACAGCACTTAACAGGAGAGCCACTCCACCATTAAGTGGCCCTTACAAAATATATAACCACAAATAGTGTCAGAGAGGCGCTGTCCTCTGACCACTGCACAGCACAGACTCATCCATAACACTGGCCTCCTCTGGGCACCCCTGCAGTCTTTGAGTAGAGGACAATGAATGTTTATTGTAGGCTATGACTGCTTGAGACAAGTATTTGTGGGAGAACTTTGTATGTTTGTGAGAATAGTGGTTGTCCCTTCATTAAATGCGAAATGTGTCAGTTTTACACCACTAATGGCACTGAACTGAAGAGGAAAAATAACTTAATTTTTTGGAAAATAAAAATAAAAAATAAAAAATGTGTGTGTGTGTATATATATATATATATATATATATATATATATATATATATATATATATATATGTGTGTGTGTATGTATGTGTGTGTGTGTGTGTGTATATATGTTTGTTTATTTATTTATTTATTTATCAGTGGTGTCAAAATTAGTGCGTTAACGCAATCGATTAATTTTTTTCAGTATAACGCATTAAAAATATTTAACGCAATTAACGCAGGGGCGGGGCTACGGTTGGCCACCCACTCACAACTGCTGCTTCTGTCACTTTTTCTCTTGACAAGAAGTGCATTTATTCAGTCGCAGAATGTCTTTACGACCACATCAAATGGGAGACGTTTCAGACGCGCGCTCCATTTCACTTCAGCGCCAGGCGCGAGTCAAACGAGCGCGGAAACGGTACTGGGCTCGCACTCTTCCATTGCACGCACAAAGGCGCTGGCTGTAGCTTGTATTCTTTCATATCAAAGCGCGAAATAAACTACGTGCATGCGATGTCGTGGTTAGTTAAGTCATGAAGTTACCGAAAAGGCGATTAAAGCTGCCTTAAAACTGTGCATGCGTGTAATATATTTTATATGAGCAGTGGTGGAGGTAACGAATTACAACTACTCACGTTACTGTAATTAAGTAGTTTTTTTTTTTTGGGTACTTGTACTTTTTTGAGTATATTTTTAAAGCTGTACTTTTACTTGTACTTAAGTACAAATTAAGCAAAATAATCTACTTCGTTACTTTTAAATCATAGTTCGTTACTGAGTACGCCCACAATTTGAATTGATATTCAAACCTTAGCCAATAAAGATATCCAATCGTAAACGGACCAAAAAGCCCTGATATCTGAACCGGGAAAAGCCGCCGCTGCAGCAGGGTTGAAGAGCTGATTAAACAGTGAGGAAGCTCAGCGTGATTTATGGACTCAAAGTTTGGAGAAACAAACTACATGGTAGCATTATCTTAAATATCTATATGTTTGATATTGATACTGAAATATCTGACACGGTTCCATTACTCATTTTCCACAGTATCTAACGTAAATACACCTACACAAGCTGCGTCTCACTCTCTCCTCTCCGACAGCGAGTTTGACACGCATCACCTCCTGTCAATTACAGTCTGAATATCTGCGCAGGATTGCAGGTATTCCGCATAATTTTAATTATTCCCGCGCAAATGTGGCTAGCGCTTTATTGAACACAGTCACACAGTCATGTAATCGCAGAAAACTGGATGCAAGCTCTCAAATAGGCCTAACTTATACAAATTAACTGTCCTCTCACTCCGATACTGCTTTTGCGCAGACTGTGCGCAATTGCGATCTCTCCGTGGTTTTAAAGTAGAAATTATTTCTCTTTGCTCCTGGATTAAATTTTGTCAAAAGTTATCAACCATTCAGAACAGATTCAAGCCTGTCCGATGAAAATGCTACTGGAAATTTTATTGACTGTAATTGAAATGCACCAGAAAGTCTTTCAACAATCAAAGATGGAACTTTAATTTATTTACAATGTAGGTTTATGCTAGAAATGTTTTGGAATGGGATATTTGTCTGATTTGTACATATAAATATCCTAGTCTGCCTAACTGCCAGGGGAGGTACTAGACCCTCTTTAGGTGGGCTTCAGCCCCCCTGTTTGTCGTCTCAGCCCCCTAAAACTATCATCAGCTATCTGAACGATCAGACAAGCGCTGCTTCCTCAAGAAAGTTTATCATTGTAGCTCGTTTATCGATCTCAATGTGGTACTCACGCGCTGTGATAGATCGTTAATGTGCGCGCACACATTTGAATGAAGCGCGCACAGCACTGAGAGGCATTGCACGGACAGCACGCCAGTACCAAATCGCAGCCTGGTTTCATGAAAGTGCGTTTCAATGGCACAATTTTATGTTTGGTGTGCTTATGATACGCACCTTCCCCACACCCCTAACCTAACCATTGCGTCTCATATGCACGCCAAAATCAGTTTCTGCTTATAATAGAAACAGAAAATCGTGCCATTGAAACGCACTTTCATGAGATCGCGTCATTCACTTTCGCGTCTTCTCGAGCAAATAAGCAAATACACAAAATATTATTTCACAATGGCTGTCTTGACTGGTATTCAAGTAAATGCAGTCGGTTACGTCTTAAATAAACAAACATTTAAGAAAATATTTGGATGTGTGTCAGTATAACGGATCCATGCATTTCTTATATTAGGCTAGTAATGATAATCAAACAACAAAAGAAAAATATGAGAATCACTCAGTAAGTAACTTCTGTAAATTTAATAGGTAATTGTGTCTAATTACTTTATACAGTAATACAGTTGTCATAAGCACAGTAAAATACTGTTTATTTAGATAATTTGTATCATTGTATCTAATGGTCTCTCTGAGGGCTAAGCCCCCCTAAAGATGAAATCCTAGAACCCCTGCTAACTGCATCACTACATTGTACAGACATTACAGGTCAAAGCCATCAGATGATCCATTTATCTAAATAAATAGGCCTAACATATATGGCTCATAAATCAATGCTTATAAAAATTCAGTGTTGTCATATTTCGAATACCTCAACTGAAATGAGGTCATTTAATAATTTTATTACTGACTGTGTACTTGTCTTTTTTGTAAATTCAATTCAGTTTGAAATTAAGCTTCCTTTTGCTGTAAGCTTTTGCAACAAAGTTACCGTATTTTAAAGACACAAATACACAGAATGAGCAAATTGTGATTTTTGTAATGGTAATTGGTCAATATTTATATGTTTGTAAATAAAAGCTTATATTAAAATCTGTTCATCATATAAAGCGAATGTGTCATTTTAGTAGACTTGGATTAAACCAATTTCAAAGCTTGAAATAATGATTGCCTTAAAAAAAAATTTTAATTAATCGTCTGGCAGAGCGTTAGGACCCAGAAGCGGTGAAGCGTGATGTCAGACGTAACAAGCAGATATTCTTAACCACTCCGATCCAAACGTGAATCTGCTATGAGCAAGAGGAGTGGAGGTGCACCACAATAAAACCCCGCCCTTTATTCATTATTCCGTTTCACTTGGAAATACATCACAACGCTGAAGTCAGTTGCAACTTCTGGTTCACGGGTACTTTAATATTGATATTTTTCAAGGTATTGAAGTTAGGAATTCCTGTATCATAACCACTAGCTGATTCACATACTTTGTCAATAAGATAAAAGTGAGTTTTGTTCAAAGTAGCAATTATCCACATAGAACTTTGATATGAATGAATATTTTTTTGGTAATTCATTAAATGTCGCGGGCTAAAATTAACTAGTAACTAGTACTCTGAGTAGTTTTTGAGAGGAGTACTTTGTACTTTTACTTAAGTACTGTTTTGGCACCAGTATTTTTACTTGTAATTGAGTATTATTTAATCAATGTAACAGTACTTGTACTTAAGTACAAATTTTCAGTACTCTTTCCACCACTGTATATGAGTCACATTTATGAACATGTCTCTAAAATGGTTTTCAAAAGTGTCCTGGAGCAGCCCAGCACTGTCTCCCTCATCTAACACACCCGATTCACTCGTCAGCTCATTAATAGAGACTTTAAGACCTGAAATGGGTCAGAAAAGCTGCTGTGATGTCTGTTCATTACAGAACAAAAAAGGAAATCAATAACTTTTATAGCTTAAGGATTCATCTGTATTTAATTCAGAATTTAGTGTTTGATAACGTCAATTTCAATTTCTGTATATTTCTGCTGAAGGGCACAGGTAAATATGACATTATGATAATGGGTTTATGTGAAGATTGTTTTAAGTTCACTTAAATTAGAAGTTATTTTTTAAAGTCTAATAAATGTCAAAATTTTTAGCTCTCAATTATACTGTAATGCTGAATGGCGATAGTTCATATAGTCTATATATGGTTATAGTCTATAGGCTACAGTCCGAAGGGCAATTTTATAGAGAAATCAGTAGTATTGGTGTCAGTGATGCTGTCCTTCAGTCATAAAAAAAGATGCCATTAAACAAATATTAAAATATATACTGTCTTTATGTTGTTTGTACATTAATTTGAAGATTGAATGTGAAATTATTGCAATATAAAAGTATATTTAAAAACTTAGGTGGGATTAATCGCGATTAATTGCGATTAATTTCAGAAAAATGTGCGATTAATTAGTTGTTTTTTTTATCAATTGACAGCACTAATATATATATATATATATATATATATATATATATATATATATATATATATATATATATATATATATATATATGTGTGTGTGTGTGTATATGTATATAATACAGGTGCATCTCAATAAATTAGAATGTCGTGGAAAAGTTCATTTATTTCAGTAATTCAACTCAAATTGTGAAACTCGTGTATTAAATAAATTCAGTCCACACAGACTGAAGTAGTTTAAGTCTTTGGTTCTTTTAATGTGATGATTTTGGCTCACATTTAACAAAAACCCACCAATTCACTATCTCAACGAATTAGAATACTTCATAAGACCAATAAAAAATAAAAAATAAACATTTTTCCAGCCAAATCCTGCTGGAAAATGAAATCAGCATCTTTAAAAAGCTGGTCAGCAGAAGGAAGCATGAAGAACTCCAAAATTTCTTGGTAAACAGGTGCAGTGACTTTGGTTTTCAAAAAACACATTGGACCAACACCAGCAGATGACATTGCTCCCCAAATCATCACAGACTGTGGAAACTTAACACTGGATTTCAAGCAACTTGGGCTATGAGCTTCTCCACCCTTCCTCCAGACTCTAGGACCTTGGTTTCCAAATGAATACAAAACTTGCTCTCATCTGAAAAGAGGACTTTGGACCACTGGGCAACAGTCCAGTTCTTCTTCTCCTTAGCCCAGGTAAGACGCCTCTGATGTTGTCTGTGGTTCAGGAGTGGCTTAACAAGAGGAATACGACAACTGTAGCCAAATTCCTTGACACGTCTGTGTGTGGTGGCTCTTGATGCCTTGACCCCAGCCTCAGTCCATTCCTTGTGAAGTTCACCCAAATTCTTAAATCGATTTTGCTTGACAATCCTCATAAGGCTGCGGTTCTCTCGGTTGGTTGTGCATCTTTTTCTTCCACACTTTTTCCTTCCACTCAACTTTCTAGTAACATGCTTGGATACAGCACTCTGTGAACAGCCAGCTTCTTTGGCAATGAATGTTTGTGGCTTACCCTCCTTGTGAAGGGTGTCAATGATTGTCTTCTGGACAACTGTCAGATCAGCAGTCTTCCCCATGATTGTGTAGCCTAGTGAACCAAACTGAAAGACCATTTTGAAGGCTCAGGAAACCTTTGGAGGTGTTTTGAGTTGATTAGCTGATTGGCATGTCACCATATTCTAATTTGTTGAGATAGTGAATTGGTGGGTTTTTGTTCAATGTGAGGCAAAATCATCACAATTAAAAGAACCAAAGACTTAAACTACTTCAGTCTGTGTGCATTGAATTTATTTAATACACGAGTTTCACAATTTGAGTTGAATTACTGAAATAAATGAACTTTTCCACGATATTCTAATTTATTGAGATGTGCCTGTGTGTGTGTGTGTGTGTGTGTATATATATATATATATATATATATATATATATATGAATATGAATATATATATATATATATATATATTGTAGAAATTTGTACATATATAAGTAATATATATATAAGGGAAACAAGTCAGTTTAGCTCAAAGGAAATCATTTATGATTTTATAGGGAATTTGAACAGAATCAGTGTTTCACGGCTGATCACTGAATCGGCAGCGAGTCACTGAACGAGCCGTATAACATCAACTCTGCACTGGACATTAAAATCCAAAATATAGTGAACACACTATTAATAAGCACAGTAACAAGATCGGCAGATTAAGACATTAACTTGTAAGCACAAAACACAAGATACTTCTCTTTTCAATATAAATAAGACTTTATTTATATAAACCTAAGACATGTAAACTAATCTAATCTAACATATGAACACACGCATTCACACATTCACACGTTGCAGAAAGAGAGGAAAGGATGAGTTTACAGAATGAAAATGTGAAATCCCAAGTTTACAGCAATATGTGCAATTGCCTATAGACCTGAACCATCAATCATTTGACCCTCGCACTGAGTTTCTCAATGAGGCTAAAATTTATATTAAACTGCACCGACTCAGCAAAAGTCTGGAGGTTGTACTTGCTTGTGTTGCCTTAAGGGATTCCCTTGTGTCCTTGTCGTCTTTGGAGAAAGGGGTTTCCCGAGGTTGCTGATTGGCTGAGTTCAGTGGTCTTTCGTAGTAAAGTCTTGTTGGCTCTTGATGCGGAGTTGGTCTGGTTGAAGTTTGGGCGGGTGCAGTCGAAGCTGGACTTTGCGGCAAACTTAACTTAACAAAACTCTCACGGAAAGACAAGAAATTAAAGTAAAAGAATAAAAGAATGTAACGAGACTAGGTGGTTTTTCTTCTCATTGTGGTAGCAGCTGGCATGTAGGCCAGAGCATGCTCAAAGAGCAGCATCAAAACGCGGCGGCAAAAGAAAAGAAGAAGCAGAGGAAGAGCCAAGAGAAGAGCTGTCCTGAGTATTTAAACTCGGTTTCTAGACCATCCTATCTGGACGTCTTGACCAATTAGAAATGATCTTGGCTCGTGGTGTTGTATGTTTCTCCTCCCCATTCATAAATCTAACATGTTATCTTATCAGTCATATGGTCCAAATTTTCCCGCTCTTACAGAGTACAATTTTGGACATGATTTCTCTAACAAGACTATGGTACATTTGACAAAGAATTGATTGGAAGGAACATTTAAAGCATGATTTTTCAAACTCATACATACCACACAAGGATATGAACTCTTAAACTATTCCCTAGTTATTAAAATACATACATAATATGTGATTAAAACACGATGGTTAATCGTGTGGGTTACATACATGATATGGGGTTATGCATAAACATGATAAGTCCTTTTAAGATGATTTTGGTGCATCTGTATGTGAAAAGGCAGTTTCTGTACCATTCTGTGAACCTAAGGACATGTTCTCTGTGAAGACTAGAGAGGTTAAAAGGTCTCTTAAGGAATTTCAGTCTCCATCTTTGTCTTCTATGTGGAGAGCTGGGTTAACCCACCCAATGAAGTCTCTAGCTCGTGATTTCGATCACAGATTTACAAGTAACGGCCATATCTTTGACCATCAGTCCTGATTACTTGCCCCAAATTTGATCGTCTCCTTCCTGAACTGGAATTATCAATAAGTGTTCTTTTGTTTGAATGTTGCAAGCTGTTCTGTGAAAGAGGTTTGTTGGTTTGCTTTCTTCAGAGGGCTGGAGCTAGGAATCTGATTTATGACGAACATCCTCTTGCAGCCTTGGGATCCTCTCTGGAATTTCGGCTCCTCATGTTTCAATGTTCGGATCGAATCTTAACTTTGTCTGACTCGTTCTGATCCTACAATATATATATATATGAATATATATATATATATATATATATATATATATATATATATATGAATATATATATATATATATATATATATATATATGAATATATATGAATATATTTTCTATTTCAATATATTTTAAAATGTAATTTATTCCTGTGATGGCAAAGCTGAATTTTCAGTAGCCATTACTCCAGTCTTCAGTGTCACATGATCCTTCAGAAAGCATTCTAATATGCTGATTTGGTGCTCAAGAAACATTTCTTATAATTATCAAAATTGTGCTGCTTAATGTTTTTTTTTTTTTTTTTTAACACTAAAAATGTATTTATTGTCATTTTTGATTTCATCAAATTTAATGTCTCCTTGCTGAATAAAAGTATTCATTTATTTAAAAAATACTGACTCTTAACTTTTGAACTGTAGTATATTGGTATATGTTGAAATTCACATTACCCTAACTATTTATACCTATTTGCTACCCTAAAATAACCACTAATGGTATAAACAATTCACTTTTATTGAGCCAGAGTTATACATACCTTTGGATTTCTCTTGATGTGCAGTTAAAAGTTCACACTCATCTTTTATAGTATGTTTGATTCATAATGACAGCAAGCTGTGCCTTTCTCTTTCTCTCTCTCTCTTTCTTACACACACACAACCAGAGATGCTGTACATTCTCACTAACACACCCAGTTTTGTCATATTTATGAGAAGCTATATTGTCATATTCTAGTGAAAACCACACTGTCTGTATAATAATTAGCTGACAAAATGAAATGAAGTAACATCAAAGTTACCGTGGAATTAAAGCCACAGGCTTCACCTGCCCAGGTGTAAATGATTGAGATATTAATCAGCACTGGCCAGGTGTGTTTAGAAGGTGATTTACACTGCTTACTCTTGTAGGATTGCAGAAGTGCATTCCTGAGGCTTCGTTCAAAGGAAGAGCAAGGGGATGATGCCATACCACACACACTTGAGCGCACACACACACACACACACACACACAAAAGCTGTGCAGTCCTTCGTTACTTTATAAACGTGTCATTAGGACAGGTTATTGTGTCGTAAAGAAATCAGGAAATGAGTGTGTGGACTTTCCCTAGACAAACACACACTTCTTTGTGTGTTTAGGGCGAAATTAACTATTCACACACTCCCTGGAAAGCACATGCAGTAACCTCGAGTGGGTGTTTTTGCATCAGTTTTAAATACATTTAAAAATCAGTGTAAATACATTTATGTTCAAAAGATTTGGTAATGTTGGTAGTCAGTATTTTTATTTTTATTTTTTGAATGTTTACAGAAAAAAAAAAATATATAGATAGATAGATAGATAGATAGATAGATATATATATATATATATATATATATATATATATATATATATATATATATGGGTGCATCTCAATAAATTAGAATGTCGTGGAAAAATTATATATATATTATATATATACATATATTCTTCTCTCCTTAGCCCATATATATATAAATATATATATATACACACACACACACACAAACACACACACACACACACACACACACACACACACACACACACACACACACAGGCACATCTCAATAAATTAGAATATCGTGGAAAAGTTCATTTCAGTAATTCAACTCAAATTGTGAAACTCGTGTATTAAATAAATTCAATGCACACAGACTGAAGTAGTTTAAGTCTTTGGTTCTTTTAATTGTGATGATTTTGCCTCACATTGAACAAAAACCCACCAATTCACTATCTCAACAAATTAGAATATGGTGACATGCCAATCAGCTAATCAACTCAAAACACCTCCAAAGGTTTCCTGAGCCTTCAAAATGGTCTTTCAGTTTGGTTCACTAGGCTACACAATCATGGGGAAGACTGCTGATCTGACAGTTGTCCAGAAGACAATCATTGACACCCTTCACAAGGAGGGTAAGCCACAAACATTCATTGCCAAAGAAGCTGGCTGTTCACAGAGTGCTGTATCCAAGCATGTTAACAGAAAGTTGAGTGAAGGAAAAAGTGTGGAAGAAAAAGATGCACAACCAACCGAGAGAACCGCAGCCTTATGAGGATTGTCAAGCAAAATCGATTCAAGAATTTGGGTGATCTTCACAAGGAATGGACTGAGGCTGGGGTCAAGGCATCAAGAGCCACCACACACAGACGTGTCAAGGAATTTGGCTACAGTTGTCTTATTCCTCTTGTTAAGCCACTCCTGAACCACAGACAACGTCAGAGGCGTCTTACCTGGGCTAAGGAGAAGAAGAACTAGACTGTTGCCCAGTGGTCCAAAGTCCTCTTTTCAGATGAGAGCAAGTTTTGTATTTCATTGGAAACCAAGGTCCTAGAGTCTGGAGGAAGGGTGGAGAAGCTCACAGCCCAAGTTGCTTGAAGTCCAGTGTTAAGTTTCCACAGTCTGTAATGATCTGGGGTGCAATGTCATCTGCTGGTGTTGGTCCATTGTGTTTTTTGAAAACCAAAGTCACTGCACCCGTTTACCAAGAAATTTTGGAGCACTTCATGCTTCCTTCTGCTGACCAGCATTTTAAAGATGCTGATTTCATTTTCCAGCAGGATTTGGCACCTGTCCACATTGCCAAAAGCACCAAAAGTTGGTTAAATGACTATGGTGTTGGTGTGCTTGACTGGCCAGCAAACTCACCAGACCTGAATCCCATTGAGAATCTAAGAGGAAATGAGAAACAAGACATCAAAAAATGGAGATGAGCTGAAGGCCACTCTCAAAGAAACCGGGGCTTCCATACCCCCTCAGCAGTGCCACAAACTGATCACCTCCATGCCACGCCGAATTGAGGCAGTAATTAAAGCAAAAGGAGCCCCTACCAAGTATTGAATACATATACAGTAAATGAACATACTTTCCAGAAGGCCAACAATTCACTAAAAATGTTTTTTTTATTGGTCTTATGAAGTATTCTAATTCATTGAGATTGTGAATTGGTGGGTTTTTGTTAAATGTGAGCCAAAATCATCACAAAAGAACCAAAGACTTAAACTACTTCAGTCTGTGGGCATTGAATTTAATACACGAGTTTCACAATTTGAGTTGAATTACTGAAATAAATGAACTTTTCCACGACATTCTAATTAATTGAGATGTACCTGTATGTGTATATGTGTGTATATATATATATATATATATATATATATATATATATATATATATATATATATATATATACTATATATATATATAAATTATTCATTCACTCATTTAAAATCTTTATATTGTGTCTGTCAGATTTAAACTTTGTGCAATTATAAAAAGTTGTTGATACCTTTTGTGTCCTAATAGATGCCAGTCAAGCCTGGCACAGACCTTGCCACCTGAGGAAGCACCTGTCGACCGACCCTATTGGAGTAATGAAGATCCTGACATGCCCCTTCCCTTTGACCTCTCTGAAATCATCAATCGCGTTGAATCACTTCTCTGGAGGTGAACTGCAATTAATGTTTTTTCGAATGTCTTATGTTAGGGATTGTATTAAAATCATTGAAGGGAATGTTCAGCCATAAATGCTCAAATGTGACTTTCTTCTGTTTTATTTCTTCCTAGGATGTGAGGTGTTAGTAAAGGAAGGAGATAATTGAGAGAAAGAATGTTATGAGGTGGATGTTAAGAGATAGAGGCCGGGATGGAGATCACAAGTGGCAAAAAAAAAAAAAAAAACATTACAACACACACCTGTTTAGTTTCTCCTTTCTGGCCCACGTTTGCTTGAAGACCAACATTCACCATCACACACACCACATTGAGATCCACTTGGATGAATGGATGGATATAAGAATGAATACAGGGGTGGATACAGGGTGACCAACTGGACGAGACATTTTATTTCCTATTTCCATCAGTATCATTTACTATCACTTTAACAGTCTGTAGTGTTACAATGACCATGCATAGACACATATCAGTAGTAGCATATGATACCTATCCATAAATATACGTATATATATCCATAAATGTATGTTTTAGTTCAGTTCTCCATATATGCTCTGAAGCTTTTTTTTTTTTTTTTGGACAGGCATTATATAGATGTATACAGTATACACAGTTCACTTCTCCTCTGTGTGTGTGTGTGTGTTTGTCTGCGTGCCATCTTTTGAGGGGGAAAGTCAGTAAAAATAAAATGTATGGGGTGGGGTGTATGACATCATTAACGGGTGTCATATGCGTGCCGTTGCCTTTCACCTGGCGTATTGTCTAGGGATTTAGTGTGTTTGAATTTGCCCTAAGTGTGTTTGAATGTTTGCGCGTGTCCCTCTGACTGTTTGTAGGGAGAAGGTAAAGTAAAAGTTGTTAGACTGACTTTGTCAATGATGTTTGTCTATATAGGTGCATGTAGGTACGAGACACGCACATGTGTATGTAACCTTTTAGATGGTTTTATTTCTGTGTGACTGAATATGAATGTGTGTGTATGTGTACATAAGATGTTTCTCTCCCAAGCTGAGTAGTGTCGATAGACGGCTCTTACTGAGCTCTCCAAGAGAACTTACACCCCTTGCATCGCATAATTCTCGCAGCTCATTGGCTCCTAACCTTTCAATAACGCCTGCCTGTGTCTGAAATGCTGCCAGTTTCGGGAGGAATGCACTCAAACATCTTTAAATGATTGAAGGATGAAGAAAAGCACTCTGATGTCCTCTAAACGAATGAAGGATGAATGAAAAAGGGATGACTGTTGAAGTCCAGCAGCTTTGTTTTTATTTTTATGTTTTTCTATGTCATCAGTGTTAATGTAGAAGATCCATATTATAGTATTCGATGAAGATGCTTAAATGTGTTTTATACTTTTGAACTTTTAGAGTTGTCATTGGTTGCCAAATATTGTGTTCTTGCTGAGTAAATGCTGTGAGGTTGGTATATAAATATATATAATCTTTTCTTTCATTGTGTTTTTTTTTCTGTATTCTTTCTCCAGAGTGCCACAAGCCCCTCTGCTTTTCTGAAAGCGTTGTGTGTGCAAAGCACTAGTTATGATAGAAATAAAATACAATGCTGGTTTATCAATCAGTGCATGGGTATTTGTTCTTTTTTTTTCCTTTTTTTTCTTTCATTATCTGAATTTGATTTGTATATTGGTAGCAGTTTCTTCAAATTTTCATTCAAAGTTATCAGAGAATTATTATTCCATTATATAATGCTTAACAGATGATCATTTAAGTATGAATGACCTATGTATCTTTTAAGCATTATATAATCTATAAACGACTAATTAATTGAATTACTATGAGATAATAGAAGTGTTGTGCATTTTATACACTGTGGAGTCCAAAAAGTCTGAGACCAGTGAAAATGCCTTTATTTTGCATTGTTTAGATTTAATGCCATGCCCCCCCCCCCCCCCCCCCCCCTTTATAAATTTCAATATTATAATTGGAATGAAAATCTAAAAATTGACAAATTTCTGAATGGTTTGATATGTGGTTTATTGATTTGAACTCCAAACATGAAAATCTGGCCTTTTGTATTTGGCCTTAAGTTCACATGCAGTGCCAAAACTTTGATTTTGTGGCCTTGAAATACATAATCTTAAATATTTTTTGCATTATTTTCTTTGTTTAAAATTTTCAGTTTGATTTGTATCTCAGATGTGGTTTTAGACTTCTGGATCAAACTTTCAATTTGTGTGAGAGAGATGCTGTCTATTTATCTGCTTTAATACATTTATTTTCCTCTCAAGGCTATTATGGGGTCAAATAGACTGATTTGAGCTTTTGTCTCAGCTCTATTAAAGTGTGTGTGCATGTGTGTGTTGCCTGTAGGGGTTGGTGGTGTTTCCTCTAGTCTGCAGTGAAGGTGTGATAGATGGCTGAGCCTCAGGTGAGCAGGTGATCGTTAATAGCCACTCTAAACTTCACTGCAGTCTGTTCTCAGGCATGTGTGCACAGGTATGCATTGTTCTAAGGAAGGGCAAAGGTCATCAGTAGTTTTATCTCTTACTTCACTGTAGGTGAGAGGAAGATGACCAGGTGCATGTGGAATTGAGTACCTGTGTGTGTGCTTCCTATACAGGATAGGCCGTTTATTATATGATTGACAGCTAAGTTAAAGTCGGATCACATCTCAGAGGTGACATTCAAGCAACATACACGATTTGAAGGACAAATGCAATGTTATACATAATACATTCATACCTGTTATAATGTGCTATACGACAGTGTGCTGAACAGAAACATAAAATGGTTGAGTTTGTACTCCCAAAACCCAGAAGATAATTAGCATTTTTTGAGTCATGGTTTCCCTTGGGAAAAGAAGTTTTGATGTATGATTCAAATCTGCGGTTAACATTACCTGAAGAGATGCTCACAGTTTGTTTTACAACATAAATTACAGAGTCATAGCTCAAATGTGAATTTTATAGCTATTGTGTTTTGTTACTAAATTAGGACTTTACATTTCAGACTAAATATCTGCCTTTTATTTTCTCTACTAATGTATAACTTTAATAAGACATGACTTATGTAGCACATGACTTATATGAACCCCTTTTATGGCATTTCTTCTTTCCTTTTTATAACTTGACAGCCTGTGGTTATTGCATGCTTTCATTGTATGGAAAACAGCAGCAATATTCTTTCACAGATCTCCTGTTGTGTTCTACAGAAGAAAGTCATGAAGGTGAGTAAGTGATGGCACAATTTAAATTTTAAGGTGATCTGTCCTGTAAGAGATAATAATTTCGCCTATTTTCCATTCAAAAAAGCAGATGTCTGATAAGTGCAGACAATATCATAGCAAAGTTGAGATTGTGAGTGTGTGTGTGCACGTTCTCATGAGTCCACATCTCTGCACAGACTGAAGAGTGAGTTATTCAGTGAGACAGTGAGTCCCAAGAGGACCGTGTGTATGTATCTGTGTGTGTGTGTGTGTGTGTGTGTCCACATGATGAACACATAATGCAGTTCTCCCAGTTAACCAGCAATGAGTGGACCTGTCAGACCCATGAGCCTCATGGTTACTGCCTGATGCTGCCATGACAACACTCTTCAGTGCTGTATGGTTTAAACGGCCACTCAAGCTTGTCATGGCTGCTGAAGCAATGGGGAATAACAGCCCTGTGACCCCCCTGATATTAACAGCCATGTGGCCCCAAAGTACAGGAGAAGAACAAAAATTATGCATTACAGTGATTTCAGTATTGTTAAAGTGTGTTGTTGGTGCTTTTATAAAATGTCAGATGTCAGCTTTTATAAAAATATCAGATGTCAGCTTTTATAAAATGTCAGATGCTAGGTTAATAAAAGGGTAATAATTAGGTTAATAAAATAAAATAGAGACTTGTTTTTCTTCCATTCAAAAAATACATCACAGTACAACAAATAACAATAATGGTAAAACAACTACACAAAAGTTTAAATGAAGTCAGCAAACAGCAAAACAATAATCCTATAACAGTAACGGCATAATTTATTTCATGCTGCAATGCATTTTGGGAACTCACAAAGCCGTTACATTTCAACAATATGAAATTCTTTGTTCAGACAACTGTGTTTTACTAGTTGGGACAACATTTGGGGTAATTTTGTTGGTCTGACAAGGATTTTTATGTAGTTTATGTAGCATTTTTTAGTATTTGAGACTTAAAAGGTTTAGTAAACTGGAAAATGAGCAGTTGCAGTTTTTTCAGTGTTGTTTTCTTGTTTTGAGCATGAATCAAACTATGAGATATATGCATTTAATGAGATATATGCATAAAGCAAAAATTTGCACGTGTTAAGAATTTCTTACACAAGTTACAATGTGTGCAAATGTATCTCATTTACGGATGTTTAGAAATTTTACTAGAAAACAAAACAAAAATACTGATGAATATTGAAGATTTTTTCCTCCAGTGGGGGTATGTGGGGGTTACCCCATTTGAGAACAGAGGCTCTTAGTTTGCTCATTACAGGATGCGGGGATCTGGTGCTCTCAGCAATGTGTGTGTGTGTCTGTGTTTGTGATGGAACGGATCTGGCTTTTTGACTGATGCACTGATAGTGATGTGAAACTCTTGGAACACATTTTTGGCACTTGAGTGAAGGGACACTGCTGTGATCTGGCTTAAAGGATTCCAGTGTGTGTATGTCTGTGCTGTTGACAGTTTCATTCAGCTAAACTCTGCTGTGACCTGACTTTAGAAATGTATTTGCAGCACTCCAGAGAGAGAGAGACAGTGTGTGTGTGTGTGTGTGTGTGTGTGTGTGTGTGTGTTGGTGGCCTTCTGAAGTCCTTCCACTCTGCAATGGCTTTGGTCTCAGGGACCACTTTAGAAGTGCCTGTCATGTTGTATGACCCACTTCCTGTCCTGTCCCACAGCACTGGCCACCACTGGCCCCAAAAACCTCAAACACACCAAAGCCACTACAGTTCCCCAGCCTTAGCACTGCAACCATTTCAAACACACACATTGTATTTGAGGTGGTTAAAGTTCAAGAAGACCGTCTGTATGATGTGTGCGGCACTGGTGTTTTTCAGTGTTTGTTTTATGAGAGGTAGTGGGTTTAATCATCATCTCTCTCTCTCTCTCTCGCTCTCTCTCTCAGCTCAATCTAGCCTGACATAACAGAGTCATCTGCAACTCATCTAATATGGATGAAAGGCCTTCATAATATTTCTGGCCTGTGAGTTTCTGCACATATGCTCCATGATCTCCTATTTCAAATCTTCTTTCTTTCTTTCTTTCTTTCTTTCTTTCTTATCATGTTTAATGCATTTTCTAGACACAGGATAGATAAAGCCGGCTATTAGAGAGGAATTAAGATGTTTCAATAGGCCTGCGTTAAGGGATGAAGGAGAGGGTGATATATTCATCAAGTACGATATTCACCTTATCTGCTCTGACCTTGAAGAGAGCGTATGTGCGTTTGGCCACTTCACAGTCGTACACACACCTACACACTCTCCTCTCTGCTCCTTGATTGACAGGTGCTGAAATGAGCCCCTGAATAGCTGTGGGCTTCAGTCTCCCAAATAACTCGCCCGTCAAATTACATCCCGCCTTCCTCACTCGCCCGGTCGCCTGGGAGACCTATTTATTTGTCTGTTTATTTGCTTGGTTTAAATATTTGGTGGGGAAAATATTGAATTTTTGTCCCCCGGTCAAAGTGCTCATATTTAGTTAATAACAAGAGGAGAGAAGGTTGTTTGCTCTGAGAGAAGGAGAGGGCAGAGAAGGAGAAAAGGGAAAGGGGAGGGTGATTTTATTATATATAGGGAAGTCCTTGGAGAAAGAAGATGACCTGTCACTGAGACTCTCTGTGAATGCTGGACTGTAATCATCGCTCATTTACGCATTCTAGAGCTATGAAGGATAAACTGATTTTTGTAGTGTCATTGTATTAATCTCTAAATTGCATTGGTTATGATACCCCTTCGCTACATGACCATAAATGTATTGAACTGGTATTGATCTTCCTTTAAAACACTGTTTGTTTTCATTCTCCTTACACCACATTCTCATTATTTTACTAAACTAATCCTAATTATGTGTGTGTTCTTCACAGCCTGCATAACTGAAGTGATAGTTCATCCAAACATTAAACATTAGTTCATCATTTACTCACCCTCATTCCTGTATGATTTACTTTCTTCTATGGAACCAAAAGAAGATAATGTAAAAAATGTCTGTGTATAAGTTTTTTTTTTTTTTTTTTCAATGGGGTCCAAAAGAAAACTGAAATCCAGTGACATTCAAAATATCTTCTTTTGTGTTCCACAGAGAAAAGTCATACAGGTCTGGAATGGCATAAGTGATACCATAAATAATGGCAGAATTTGTATTTTTGGGTGAAGTACAAAAAAAGTTCAAAATAACCTATATTTGTCACAGTCACCAGTCGAGCTGCACTGCATTTCCCAGCATCCCTCTTGCCACTCACCTGCACTCTGTCATAAATTACTCACACCTGACCTCTATCAGGGAATCCTCCTCACCTGTTTCTGCCAATCAAGCTCCCAATAAGACAACACTCCATCCATACGCTTATTGTCTGGTCTTGCAAGTTCTTCGTCTATCTTGTCACTTACCTGTTGGATCCCTGTGGCTCCGTGAATGTCTTCCTCCAGTTGATTCTCCTAAAAGGGAAAGATAACTGTTAAGGACTGTTAATTCCTCAGTTTATTGAGCTTCATTGAACTCCGAGTTATTGCACTTACCTTTTGACGTTGCCTTCAGTTTGTTTAATAAAGAAGCTCTTTCTATACTCACCCTCGTGTGCCTCTCCATCCAATGTGTGACAATATTTCAGACAAAATCTGGCCAGTATATATATATATATATATATATATATATATATATATATATATATATATATATATATATATATATATTTTTTTTTTTTTTCCCTGCTCCAGTAATTCCAAACAAATTAAAAATCATTTTTGGGTTTCAGTGTTATTTTACTACTGTTAATATACTAATACGGTATTTGTTCATGTTTTTGAATTAGCTTTTATCTTTATATTTTCAGGTTTCATTTCAGTTAAAGATTTAGCAATTTTATGCACTTTTGTCAATTTATGTTTGTTCAGCTTTTAAGTTTTACAGTTCAAGGTATTTTAGTACCTTAACTTATTTCAGTTAGTTTTTTTTTTTTTTTCTGTAAATTAATTTAAAAAATGCTTATATTTACTTTTATAATACTTAGAATAGCCTTGATTAGCGCATTCCTCCGCTGTTTAATCTCAACCTTGCACCCCTATTTTACTTTAGCCACACATGGTGAGAGAAGGAGGGAGATGAGAGAGACAGGGCAGGCTAAGCCCCTAGCAAGTGAGATCAGTGATTTCATATCCCCTCATATTACAGAGTTAATGTGTGTGTCATTCAACCCCTACCTGCCTATTGATTCCTGTTTAAAGGCAATGGTTCGTCAATACCTCGCCCCGCTCCATCTGTCTCCTTTTACTCATAAATAAAGTGCACAGCATTGACCGATCAACCCTCGTCCGTAAAAGCACACATGGTAATGAAGACAGCCTCGCACATAAACACACACACACACACACACACACACACACACAGTCACTCTGTATCGGTTTAAGCATATGTGCTAATCAAAAGTGGCTTGGAGAATACCTGAGGGACTAACACACAAATACACATATGCTCTCACTCCAATCATGGTAATTGCCCAGCAGCACAGTTGTTGTTTAACGTCCCTCGTTGGTGGAATGATGGTTGCTCTAGTTTCATCGATTTCGTTACACTCATTGTTTTTCTTTTGACATCAGCCAACCTCACGCCCCTCCTCGGCTTGTGTAGGTCAGCTCTAAAGGCTGTGTTTGGTCATTTGTCAGACAGTAGTAGCCGAAAGCAAACAGACGCACACGTTTATCATCTCGGGTCAATTATAGATCATACACGGCAGCCTGGTTGCTTTGGTCTGACCACTGCGTTTATTCTCAGTGGTGGCTCAATGTTTCAACCCAGTTTACATTTCAATACAAGAGAATGAATGCACTAACATTACTGTAAATAGAGGTGATGAATGTTTTTTTTTTTTTTTTTTTTTTTTTTTTTTTCTCAAATAGAGTATGGCAGTATATTAATGAGCGCTGAACCATCAAATGTTGCTTTAATGTTAACAACTGCCTTTGAATTAGCAAATTATCTATCTATCTATCTATCTATCTATCTAGCTATCTAGCTATCTAGCTGTGTATCTAGCTAAATCAAGGTTGTGTGTGAGTGTTGACCTGTACCATTTATTTTAAGAGAACTCAAGATCAGAGTTTATTGGACAGAATCTAATTTTGGGTCCTGCCAGGATGCCATAAGTGCTAATTGTATTTTTGTCCCACCTGGAGCTAGACTTTACTGTGATTGGGTGGTTCTTAAATGGGCAAACCACTAATAATTAATAAGACTGATAAACGTGATTGACAACATTCAGAATTTAAAATGTTGTATACAGAGTGCTCAGACATAAACATTCAGTTAATTATCTATTGTGACTCCTAAGATGTTAAACCTATTTCTGTCTTGTTTTCTGTGAATTGCAATTTCTAAAAATTAAAAAAGGATCCCACTTTATATTAGGTGGCCTTAACTACTATGTACTTACATTTAAATTAATCATTTGATACAGTGCACCTATTGTGTACGTACATGTTTATATTTATAAAGAAATACCTGCATGTAATTACATTTATAATTAATTTTTGTAATTACATTTATAATTACACTGTTGACCCATGCATTAAACCTTAACCCACCCTTAAACCTACCCATACCACCAAACCTGTGCCCGTTTGCATAAAGAACCTTAAAGGGATAGTTCACCCAAAAATGAAAATTCTGTCATCATTTACTCACCCTCAAGTAGTTCCAAACCTGTATGAATTTCTTTGTTCTGCTGAACACAAAGGAAGATATTCTGAATAATGTGGGAAACAGAGCAGTTCTGGGGCACCATTGACTTCCATAGTATTTTTTTTTTCCTACTGTGGAAGTCAATGGTGCCCCAAAACAGCCTGGTTACAAACTTTCTTCAAAATATCTTCCTTTGTGTTTGACAGAACAAAGAAATTCATACAGGTTTGGAACTACTTGAGGGTGAGTAAATGATGACCAAATTTTCATTTTTGGGTGAACTATCCCTTTAAGTTCTTCCCTTAAGTATGACACTTAAGGCATGATTTCCCCTTACTTAAGGGAATGATTTAAGGGTGTTGCATATAATCCCTTAAAAGGTTCTCTTAGGTAAGGGAAACTGTTAATAGTTTCACGACAGCGACCCAGGTTTGCCGTGTCCCTAAACTTATCCATGTCCAACCTCAATGGCAGCTTACCCATATCCAACCTCAATGTTTGGGTTACACTTTAAGGTGTCCTTGTTACACGTTACATGTACTTACTATTATAATAACAATAAATTATACATAATTACATGCAAGTAACCCTAAACCAAACCCTAATCCTAACCCTAACCATTAATTAAGTACATGTAGTTAATTAATATTACTCAGTACTTGTATATGTATAAATGTATAATTACACTGTAACAAGGACACCTTAAAAGTAAAGTGTAACTGTGTTTTCCAATAAAATATGAACACAAGTACATTGTACTTATTTATTTATTTATTTTTTTGTAAATAGTAGTTAAGGCCACCTAATATAAAATGGGACCAAAAAAAAGTTTGTTACGTAAATTCAGTGTTCAGTAGCTTTTAGTAGAAACACTGCAGACACAAACAGACAAAATTTATGTTAATTTTGCCATAGTAAGTGTTATCTGTCTTTGTCTTCTTGTGAAAAGCACCGTCCAGTGTCCACCACTGCGTCCAACTACCTTTGTGCCCCATACAGAGCAGTTATAGAAATAAAACACACACATACGCTCTGTCATTGTACAACAGGGACTTGTTACACAAGTAAATCCGAGTTATCTGAACTTTTGAGGAAATCGCAGAATGTGGTTTACCCGTGTAACAAGGCCGAGAGCCTCTCTGTGGATCCCAGGGTGCAGCGTATGTATGTGTTCAGAGCAGCTCAGTGGTAATTCTTCCTTCCTCTCTCCTGCTTCCGGCTCAGTCTGTCCCCCAGCATGCATTGCAGGCGTGACCTCAAAGCTAAATATTACGCCTGCACTTAAAAGAACACACACCGGGGTCCAGGCCTTGAAGTTAGTCAGCATGAAACAACAGGATTATTGTATTACAGTCTATGTGTGAAAAGAAGAGAGAGACAGAGATCAGTCTGCTCTTCCGTTGTCTTTCTCTCCATTGAGCGTCAGATGATATCTCCAAATATTGCTTTAGAGAGCGCACACACATTAGAAGACTCCTAGTCTGTTTACTCCCAAATCATTGTTATTATTATTATTATTATTATTATTATTATTTTATTTGTATTCTTTTTTATTGTTGTTGTTGAGAGAAAGACAACTCGGCCAATCTTACATCCTCTTTGTTCTTTCTTCTTTTCCTGTGAAGGGTGGCAGTTCTCCCTTTTTTCTCCCTTTTTTCTCTCCCTCGTTCCTCTCCTCTCTTGCTCTGTCCGGGGAGTCATTATTGCTTTGGTAAATATTTCATATCCTTCAATACCTCTGCACACAAACACCTGACAACCTTTCACTCACTCACTCACTCACTCTCTCTTACACACACAGACACACAGACACATACGCACAGATCACAGATCAAAACAGCTCCCTCCTGCAGTTCCATCTTGCATTTACATCTGCAGGTTTAGCACACACACACTACACAGGCATTGAGGTTTGTGTTTTAAGAAATAAAGGAGATCTTCCTGGAAGTTGTCATCTCTATGGCCAACACTTCTTAGCTTTTCTGCAGCTTGACTGAGAGCTTTTCCCAAACATTACTCTTTGCACAGATGAAAGGAAGAGGTTCAGAGGCTGCTGGTTAGCTTGTGAAAGAACGTGAGTGTATGTGTGTGTGTGTGTGTGTGTGTGTGTGTGTGTGTTTGAGAGTACCAGCATCCTTTCTAACCTTGAAAAAGCCTGTAATCCATCCTTCTGTGGCGTGTCTATGTTATTGCTCACTTTATTTTAGAGGGATGCAAAAAGGATAAAGTTGAAGATGAGACACTGTCTCTTTTAAGTATGTCTCTTTTTCTATCTGTCTGTTTGTGTACGCGTGAGTGTGGTTACATTGATTTAGCATAGACCAGATGTGCTTCCAGCCTTTCATCAGGCACCCCATCAAAAAGGTGTCCTCGTATTTTATACTCTCTTGTTGATGCTGTTACAGATATATTGATAAAATTGTCTTTACCTGCAGTACAGAGTTGTTCATAAGCTGCATGCACAATACAGAACTGCTTTATCACTGACAAACAATAGAAAACATTTGCAAGTTTTGTTTCCTGTAATTATATTGCTAAATATCCACCTCATCGAGTACTGTTTTTGTTTTCTGTCTTATAAAGTATCCCGTTGTAGTGTTAGAAACCGCTGTAAATGATTTAGCGCAGTGAACTGTTTGAATGAATCAAACTGAATCATGAACAATTTCAGATCTTTTTGCAAACCTGTTTGGCTGATTTGATCAACATGATTATTTGGCAAATTTGGCATCACTAATTCTTATCTCAAGTAACTGCAATATTATCAGGAAAACTGATTCTCAGGTCAAGTATTTTAAAGGGGCGAAGCAGTATTTCTTTTGAGCTCGTCCTAATAAAACTCTTTCTGAGTAATATGCAAATGTTTATGTAGTACCGATTTGAACAATATATGGAATTAATATCCATTTCTCTACTCTAATGGTTGATTGCAAAATCACAAGGTATTTAGAAACCGTTTAAAGAAAGAAACCCCAAAACAGAATGCAATTCTTTATAGAAACCCAAATTTCAGTTGTTCTGTAGTGAAAATGTTATTTTTAAATTCTTGTAACCAGTTAATAGTGTTCTGATCATTTTTCGTTCCTTTTTCCTATTCTTGACAGTTTGTTTTTTATTTTCATTTAAAACCAACCGGTTACCATTTGGAAAGTAGGCTGGAGCCAAAGTATAAAAAATACTGTTTCTGCTCAGAACGGACTAAAATGAAAACATTTAATCTCTAATCCTTGAAAGTCAGCCCATGAATATGTGTTTTTTGCATTGCTATGCGTGCACATAGGAATATGTGAATAGTCATGCACAGAAACCATAACAGAAGAAAGGGCTTTAGCGAATGTTTTGGCTTCTCCTTCTGTTCAGAAGTATTGTGCTGCCAGCAACAGTAGTATGTTTTCTTTCACAGTGACCCAGAGGGAATGTAACATGTTAGCTTCTGCCAAATAGAGAGAAATTAAAAATTTTATTTGATTTACCTTTCAATTCCTTATCGACCTCATTTTTAAAACAGTCTGCGGTCTTAGTCTTTATTTTTACATGTACAATTCTCAAAATTGGAGTCTTTACATTTTTAAAGTCTTTATTTAATATTTATGTTAAGAAATGAATGAAGACATATTAGTGTTACCAGTGACAAAACAGAAAGGTAAATTCTCCTTACCGAAAATAACATGACTAGAATACTCTTTCTCCAAGAAAAACACATTAGTCTGATTCATATTTAATGTTTTAATTGTTCAATATGACTCCAAACCAACTTATTTTATATTAGTAATCATAAAAAGTAAAGTTATTGAATTTAGGTGACTCATTTCCTTACTCATCAACTTCAAGTGTGCAAAAAGAGAGATGATGGATTTGAAGAAGCCGAGTACCAGTTTTATTTAGATGAATGACATGAAGAGTTATAAAGAGGAGAAAAAACAGGAAAAGGAATGGGGTGAGTCTGGATTAGACTTTCTAATGCTGTAATCCACCTAAAACTGAGAGATAGATAAACAAGTGGGAAGTGTGAGTCAGATGAATAGACTTGGATGTTGCAGCCGTGGGTTAAACTGCAGGTTAAGGCCTCTGCAGCTATATCTGCCTGTAAACAAGATACTTTATGATTATGTATGTACTCTTTTTATGAGATTATTATAAAGTGAAATCACAGATCTAGTATTCCAGTGGTTTCTTCCAAATCGGGCCTCATACACAGAAGTGCCATAGAAACACAGATAGCAGTCCTGTATTAAAGAGGCCTGTCTCCTCTACTGAAGGGATTTTCTCTGTGATCAGCCTCTATTCTTTTCTCTTTTAGCCCCCTAACTCTATCATTTAACCGATGCATTATTCAGTGTTTAAACAATGCCAGAGGGGCTATGAGTGGGTCTTTGTATAGGACACACACACACACACACGTATTTTAGACTAGCACAGTGGGCATTAATAATGCACCGGGTGCCAAGGAGAGACAGATTTACCACGACCTGGTTAGAGAGCCCGTCTTATACTGATACTCTTTGATTATACGACAATAGAAAACCTCATTTACTTTTTCCCCTCTGTCTCTCTAAATGAGATAGCTAACACATGTAGATTGGCCTGATGTTGGCCCAGTGTGGACTAGTCTGATTCAGGGACTGGCATTAATGTTTCAGAAGGCTGGTGGGGGACGTTTGGGAACAAGATTCTTTCAGAGCCTTCTCCCAGAAAATGGCATGGGTGCATGAGTATGGAGAGATAGACAAACAACAGCAGGTGTGTTAGAGCACTGTTTTGTGATCCTGCACTATTGTAATATTGAACAATGAACAAAAAGCCTGTGTGTGTTTGTGTATGTGGATATGCTGTTTAAACCCATTTATCTTGCAGACAGACTGAGCACTAAAGGTGTATAAATTTCATTTCTTTATTTTGAATTTCACCCCCAGCAATTCTGTAAATTGCATCTTGAAATGGGAGTAAAACTCAATGAGATTTCACATGAATCGGATATATTACTCACAAAGCTGTCCCTCCTGTTGCTATGCTGTGTGGTTCTGTATCTCTCTCTATTGCTCTATTCCAGAAATTAGTGAGCTGCCTATGGAGAAGTGATTTTAAGGTGTCAGAGGTGTCACTTTCCCACATGAAGTATGTTGCATAATGTTACTTAAATGCATAGTTCACCCAAAAATTATGACAGTTTTGTCTTAATTTACTCACCCTGTCACTCCAAACCCAAATCACCATTGACTTTTTTTTTTTTTTTTTGTATAAACAGATATTTTTGTGTTCCACAGAAGAAAATGAGTCACACAGGTTTGGAATGACGTGTGGGTGAGTACATCATTACAGAATGTTTATTTTTGGGTGAACTCTCCTTTAATTAGGCTGCTACTACAGGAGTGGATAAAAAGGTAAGATGGTGAATTATGCAAGATAAATGTTTATTATGAATATTTGTATACACTCTCATGGTCAATTAGGCGTTGGTTCCAAAAAATGCCTCATTTTGTGCATGACACACTGATTGTTAGCTTAGCAACATGCTAACATCAAAGTCTCAAATGTATGCTTTTGGCATACACTTTTTTTTCAAAAGCAACAAACAATGCATTCAGGCTATGCATTTTATCTGTATTTTATCTGTGTGTTCCTTGGGAATCAAACCCATATTCTTAGCATTATTCTGCTTAGCTGAACTGCAGGAACACTGGAAGAACAAATGTGAGTTGAGTCTCCTGTGTGGAGCGCTGTTTGTATAGCTTGTGGAGTTCCTGCCTATGTAGAGTGATCCAAAATGTCTTTATGAGGTTCCATCTCATAGGCTTTCACCTTTTTGGGTTTGAGAATGACAGACCCTTCCCTCTCTCTCTCTCTCTCTCTCTCTCTCTCTCTCTCTCTCTCTCTCTCTCTCTCTCTCTCTCTCTCTCTCTCTCCCCCCGCTATGCCTCTGAAACTCTACATTTCAAATCAAATCCTGAAGCATTGACTGCATTCACGAGTAACTCTCACAGTTCTTCAAAATTAACCTTTTAAAGACTATACAAAAGTAACAAATAAATAGCATTAAACTTTTCATGCCTACTTTAGACGGCGGTCTGGCATGAAGTTAATCAAAAAGGTGCAGTTTTATTACTGCCAGGGGAAGAGCGAGAAAAAAGGGAGACGGAAGAGAGGAACTGTCATTTCATATTGCGAGTTAGCTGCTTAATTTGATCTTTGTAAAACTAAGTTGCTTCAGGTATGCAGCATACAGCAGTGCTCATAGCCTCAGGGCCGAAAGAGACAGAAAGAACCCTTAGAGATTTGCCCCTCTCTCCCTCCCGTTCTCTCTTCCTGAACCTCCTCTGAAGTTGCCCTTGGTTCTACATGTGTAGTGGTAATTATGAATGAGGAAGAGTTGGATCGGTACAAACCCATGAAACATTTTACAGCTCGCTGCTATTGTAATAAAGATCAATGAACATCATATCACTACTTGTCCTAAGACTTGGGAGGGGGTGAGAACAGTGATTTTTCTTTAGTATTCTTTCATTCTATAGCTTGCTCTCATCATCCGTACCAAAGGGAAGCATATCAGTTTTAATTGTCGTTTGCTAGCTTTTGTGATACACTGTGCTGAGAGACAGCGGTCCTGAGAGAGATTCGGGAGACATACATTAAGAATAAAAGAAGGTAAGAAGTGATTAGAGGGAGAGAGAAGGGAAGAGGTAGAAGACGGAGTGACAGACAAATTGGTCGACAGACGCTGTTTCTCTTTCGCACTGAGCACAAAGTGCCACATTTTGATTGATTTGTGCCTGTCTTAAAGGGGCATCATTTTAAACAGGCTTGAGAGATTTGTGTCTCTCTTAAAGCCTGCTTGTCTATATAACTTTTCAGTCAGCCTGTGATTAATGCACTCAGGATCACTTCATGGGTGATTAAACTCACGAATAAGTATCCTGGCAACACATTAAAAATGAGTCACTGTCACGCATAGGAAAATATGTGCTTGCTTAAAAGAGCGAGAGTGGCTTAAAGTTATTCCAGCTTGTCATAACTCCAGCACTTTTTCAATTAGAAGTGTATTTTTTTTTAAATCGTGTTACTTTTTTAGAGGTTTGTGGAGAATATTTCTTTTATGGATTGTGTTTGTGTGCTTTCAGCTCTGTTTCAGTTCACCACTGCTGGTTTTAAAAGTCATTTTTAGTGTTTGACAGCAATGGTGGATTCTTATCTGTCTTATAAAGCCAGTTAACGGTATCTTTACTTGGCGAAATGTAGAAATGTGTTTTCTTTCCTCCTTCCACTGCAATCGAAACATGTTGGCATTTAAACTTTAAAATAAACCAAATGTCTTAACGGGCTGTTTGATGTTTAAATCAAATATTGTTTTGGATAATCATTTTATCAGATGAGAGCGAATCTCAAATCGCCTTATCAGAGAAACTCTGACTAGTTATTTTAATCCCTTGTGCTGTGGACGAGGTTTAATTGATTCACCAGTGCTCAAGCTTATTTTAAGAGATAATGCAATGGTGGACTAGGGTCAAAACCATGTTTATACAAAACGCTTGTAGAATACGCTCATATTAGGGTTTGTAGGCCGTCCATTTGCCCTTCAAACATACAACTCGATGACATACTCTCTTCTGCATCCTGTGGCCTTAACGACGTAGAAGAAACATACTCAAAATGTTAGTGGACTTCCGCTTTAGAGACATGCCTATAAAATGCACAGCAAGTAAGAATATTCTAGGACTTCTTTCAGTACACGGTTAATAAAACCATCATTTATATTCATGAATACAGTTAGAAAGATGCAAACTTTATTTCCAAATGTCCAAAGTATACTTACGGGGTCAAATTTAAACTTTTGTTAACCCAGCCAAAGTTTAGTCACAACACACCCAAACTGCATTTGGAATCTGAGTTAACGATGGAATTTAAGTAGCAAATCCACCAGAAACTGTATTGAGAAATTTTTCTGTTGACAGACATCACTACATGCACCTCACAGTGATTGGCTGCTGTCCGGTGTTTTTCACTTCTTATGTAAAGTTGAGCATTTCTTAACTGTTTCACTCTCTTGCTATTTTTGCACCACCCCACTGTCAGTCCCACAAACCACCTCACCAGTGTTGTACAGCTCCCATAGAGAATAAACTGGAAGTGCCTGCTCACTCCACTTTGGTGAATGCATAAGGGTAAGAGATTCATTTGTTAAACTGTTTATTGAGACTGAATATTTCATTATTCTCTCTAACATGCTTGTAATGAAGGATCTCTAAATCAGGATTTCCCAAACTGGGGTTTGCAAACCCATGGGGGTTTTTAAGGGAACTGTAAGGGTTTCAGGAATTAGTGAAAGGCTATTAATTAATGCATGCAAAATTAAAATAACTATATTTAAAATAAAAACACTTACTTAAAAAGAACAAAATATTTCATTTGTTTGCCTGCATGTCATGTGACCATTATCATATCAATTTTATTGAAATATTAGCTTAAAATCTATTTAAGTATGTATCTTAGGTCAAAGGGGTTTGGCTGACAAAAACAAAAACTAATCCTTGCTTTTCATCATGGTAAAGTGTGCATTAGACAGGTGAGCTAAAACCCTGTGGGTCTGAAAAGCGTCCATGTGTCTTTGCAGCGTTGATTGGTAATAAATTTCACCTTCTCTATGATGAAACATTTGGAAGTTCGTCATCCCACAGTGTCCTTTTAATAGCATGGAAAAGGTTATTCGTTCCCTTGTTCATTCAGAAAAGAGCTGTAAACTTTCCCTGTCCTCTGTCAACACAGATATCGCTTCTGATCTTCCTGAACTTCTCACCTGCGGTCACGGCCCACACTTGCAAGCACTCTTAGGCCATTAATGAATTTCATCCATTGCTGTCAGTCATGCTTCTGTTTTATTGTCCCACCCAGGCCTTTCTGGGCTTGGACAGAGTCTTCTAACCCTGCAGGCGGCAGCTATTTGAGAGTTCAGGGCTGGGTGATAGAGCATAGGGGTAGTTGTGAAGTTCTTCAACGTGTTACTTTCTGTGTGTTAACCAGTGTATTTGTCTATAATCTCGACAGCAATCGTGTCGTAACCCGACCAGCCCGTAGATGTCTGCCTTCAACCTCTGCAGCATTTGGCCCAAAAGCCCCTATTAATCATAGTCTAATTGAATTCCAGCAAACACATAAAACTCTGATTGGCTTTTAGTTATTTCATTTTGCAAACACATGTCTCTGGTGAACCATGTAAAGTGATATGCAGTGGTGAGCCATGTCATCTGGAACTGTCTCGCTGCTCTGGCTGATGTTTAATAAGCAGAAACATGTGTTGTCCCCGATTTGACTGCCATAGCTGGCCTGATGTCCGGGGAGAGCCATACTTCTGGATTGAGCCACGTCTGTTCCTATCTGTGATTAAGTCTCTCTGATTTTATTCTGTGAAGGATAGCTCTTGTGGTTGCTCGATTCATCTCTATGACCTGCTAAACTTCGCTCTGGAATTGCGTGGATGGCAGCGAGACAACAATGAGAATATTTCCGTCAGAGCCGACCAGCACTGGAGAGAGCAGGAATAATTATCAGCAGCTGTCCGCATCAAACTTCAGAGCGTCGGGAGGGACCCCGCTCTTCTAAAATGGACACGAGTGACAGGGCTCGTACCCTCTTCACCGAACTGGATGAAGAGCGAAGAGGAAATGGGCAAGGAAAACGAGGGAGACAGAAAGAAAGAAATAGATCCATATGTCTCTGTTGTACCAGTCACTGCTTATTATCCACGGAGAGCTGCAGAAAGTTTTATGTTTGTGTGTAGATTCAAAGCTCCGCTCTGTTATTAGAACCTATGCTCCGCTGAGGAAAGAAAAGCCCTACTGTGAGCTTAAAAGATGTTGTCTCATTTCATCATTTAATACACATTTAAAGTGGTTTTGAAATGGCTGAGGCCATTGCGGTCTGCAGCCCTAATAGAAGCTCTTCTCTGCCATTAATATATCCAGACTTGTGATCCTACCAGAGAAACACAGATCCGAAGTACAAAGCATTTGTCAACGGTTAACAGTTGCTGTGTTACCGCATATAGATCAGATTGAAGTTTTCCCCCGTTTCTCCTTTTTAAAGGAGCAGCTGTCGCCATCAATGTTCCGTCGCCGCCTAACCAAACTTCCCAACCAGAGAGATTAGCGGTGCACGCCACTGATTCTGCAGATGGTATGAATGCACACCCTTGGTTGTCGTGCTTTCGTTACAAAACCCATATGAAACTCGTCTCAGGCTTATAAATTATGTTGCATGTATGATGGCCAGCTGCCACATTGCTACATGAGCACCAACAGAGGGGTTGAATTTATGTATGCAGCATGATGAGCCCATTCCCTCTATTCCTTATAGACTATAAAGATAATATTGTCAATAATAATAATAATAAATTAGTATTCCTTGTTTACTCATCTGAATGTGCCAGATGATTTTTTTTCATTAATAACTTAGACATACTATTTTATTTCCTTATAAAGCTATCTTTATATTTGAAAAGGTAGCATTGTCCCAAATGAACACTAATGCATGAAAGCATTCTCTGTTTTCTTGTTCAGACAAATGACATTTCAAATTTGAAGGTTGGAGGTTGAACAAGTATAAACCGGGTTCACAGCTATGTCTCGCTGTTGTTGTTTTGTTTCTTTTGTGTGTGTGAAAACTCTTAAAAAGTGTATTAAAAATGGCACAAAATAATGAATATACACTTCCATTAAAAGATTTAGAGTCAGTACGATTTTTGAAAGAAATTAAATCTTTTATTCAGCAAGGATACATTAAATTAATCAAAGTTACAGTATATACTTTTACATTGTTACAAAAAAATTATATTTCAAATAAATTCAGTTCTTATGAACTTTCTATTCATCAAACACTCCTAAAAAAGAATTATACAGTGCCTTGCAAAAGTATTCATACCCAATCATTGCTGCCTTATATTAAACTGCTTTTAAATTACTATTTTTCCACATCAATCTATACTCCATACACCATAATGGTAAAGCAAAAACAGGTTTTTAACATCTTCGCAAATTTATTAAAAATAAAAAACTTAAATGATTCCATTGGGTAAGTATTCATACCCTTATCTGGAACAGTTGTAATTTAGCTCAGGAGCATTCATATTGCTTGTAGATGTTACTACACTTTGAGTGAAGTTAACCTGTGGCAAATTCAATTGAATGGTTATGATTTGGAAAGGCATACATGTCTTAATAAAAGGTCTAACAGCTGATAATGCATATCAGAGCAAAAACCAAGCCCTGAGGTCCAAAGAACTTCCTGCAGAGCTCAGAAACAGGGTTGCGTCAAACCACACATCTGTGGAAGAGTTCAGAAAAACATTCTGCTTCACTGAAGGTTCACAGAAGCATGTAGTCTCTGTTACCCTTAATGGAAGACGTTTGAAACAACCAGGGCTCTTCCTAGAGCTGGCCTCCTGGCCAAACTGACCAACTGATAGAGAACGGCTTTGGTTAGTGTGGTGACCAAGAACCTGATGGTCACTCTAGGTGAGCTTCATGATCATATGTGGAGACAGGAGAAACCTACAGAAGGACAAACATCACTGCAACACTCCACCGATCTGGGCTTTATGCCGGTGTGGCAAGACTCAATCCTCTCTTCAGTTAAGACACATGAAAACACACTTAGAATTTGCAAAAAAGCACCTAAAGGACCCTCAGACTGTGAGAAATAAGATTCTCTGGTCTGATGAAACTCAATTCTAAGCATCATGTTTAAAGCAAACCAGGCACTGCTCATCACCTGCAGAGTACCAAACCTGAAAATGTGCATCTGCCCCCGTCCAACCTGACAGAGCTTGAGAGGTGAAGAGGTGAGGAGAAGAATAGCAGATAACTGCCAAATGATGATGAGCAAAGCTTATCACATCAAAAAAAAAAAAAAAAAAAAAAAAGGAAGTAGAAGCATATACTAATATATAGAAGGTGCACAGAGTCATTCATGCAAACACAAAACACCATCATGGTAACACACATGATACTTAAATAATGCAATAAACTTTCATTAAACTATAGAAGATGTAACATAAAGCCCAAATGTACATAACTGATAACAAAAACTATTGAAAAACATGATTATTTAAACAAAATACTTTCAAATGTGGAGTGTCACGCAGGGAATTCTGGGAATATCAGTTTACAGTATTTGACTGTAAATTATACATTGATTTGTTATTTTTACTTCTAAAAACTGTATAATTAACAGAATTTTATTGTAAAATTACATGAAATGTCTGGTTAGATCTTTTACAGTTTTTCCCTGTATATAGTACAGGAACTCGCTATATTAACAGTCTTTTTCAGTAGCGTTTTTACAAAATTTTACAGTAAAAATTACACTTATTTTTTACAGTGTATGGATACTTATGCAATGTACTTATTTCAGTTTTTTATTTTTTAATAAATTTACGAAGTTGTGACAGTTCTGTTTTTGTTGGTCAATATGGTGTACGGAGTGTAGATTGATGTGGGGAAAAAAGTAATTTAAAGGAGTTTAACATAAGGCAGCAACATAAAAAAAACCATGAAAAAAAATGAAGGGGTATGAATACTTTCGCAAGGCACTGTATGTCACAGTTTCCACAAAAATATTAAGCAATACAATTTTCAACACCAATAAAAATGAGCATTTTAGAATGATTTTTGAATGATCATTTGACACTGAATACTTCAAATTCAGCTTTCCCGTTACAGGAATAAACTTTTCAATCCTAAACTTGTAATCACGTACAAGAAGCATAAAATGCTTATGGTGATATTTTAAAATATATTCAAATAGAAAACAGTTCCCTAGTGAAAAATAAATATACTAAAATATAATTGAAAAACATGCTAAGTATACTTCAAATATATTTATTTATACATTTATGTACTTAATAAAAGTACCCCACAATTGTACTTTTAGTATACTAAATTGGCTTACTTAAAGTCTGCTAAATTGGAACAACTAATTTTGCACTTAATGCACTTTAATTGTGCGGAAGTAGTACTGAAGTATATTTGATTGTGCTAAAGTGGAACTATTGCAAGTATACTTTTGGTACACTTTAAATATCTTGCATTTAAAGACTGATATGATTCAAAGATCATACAATCCTCATCAAAAGTGACATTAAAACACATTGTAGGCTTAATATTAAGAAATGTGCATTGTGCACAATTACTACTCCAAATAAAGTTTAATTATATTTTTTCTCAAGCGATATATCAGTAAATATGTTAATAGATTTGAACTATGCTTAGTATGAAATAAATGTATTATAAATATATTACTTTTTTTTTTTGTTTTTTTTTTTACTAGGGGTTAGTTTAAATTCGAAAAAATACAGGTGCATCTCAGTAAATTAAAATGTCGTGGAAAAGTTCATTAATTTCAGTAATTCAACTCAAATTGTGAAACTGGTGTATTAAATAAATTCAGTGCACACAGACTGAAGTAGTTTAAGTCTTTGGTTCTTTTAATTGTGATGATTTTGGCTCACATTTAACAAAAACCCACCAATTCACTATCTCAACAAATTAGAATACTTCATAAGACCAATAATAAAAAAAAAAAAACATTTTTAGTGAATTGTTGGCCACCTTGAAAGCATGTTCATTTACTGTATATGTGCTCAATACTTGGTAGGGGCTCCTTTTGCTTTAATTACTGCCTCAATTTGGCGTGGCATGGAGGTGATCAGTTTGTGGCACTGCTGAGGTGGTATGGAAGCCCAGGTTTCTTTGACAGTGGCCTTCAGCTCATCTGCATTTTTTGGTCTCTTGTTTCTCATTTTCCTCTTGACAATACCCCATAGATTCTCTATGGGGTTCAGGTCTGGTGAGTTTGCTGGCCAGTCAAGCACACCAACACCATGGTCATTTAACCAACTTTTGGTGCTTTTGGCAGTGTGGGCAGGTGCCAAATCCTACTGGAAAATGAAATCAGCATCTTTAAAAAGCTGGTCAGCAGAAGGAAGCATGAAGTGCTCCAAAATTTCTTGGTAAACGGGGTGCAGTGACTTTGGTTTTCAAAAAACACAATGGACCAACACCAGCAGATGACATTGCACCCCAAATCATCACAGACTGTGGAAACTTAACACTGGACTTCAATCAACTTGGGCTATGAGCTTCTCCACCCTTCCTCCAGACTCTAGGACCTTGGTTTCCAAATGACATACAAAACTTGCTCTCATCTGAAAAGAGGACTTTGGACCACTGGGCAACAGTCCAGTTCTTCTTCTCCTTAGCCCAGGTAAGACGCCTCTGATGTTGTCTGTGGTTCAGGAGTGGCTTAACAAGAGGAATACGACAACTGTAGCCAAATTCCTTGACAAGTCTGTGTGTGGTGGCTCTTGATGCCTTGACCCCAGCCTCAGTCCATTCCTTGTGAAATTCAACCAAATTCTTGAATCGATTTTGCTTGACAATCCTCATAAGGCTGCGGTTCTCTCGGTTGGTTGTGCATCTTTTTCTTCCACACTTTTTCCTTCCGCTCAACTTTCTGTTAACATGCTTGGATACAGCACTCTGTGAACAACCAGCTTCTTTGGCAATGAATGTTTGTGGCTTACCCTCCTTGTGAAGGGTGTCAATGATTGTCTTCTGGACAACTGTCAGATCAGCAGTCTTCCCCATGATTGTGTAGCCTAGTGAACCAAACTGAGAGACCATTTTGAAGGCTCAGGAAACCTTTGCAGGTGTTTTGAGTTGATTAGCTGATTGGCATGTCACCATGTTCTAATTTGTTGAGATTTGGTGAATTGGAGGGTTTTTGTTAAATGTGAGCCAAAATCATCACAATTAAAAGAACCAAAGACTTAAACTACTTCAGTCTGTGTGCATTGAATTTATTTAATACATGAGTTTCACAATTTGAGTTGAATTACTGAAATAAATGAACTTTTCCATGACATTCTAATTTATTGAGATGCACCTGTATTTCAGAATGCTACTGTTTTTACTGTATTTTTGTTCAAATAAATCCAACCTTGGTGAGCATATGAGACTTCTCTCAAAACATTAATCTTACCAACCCTACACTTTTGAATGTGTATGCAAAGAAGGCCCACCTCCTTACAGTACTTCCCGAAACTTATTCACTTGAATCCAATCCCCCATAATTCAGCAGTGTTGTCTCTCACCTTGACATACACCAAGTTAACATGTAAAACACATTCCTAGGGGATTTGCTACATTTTAAAAACTTCACATATTCAGGCCGCGCCACAGAGACTTGATATCAGTTTCTGGCTTTTAAAAGTCTGGCACTGGCTGGGATGCCAGCACTCGTGCTTCAGAGAAGACTCGTGTCCAAAACTAACAGAGGGGACAAGCAGGCAATTTTTGGAAATGCAGTTTTCAGTTTCTGCACATATTTTTCCAGCCGTGCTCTGAGACCATGATGAAATGTACATCTGGCCCCCGAGAGCGGCGTTTACCTGAGTGTGTGTCAGGTGATAGCCTGCCTAATGACTCTGGAAGTTAAACAGAGGGGCTTTTCTGGCTGAGGTTTCACAGAGCCCCCCACGCCACTAAAAGTGTCGCTCCAATGTGATATGATATATGATATATGTAAAATGTGATCTTTCTGCTAATGAATGACACGCTTCGTTTGTCTAGCTCACACGCCTCCTGCTCCGGCCTCTAGGGGGGGCGGCACTGAATGATGGTCTGTTTTTTTTCTTCCTGCTCACATTGACTGTTATTGGCCACTGTAAAGTCTTAAAGCAACATTTGTGGAGCGCTGCTAAGAGAAAGAGAGATTGTGTTGCGGACTGTTCCCACATACACTACCATAACTGTTTACATGGTTTTATATCGCTATGTATGCGTCTCTCACACTCCACATCCATACCAATCTGTGAGGTGTAACATCTGTGTGTATGAACAGTAGCTTCACACACATCACTTTCACCTTGTCCTGCCACACTCACCTCCTCATCCCTCCTCTTTCTCTCTCCTCCCCCTCACTCAGTCATTTGCTGTCATTGGAATATATGTTTCACAGGCAGTAGTGGGACAGTAAAACTCTCCAGCCACAGTGTTATTCTAGCTGGACTAACAGGCACCACTCTGTGAGTTATGCCGCTCTCTTAAAGTGGACGACATGTCTGCATTTTTTTTTCTTTCACATATCAGTGTCCAACATTCAGGCTTGAGCAGCTCGTTATAGCCTAGGCGTAATAGTGTGGTGTTTGAAAAAGTGTTTTGAGGTTTTGGCATGTAAAGCCGAGCACACACTACAAGACTGAAGCCTGTCAGCCTTTAATGTTTTTAGTCTCTGTGTCAAAAAAACGTCCAAGACCATCGCCAACTCAAAGTGGGTGCCAGCGCACAATTAATCAAAGACGCTACAAGAAGTGTAACATTTTGAGATGTTTAAAATTTTGGCAAAATTACTTCTTAATGATTTTTAAAACTTGTTCTACAATAAAAATGTCTAAGCATTCTTAAAACAACATATATTTACTTTAGAACATTAAAGAGATGGTAAATTGAAAATTGAAAATTCTGTCACAAACAACACTGGACCTCAATGACTTTCATTGTATGGACAAAAAAGCAGTGATACATTTTTCAAAATATCTTCTTTTATGTTCCACAGTAGAAAGAAAATCATACAGGTTTGAAAAAAGTTGTGAGTAAGTTTCATTTTTAAGATTTTGTGTTTTTTATTGAACACATCTTGAATATGTGTAAAGTATATAAGTTTATGGTTTCTTTAAAGATATATTTTCTGAAAATGTCTTATGCAGTACGTTTTTCATTTTTTAACTTTTTTTTTTTTAAATCTGGAAAGTGAGACAAAATATTTTGTAGATTATTATTATTATTATTATTATTATTATTATTATTTATTTATTTTATTTATTTATTTATTTATTTATTTTTGGTAGTGTGCAAAAAGCAACCCAAGCCTTTCTTCCTTTGTTCTTTTTGTTGACGTATTTGTCAAGAATCAAATCTTTGAGTATTTGAGTTTGTGTGAAATGTGTAATTACATGATTATAACTAAATGACCTTATAACTGACACTCCTTGTGTGCTATTAACTGCATGTATGAAACCAAGAACTGTAAGTCTTTAAATGTATATAGGATGATGACCCTTTGGAACATATTGTGCGCTTGGCTTAATTCAGCCTAATTAAGTTTGAAATAGAACAGATAATTGAGACACACTTTTTTTTTTTTTTTTTTTCCCCACCGATATCAGCACAGAAAATTTGAAAAAGGTCCACAGACCCCATCTGGGTCTGGTCATAATATGCATGTTAATTCATATTGTACACTTGCTGTCTCTGTTTTGGTTCAAAACATGTTTCTCACATAGAATTGCGTGATTTACTCCGGTGTTTCTTATGCTTTAGACCGAAACAGACACCCATCTGGTTGGCCAGGTTTTCTCCCATCAGATCTGATCCTAAATCTGTTAGGATCTGGACTGTTACATCTACAAAGCATGTCTAATCTCTCCTCTTTTTCTTTCCTCATGTTTTCACCTTTTCCTTGATGGCCAGCATGTAATAATCCAGATACTTTTGGTCGTGAGTCAGTTTGCATATGTTTCGCTGCTATCTGGTAAGGTAGAGGTTGCAATAGACGTTATTGTTAGCGAAGCCAAGGGCCCGCTGCACCTGGGTCAGATAAATGCTGTCGATTATGCCTCTCTCTCTGGCCACTGACATGCAAATAAATGTGTCCATAAATTGAGTTTGTGTGTTTGAAGGAGAGCAGGGATATCTGGGATATTAGGGCAGCACAGAATTTGATTGGCTCCAGCCGCTGTAGTATAACTTCAGTGGGGAAAGCCAGTCTGGCTGCTGGGGTGTGTGTGTGTATATGAGTGAGTTGTGGTAAAGAGGTGGAAAGTAGAGTAAGTCTGAAGCTTAGCCAAGTAAAATAAAGACTTCTTTATTGCTGTTCAAAAATCATTTGATTGAGTTTGCACAAACACAGGCGTAGCAAGGAGTGTGTGGGAGTGTGTCAGTGGAGTGCATGAGATACGTATACTTATACACTTCATGTGCTCATGAAGTCGCTGCGATTCCCATCTACGGTAGCCACTCATTGGTGATCCAGCACTCAGAGCTGCATGTAAGTAACCCTGACAGATCTTTAATGTGTTGGCACCAGATTCAGCCACTTTCAGCTGGCTTTCATTTGCTTTGCTCCAACTATGTCTGACCAGCAAGCAGTTCTACCATCTCTCACCGCACCGCTCCCCAGTCCATGGTCTCAGTCAGGTCCATGTGAGCAGCTTTAACAGGGATGTAATGTCTCATGTAGACCACAAGCAATTTTAAGCGGTCTGTGTGCCAGAGGTGTATGTAGGACAGGGCTGAGCTTCATGAAAGATCACTCCAGATTTCCAGATATCTCAGAATCTTTCTTCAGCGCTCCAAAAAGCCTTGACCATTTTGTTAGAATAGAATTTCTTTCTAAATGCTCTTTTGATTTAGTTGCATGCATAATGCTTTTTACACACGTGCATACTCATAACAACTTAAAATATAGTTTCATAGCTGTTAGAAAGTATTTATGGCCCGTACATTTTCCCAATTTACTCATCATTGACAGATTAATAAATTAATAGATCAATTGGACCCTTGCTGTCCCTTTTTATGTTAAAGGAACAGGAAGACAATTTGTTGCGTCAGTTAATCAGTTATTAAACCCAGTGATAAAGTCCTCCCTCTCTTGTTCATCTTGGTATTTACATGACATTTTGGTGCAAATTTGGGTGCAAGTTCACACTCAGAAAAAGGCATTGTGTAAGGCAGGCAGAAGCTCCATCCAAAACTAAAGGAACACTGGGAACGACACACTGAATGTTTTTCAAGTTGCCACATGTAAGGTGCCTTTAGGGACAGTCATAAGTACCGCTGAATAAAACACATTAATAGGCATGTAAAACAGACACGCAGAAACAGAAACACACTTTGATTATTTTTAAAGCAATGCTTTTCTTAACCATTGCTCTTCCTGTTGTACTCTTGCTAAGTATTATACTGTTTATATATATATATATATATATATATATATATATATATATATATATATATATATATATATATATATATATATATTACATAAATTGTTAATATATACATTGTGTGTGTGTGTGTGTGTGTGTGTGTGTGTGTGTGTGTGTGTCATCGGTTATCTGTTGTATGTAAATTTTTACTATTTGGGCAGATAAAAATCTTACCATAAATTCCCCAAAGCTCAACAACTGTACAGTTGTACAACTGTACAAAAAAAAGAGTGATATTACATGTTAAAAAAAATATATACATTATTCTGTATTTTGTTGTTATTTTATTTTATGTGGCCAAATAGCCTTGTGTAAAAATTATTTGTATTTGTGTATTATCAATTGGATCTCTCTCTCTCCCTCTCTCTGCCTCTCTCTCTCTCTCTCTCTCTCTCTCTCTCTCTCTCTCTCTCTCTCTCTCTCTCTCTCCCCCTCCCTCCCTCAAGTTGAAGTTCAAGTTGCTTTATTGGCATGACATTTGTGTTACAGTATTACCAAAGCATTTGAATACAGAATAAAATACAGAATATGACTCTCTCTCTGGTGGCAATCACACTGCTATTCTTAGTAAACTTGATGAGGAGGGAAAAATGATGAGGGGAAAAATCCTGTGATGTTACATTATGATTTGGCCAAAGTGTAAAGTCATGCATAGTGGGACACAAGAGAGGTCTAATAATGTATCTGAGTCAGAGATATATATTTTCTCCAGTTAGTCAAATGTGCTAAGACAAATTTAATCTATCCATTCCAGATGCATGTTTCATGAGTCTGTTCTCTCTTTCTGTGAGTCAGATTCCTGGACATCGCTATGATGTCACTAGCTAACCTGTGTGAGAGTAGAAATTCTGTTTATATGGAAGTGAATCTATTTTCAGGCTTTTATTTACCGTACACCATAAATGTACATCAGTGTCCCCTTCACCGCCTCTTTTTGGACCCGTCAATAACCATTAGCAAATGCAACATATTTTCTCTCACCCTTCTGAAGGCTGTCCTCTGAATGACCTGCAAGTGTTTTTTATCCTTTGAGTGAAGTTTAGAAAATGAAGGAATGAATGAGTCTCATCGTCACTCGCTCATTTAATTAAAACTCTCATCTCATTAAATCCGCCTCTCATTATGACCCTCATTTGCTGCAGCTCACAAATTTGAAGAGTGGGGAGGAGAGGGAAAAAAGAAAAGCAAAAGCAAATCTGTTTACTGTGCACACTTTTCATTTGTTTAACCAATCCCACAGAACACACTCTGGTTAGGGGTTGTGTTTGATATAACGACGCCGTTGTTTATTTTGCCATTTAAATGTGCTGAAAACGAAGGTATCAGGAGATTATACTGGTCTCCAGCTTGCCCCTTAATTTGTAGCTCCACATGCATGCAGGCCTCTAGTTTAAAACTATGCTCACAGTGTAAACCTGGGTTCACCCCTCTAGTCGAGTACAGTCTGTGAAAACAAGACTGAAGCCCCATCATCTGGTTTCCCTTTTCTGGCCCAAACAAAGTGGCTCTCTTATGGGTCTCTCAAGACTTGCTGACTAATAAAAATGTGACATTAGATTATTTGTATATTAAAATACCCAGTTGAACATTTTAAACTAATGATCAAGTGCAAGGGAAATCAAACATCATATTTTAAAGACAACATGTTCCTAAATTAAATAATTTACTTTTTGCTTCTGTACTAAGGCCAAAGTAAATTGAAAGAAGCTTTCAATAGAATAACATAATAATGATTTAATATTATGATTTCCAACCAGTATTTTTATTTTTATTTTTCCAACTGTCAAATTTTCCACAGGCCTATACGGATCCCATTTTGAAAACTCCTGCCACAGACAACGTGATGGACACAGAGACAAAACGTACACATTGCAGACAGTAGGTTGTCACTGGGAGTTTTGGGGAGGACTTCTTGAGAATATGTCTATTTCTGTTACCCTGACTCAATATTCTTTTTCCTGTGACTTCACAAATTGGTCATGTAGCAATTCTGATTGTGTGCCCACTGCTGTCTGCTCATGAGTGTTAGTAAGCAGACACCAGCCTGGTCTTCAGGTTTCTGTGCTGTCTGACTGCAGCGTGATGTGCTCAGGTTCCCTGTCTGCGTAACAGAGGTTTGCAGGCCAGATGACCTCACTAGATTCCACACTGGACGCTGTACAGGTAACATGAGTATTCCTGCATCTCATGAGCCAGTGAGCGAGAAACTGTGGCCATTTCCACAGGTACACGTTAAATTAGTACTTGCATCATGGCTCTATGTATACTGGGCTTTGCGTATTAATGATAGAATAAATCTTTTACAAATATGCTACATATTTCTCTCACAAACGGTCAATAATTCATGGCATTAGACCATTATTTCACTCCCGGGTGAATTAATTAGTCATGTAGAGCTTGAATGTACAAATGCCTACAGTGTTAGACACACTTTTCTGATCCATGTGACATTAACAGGAGAAGCCTTGATGGAAAAAAGGACATCTTAAACCAGCCTAAACGGGTTTACTGTTCTCCCAAACTGGTCAAGCAAGTCTATTGGATGTTTTTGGAGGTATTTGGACACGTTTCAGCTGGCCACACAGCAGAACGCCAGCTTAGTCTTGCTAAGAGTCCATATTTAACTAGCAAAGACCATTTAAACCAGCTAAGACTAGTAACCAGTTTAGGCTGGTTTACTCTTTTTTTTTTTTTGTTTTTTTTTGTTTTTCCCCAGCAGGGAGATCACATGCAGAGAACTATTTTTCAGAATTAATTTTATTTCAAGATTGGACAACCATTAATTTCCTGAAAAGTATATCTGATGACATGTTATAGTTCCTCTTTATATTGCATAACATCATTATTGTTATAATAGCTTGCTATTAAACTTGTTAAACTAGTTAGTATGTGCATTGTTATAATAGCTTGCTATAAAACTTAAACTAGTTAGTATATGACTTAGTCTAACATTTATTAACACAAGGAAACAGTATATGAACCTTATTCTATCAAAAGTCAGCAAGCCCAAAATAACACAGGCACTTGTGCTGCCCTGGTTAATGGCTTGTGTAAAGCAGCTCATTGTAAGTAGCCTGATATAGATGGTGTGGATAGACGGTGCTGTCTGGTTTGGTTGGACCACTTGTGGAGAGCTTAGAATAGTCTGAGAAAGAGAGGAGAGACGGGGTGCGGTTAGCAGCTCTTAATGAGAGCTTTCCATTACATTTGAGTGTGTGTGTGTTTCTCTGATGACTGAGCACCTGTCTATCACTGATAGATCTGTTCTGTCTGGCTGTGTGTTATTTCCTCGCCTTAAGCCCACATTTCTTGTAACGATTTTTCCCCCTCATCTTAACTGGTTGGATCATATTCTTTTACAAAGCTTGTCGTGCGTGCCTGTGTGTGTTTGAGCAAATGGCCAGCTGTGTGCCAGCTGTGTGCCCACTAAGTGTTGATAGGATTGGAGAAAGAACCTGTATGACATGTACACACACACACAACATAAATATACACTCGTTTCACACCTACCACCAAATGCTTCTCTGAGTCTGCCAGGCAGACATTAGCAAATTTTAAACTTACAAGATCAAACACGGCAGAAAATAATGAATCAGCCTTTGGTGGACTATTAAACATGCCCACACATACACAGACTGAACATTAGCTTTAAGAGGAACAGATGCAGTAAGACTTCTATACTGTATGTAGTATATTATACATCTATTTTTAACAAGCCTAATCATTTTTATTATTACAACCTACATATAATGCTTCACATTATTCATTAACATACATGTAACCTTTCTGATAGCAAGTACTATTAAAGAAATATTCCATCAGTACAAGTTAAACAAAACAGCATTTGTGAGATAATGTTAATTATCACAATAAGAAGAACAAAGTGCATTATGCCACAAGTGCTATTAATTTAACTTAAATTGAACTAAACTCAGACCAGTATTGCTGATATTGATATAAATATAATACCTCTATTAAATGGAACATTGACTGGATGAATGTACAGCCAAAGATTTAAATTATACACATACATACATACACACACACACTGGGCTTTTTTTCTTTGCAATTACAGAACATTTTTTAAATGTTATTGCTAATTTTAATCAATTTAATTTTAATAAAGGCCAGCAATATTTGGTGAAGTGAAATATTTCCAGATGATGCTTGTCGATCATTGTAAGCACTCTTCTGTCTGTGTAAATGAGTGCTATGAGTTGTTTTTTTTTTTTGTAAAATTGTAAAAGTAGAAATAGAAATATCACTACTTAATCTGCATAGCTATTTTCTAACAGTAACTGATTATTTCTTCTAAAAGATGTACACTAATTACATTACTCACAATTTTGTTTCTTTATTATAAAAAGTTACTATTCTTACTAATGCTCAAATCTTTAATAGTATAAGATTTGGCCGTGAACACACTCAGGATCTCATAAAGCAATCAGATGAAGTGTTCTTCAAAAAGAAGAGAAGCAGAGAAATACCTTTAATGTCTCTGTTTCTGTCTCTGTTCTATCCGTAGTTCTCGCAGGATCCAGCAGGCTCCTGAGCGCAGTTAGCAGTTGTTAGCAGAGCCAGGAATGCAGCGAGCTCAGATTTGCCAGAACTGTGGTTGGGTTGCATATGTTTGTAATTGATTTCTTAAATATTTATTTCTCCATTCACAATCTTTGTTTGGCTTTGTGTAGCTCATATCAGAATGCCACTCTGAGCAATTACAAACTTCTGGGATGGCCTGCCGATGAACCCTGAGATACATTTGATAGGTGTCAGCGGGGTGTGTGTGTGTGTGTGTGTTTGTGTGTGTATGTATGTAGTCTGTTATGAGATGAGAGAGACAGAGAAGAGCAGACCAGACCAGGCGAAATGGATGACAGTTACATGCCTTTCAGCCAGTTAATTGTCATCTCAGCTGTTGTTTTAACTCTCTGCCCCACGCACGTCCCCACTGTTATTCTTATCATTTCCGGAAGACGAGCTCATCTGTGTATGTAAAAAAGCCAGATGACCTTCGGCCCCCACAGCAAAGGTCAGAGTTCACCCAATGTATATTTCATTAGCAAACGGCGTGGATTCAGAGAGAGAGAGCCACAGAAATAGATCCAAATAAAGCTCTGGGGATTTTTCCATGCTATATACACTATTAGCACTAATTATTCGGCTCTCCGCTGCCGGTGAAATGGCATTCGACATGCTTGCGCAGCTCTCTCGCACAGGAAGGACACCGTCAGTCCTTCTTCTCATCTTCTGGATGGCGAGAATTATTTAGTCGTAAAGCAGATTACAGACACTTACATCAGAAGCAAATAAAACTGCCTGTCTGCCTGAAAACACACAGATAAATCAACTTTTCCTTGAGAGACTTGTCCTTCGGTTGTTATGCTTCTGGATGTCACGCTCTCCTGCTGTTGTTTAGTCCCGCATCCCGCTGAGAGGCCATCTCTGCAGTCTTTCAAAAATACACAAGCTTTTGTGCAATAGGAAGCGCAGAGAAGGGAAGAAACCGTGTGTGTGCGTCTGTGTGAAAGAGCTTACAGTTCCAGTGAGTGACGCTGATTTAGCATTACAACAGAGGAGGCGGCTCTGCTTGCCTACACTTTAAAAAGTGTGTGCACACACTTGGCAAGGGGTGGAAGGGTGTGCGTTTGGGCCTGACTGGATTGATCGACCATGGGCTTCTTTTTCTGCCTCCCTGGAGCCCACTACTTCCTACTTCCTGTCTATCCAGGAAGAGGGGGACGAAAAGAATTCCAGAAAAGAATTAGTTTGTGTAGAATGCACAAGCACAGACAACACACACACACACACATTCCTGAACTTATTGTGCCCAGCAAAGGAAGAAGAAAAAAAACCTTTGTCCCTGGTCCAATAGAGGTCCCCTCTCACCCGTATTTGGAAGACACGCTCACACAAACACATCCTCTCTCATTTGCATGGCAATAGCATTATTAAGGAGAGAGATGTCATGGTGACAAGAAGTTTATATGTAATCACAAAGAGAAGTGAGGAAGAATGGAGTGCTTTTGCTGTTCATTTGACAGCCTTTAACACACACACACACACACACACACACACTCACGTTTATATCACACATTTTTGTCGTGGTGAACTCCCTCCTCCACTGATGTTGCCACAAAGCATGTTTACATGTGCAGTTATAATCAAGCAACAGGGTTTTTTTTTAGTAAGTATAACATGACATACGAGTGTGCAATTGAATGTTTGGATTAAACACATATCATGTTAGCCTTTTGGAGCAAACACACAACTCAGAGGCCGACTGTGGTCTGATTAACACTACAGTCTGGGCTACAATCATATTATCTAGGTCTGTTAGTCTGGCTTTGCACAAACCGGACTGATGCCATTTCAGTGGTGCCTTTTGTCAAACTGAAAATGAACTTTACTTTCTCTCACGGATATGCCATCCGATTGTAACACAGATAAAAGCACAGTGGCACAGTTTTGGCCTCCTGTTGCATCGCCATTATGAAATGGGACACAAGAGTATTTAATAATCCCTATTAATCTTGTTGAGAGAGCAAGTTCATTGGTGTGCTCTCTCTTTCCCAGCTCTCCCAATCAATCAGTCAGCTCCATTAATGTATTCATGCGAAACACTGCACAACTTGTTTGACAGAGCTCCGAGAAAAGAAGAATTTATGAAGTCTTTCCTTCCACCACAGCCAATCCAAAGAAGCCCTCAGCCACTCTCACGATCAATACCTGAGCTGGTAAATATATGATCTATAATTATATAGGGAAAACATTAGCCATATATCTGTTGTCAACACAAGGCTTGAGTGGAATTCACAGAATGTGACTCATGCTGTTTGATTTGCAGAGTTGAATCTGACTCTGAGACCCCACGGTATTGATAAGGAAGTGGTCCAGAAAGAACAGATCAGATGGATGTGCTGGTGACACTCTTGTCTCAGTCATGATGTCATAGCTTTCACAGGGGCACAAGAGCTGTCTTATGAGTTCACACTTTCGGGAGAAATTCTGTACTACACCGCTGACTGATGTACAGGGGGAAAGCAGGTGATTTTTCTCTCCCTTTCTTTCTGTCTCTTTCTTCTTTCAATTTAAAAAGAGATCTATTCTCACTTCGGTGTTTCAGATTTGTATCAAAATGTTATGTTGTTGAAGGAATATTCTGGGTTCAATTCAAACTTAAGCTCATTTGATGACACTTGTGGCATAATGTTGATTGCCACAAAAAGTTATTTCTACTTGTCTCACTTTTTCTTAAAAAAAAAAAAAGAAAAAAAAAAGTAGGTTACACTGAAGCACTTCCAGTGAAAGTGAATGGGGGCTGGTCTGTAAACACTAAAATACTCTTTCAATAGTATAGCCCAATATGGAAACAATGTGTATTACGAGGTTTTTAGTGTGGAAAAAATGCTTTCTATTCTTTTCTGTGTAGTTATATAACTATATCCAGTTTTACAGCATTGTCGCCATGACAAATCAACACCATAAACTTTAAAACAACTGTAAAAAATTCTGATTTTAACAACTGTACAGCTCAAATTATACAAGTTTTAAAAGAAAAATTCATGTTAGATGTATTTAAAAAATTATAAGCTATACATTTCTGCTTTTAGATCCTCCAAAAGTTGGCCCCATTCACTTTCATTATAAGTTGCTCATTGAAAAAAATAGGGGACAATTGGGGCAAGCTGAATATTTTTTTTTAATTATTATTTATTTATTTATTTATTTTTGGTAATCAACATTTTATGCCACAAATACTATCATTTGAGTTTAACTTGTACTGAACACTATTATAAGAATAAGAATATTCCTTTACTGATAAAAAAAAATAGATCTCATGTCATGTGTCTAGTAAATCATGTTTTAAAAGAAGCCTTTCAGCGGTCATAAAAAAAAAAGTTGATTTTTCAAACCTGGCACTGGCGTGATCCCTTTGTAGTTTAACCTTTACAGTTCAGTCACTCCATTCAGATCACATTCACCAAGGAAGCCCTTTTTTCATGCTATGGAGAAAGGGGAGCAAATGCAGGGGGAGACAGAGCCATGTCTGGGCAGAGGCGAGGAGAGAGGGATGGAGACTTCTCTTGGTTGGGGGGAGGAGAGAAAAAAAGTGCAATACTCTGCTTCAAAGAAACATTTCCATAATTGCCCTGTAACTCGGCCATAATGGCTGAGGAGGCTGAGAAAGGCACAATCTTTCAGATGGCTGAACGGCAAAGGCTCCCACCACCTTTCTGTCTTTCTCTCTACCGTTCTTTCTCCGTCCTCTTCCTTTTACACCCATAACCCTCTGCCCCACTTGTTGTCTTTCAGATGGAGTGAAAGAATTCCTCTCTCTAACCTCTGTCAACAAAGGGCATGAAATTAGCTCTTTCCACAGCCCCGCCTCCTGTCCTACAGAGTGTCACTCTTTCGTTCTTTTGTCCCCAGACCTGCCAGAGAAAGAATCAACTGACAAATGCCCCACTGCACCTTCGTTGCCGTGCATTTGCATGCTGTTTTCTTTCCCCATAGTGTCCCAATCACATTTTCTACATCCGACATGCCTTCACTGCTCAGCTTAGACGGCGAACGCTAAACATCAAGACCTTGGTAAATTTGAGTGAGGTACGAATTACTCAATAGTTCTGAAGATGTTTTGATGGATTTCCTGCGGATTTTGAAAATGTTTTTCATCACAAAACTAATCCTGGCTGTAGTGGACCAGACACTGGAGGCTGGGGTATTTTTGTATTTGTGTGTGTAAAACAAGATTTGGGGGTGTAAATGTGGTTATCTCTTCTTTGAGGCAGCAGAAGTGTTCAGATGGCCTGTAACCTCATGCACAGTGACAGTGTGGAACATGTGTCCTCTATGCTTTCACTGTTTTCCTCTATAGCCTTACAGGTCATCTAAACATGTCAGCCATGTCTGAGGAAAAGACAAAATTCTACACACTCTGGTGTGTGAGATAGAGAGAGAGAGAGAGAGAGCTCTGAGCTGTGTAGATGTGTGTGTTTGCCAAGCTAACAATCAGCAGTGCCTCATAAAAGGATTAGTGACCTCCACAAAGAGAACAGGGCTCTTCAAAGCTTCTGCAGGGCTACAATAGCGCTGACATTTGTCCTGCTCAGTGCAGGGATGGGGTGTGGTGGGACATCGTCGCCACAGAGCACACTGACAGAGAGGGGTGGACAGGGGCACGGCACAGGGCTGGTCCTCTCTTTCACAGCCTGACTCTGGCCCCTTCGGCAGCCCACTCCGGTCTTCATGTCCTCCTCCGGCCCTGTCCATTCATGCAGAAGGCTGCTGATGACTCCATTGGCTGGTTTTCTCTAAAAGGGTTAGCCATGTCTGTCCTCCCTCTCGGCATCAATGGCGAGTCAGAAAGATAGATTAGATTTGCCTTTGATTCCACTGTGTTTCATCGCTTTCCCCCATCCAAATTGGTATTTAACAAAGCATTCCTCACAGTGAGTGGTACAGCTATGTAGCTCTGTCATTGATGTAGAGGGAGAATGGTACTTGGAGATATAATGGGTTAGCGGTGGCTAATAGACTGAATTGCCATTTATTTGGAGAGTGTCAATGGTGCTGAATTTCCCACAGATGCTGCAGTTTTGCGGTGCTCAAAAGGACAGGTTATGTATGTATTTATGCACACTGATGATACTATCCCACTCAACCTATTCAATCCCCCCCCCCCCCCCCCCCCCCCCCAATATATGCACAATGTATTATCTGTGTGTGAATAAATAAATATATATGCTCAAGTCTGTTCGTAAAACTTTTAGTTTTTGCAGCACCACTGTTTTTTGGAGCAAGTTGCAAATTAAACTTCAAAACCTAATTGCTCATAACCTTTGTTAAATGCATTTAAAATAATTGCTTCTATCAATGGCTATAAATTGCCATTTCTTTCTTTCTTTCTTTCTTTCTTTCTTTCTTTATTATTATTATTATTATTATTATTATTATTACTATTATTTCTTTATTACATTTAATTAAAATGTTAACAATTTATGTGTTTTAATGGTATCTGGATAATAATAATAATAATAATAATAATTATTATTATTATTATTATTATTATTATTATTATTATTATTATTACAACCATGTAAATTGAATTTAATCTGATGTTTCTAGCTCGGTAGCAATTGCTGCTAACCCTCTTGTGCATCAGCGGAAAAATGGGCTCCCGTTTTTAACATTGCTGGAAGCGTTGGAATAAAAAAAGGAGTCACTGTTGATTATTGCTCATTAGCCACAAGGACATCCACTTAACTCTGAATAAATGAGTGACACTAACAGCCCCAGTCGGAATGTCCTCCGCGTAGCTCTGAGCAAAATGTTCATTAATGCTCTCCATTTGCTTAGTTGAGAAAGAAAGCGGTTGGACACGTATGGCGACATCGGTATCGGTGATTACTTTGTTTCTGGCGAGGCATTTTAATCCTTAATTTCATGCGATGATCAGAGACGCCGTGAAGCCCAGTGTCATCCTTTCAGGAGCATTTCAAATGGATTTTAATGATCAAGAGTGGCTCAGGTCCCTCAGCGCCTAATATGCTGAGAATACACACTAAACAAGCATCAATATTTATGACAGCCCTGAACGAGCTCGTCACTGGAAAAGACGCGTGATTTCTGCTGAAAAATGTGTGATGAAGTCTCTATCGTCGACCTAACGCCGATTCTATTATATTTTGCTAATGAAAGACAGTGTATGTAGGCAACATAAAAGTAGTTTGGGAGTGCATAACACCATCAACAAATTAGAAATGAGCTACAAGGATGAACTTGCTATCATACATGACCATCCTGGGGTGAATGCAAAATAAGTCTCTGTGTAGAAGTCTCTGTGTGTGTGTGTATATATATATATATATATATATATATATATATATATATATATATATATATATATATGCTACAAAATGAGTTTTGACAAAACTGGAAAGTGCTTAAACCTGACAGTTGATATGAATGTATAAATTTATTCATTCATTTACTGAAATGCTTAAAATTTGGTGGATTACGGAGAATAGCGTAACATTTATTTTGAAGAAGCATCTGACTACCACGACAAATTAGCGCACAAAATTTAAAATGTTGGTGTACTGGAGTAAACAGCACCCTACCTATTTTACTCTAATTTACACATAGCCTATTTGGGTACGTAGTAGGCCTATATTTCTAAACTATTTTAATCAGAAGAAGAAAAATATCTCAAATATGAAGACAGCGGGTAAAACAAGTGAGTTACAGGCGTTTGAACAAAATGTGTTAAACATTCTCTGGTCTCCCTAACTAAGAATAAGGCCCACATCTAATGTATAATTTAATGATAGCGTAATATTATAACGATTTTAGATTTTTGTAGTTTTTGTTTTATAATCCACGTGTAGCCTATACGTACTCGGTCTGTTGAAGTCCAAAATGCACGCAAGTCTCTGCAAGCCTGTTTGCCACTGGCCTCGCGCTCTCCTCTTGACCTGCACGGTGCGCGCGAGAGGGTCAGCACTGATTGGAGAATGTTGGTCACTCTCGCGCTGTGCCACTCTCTGCGCTCTAGCTGGTGGCGCTCTTCCGAGTGAGAGCCAGAACGATGATTACATCAATCAGTGTCACCAACGTCACACAGCGTTTTATGAATATTCATAGCCAGATCTTAGTTTGACGGAACGGAATTTCGGAGAGATAGTCTATTGAATAGGCCTATATTAAAAAGCACGAACAGCGGGCACGATGAATACTTTTTTATTAAGCCGGACGGAGCTTTTTTTCTTGCAGTGTCTCTGGGTTATTATGGGCTGGAGCGCATTGTTGTTCTAAAAGAGAGGCAGTGGCATAATTAATTACAATTTGTTGTATACAGGCTGACATACCAGTTGACCATTTGTGCTCCCTGTCAGTAAAGCATTAGTAAGGTGACAGGCTACACGTTGCGATAATTGTATTTATTTTAATCATTCTTAAACATTTTTTAAAATCATTTTATGTCTTAGAGTTGTGTGTGATTGTTGAACGCAAACTGTACATTTTAAATATTATTTTAATTCAGGTAGTTTGTCATTCAAGAGGGTTTTATATTTTAATTTTGATTCTTAAATGTTGTATTCTTTTTCGATTGTTAATGTTTTTTTTCTGTCTTAGAGACTCGGAAATTAAATTTGACATTTAAACTTATGCTGGTAATTATTTTTTCATTATTTACCATTTATTTCGCTGTGTGGAATTCGGTCTTCAGTTTCTATTATGTAATTTAGTATGAACTGTGTCAAAATATTCCACCAGGCATTTTTCTCATTGGGAAATCACTAGCCTTACATTGCTTAACACTCTGCTTATAAGCTCCCGGCAAATCTCACAAAAAGAACGAATGATCACAAAAATGCCCATGGTCAACTTTCTCGAATAAATTACATAAATGAAAGATTATGATCAGAATGGCTCAGTCCATGTAAAGGCCGCTCAGAGGGGACTGTAGAGGGAGCTCCAACTCTAAATTTCTCCAAATTTTGGAAACCCTGAAACAAAGCTGCTGCCATGAAAATCATCTTCAAGAGGGAAAACACACATAAATAAATAATTTCGCACAGTATCGAAGGCATATGGCAAGCAGCACAACATCAATGTCTGATTAGAATTCAATAAATTTTTAAAAAGTAGAATCTCGAAAATTATAAATAGTCGAGATTACATTAACCATCTGTACAGAGGAAAGCATTTAACTTTTTTTTTTGTGACTTTTCCTCTTCAAAGAAGAAAATATTCAATTCTCATTACAGTGAAATTGAGTTGTATGCTATTTCAACCCAATATAAATGAAATAATTATTCATTTCATATTGGCTGTTCCGCCTCGGTGGGGATAATCCCCATCCATTAATATCCAAATGCGCAATTCAAGAAGGAGCTAATTACAGTTAAGTCCCTGAAATAGGAAAATACTTCAAATCCTCCGTTTCAAACCTCATAACCTCGAGTTAACGTTTCCCATGCCTTTCAAAACACACACGGTAACCATTTCCGCTCAGAAAAGCATGACATTTCTAATATCATTTGCAATATTAACACTCCACTCCATTGTTTTTTTTTTTTTGTTTTTTTTTAAGAAAAAGGAAAAGTGACGGTAAAGTTGCAGCGGTTCATTTATTAGCCAAAATATAAACTTTCTTGTACAATTTCGGATCACAAGTATATACATTTTCTTTACGTTATATACAAAACATTTCAACATCAAATCCTCACAGAGCTTACAAAAGAAAATGGGACTCACAGACTACTTGGCCTGACAGCATTAACATCAGCCATTGTACACAGGACATGCTTACAATGTAAGTATACAGAAGTGAGTTATTTTTTATTTTACATTCCTTACACAGGTTAAAATGAGAAGTAAACAAAAAAGAGAGAAAAACCTACGAGGACGAGAGGGCGGATAATACCATGGCAGCTTCGAGTTGGTTCTGGGGCCTATTGGGATATAGAAGGGAAGCATGAAAAACACGGGGCCAATACAAAACTAAATCTGCAAGCAAGTATAAAACAACGTTTCTGAAATATCGCATCGACGCACTGGTGCTTTATTGGGTTGACATTATGGGTTTATTATTGCACAAGCACAATATATAAATCATGTTTAAACCACGGTATACCAAGTACCCGAGTGCGTGACTAGACAGTCATGCATGAACATTATGTGGTCTTCAAATGTAAAAATTAACAAGTAACAATTAAAAAAAAGTAACGCTAAATTAAAGTCATGGACAGGCAATGTAAGATCTCCGCTCTTACCGTCTTTGAACAGGATGGAAGGCTGTTTTTAATAACTTTTTCTCTGCTTCCAAGGCACTAGATCTTTCTGAAATAATAAAACCAGTAACAAGAAGAAGAAAAGAAAAAATAATGTAAATGCCAATTTATTATTATTATTATTATTATTATTATTATTATTATTATTATTATTATTTAAAAAGGCAGAGTCTTTTTTAAAAAGATCTTACAGCCAGTTGTTGAGAAAAAAGTTTGCGGCCTAGAAATATCAAAATTCGCACACACTAGCACACTAACAGGCAACTGAAAACCTTTTTTCCACATATTCAATGGGACAGACTTTAGAGTATTTGAAGAAGAAGGGAAAAAAAAGACGAACAAAAAATATATATATATCAGATAAGTACTCTCCACTAGACATTTGCATTTCAAGCGTAATTCTTTTTACTTGAATGTTTCACAGTAGTGATCAAATGAAAATAGATTTAGTGAGGAATAAGAATGGTGCGTTTCCAGTCTGTCAGTACAGTCGTAATGGTATCAATAAAAAGCATTAATTGCACATCTCTGCGCTTCTCAGTGTGGGTGACATGTACCTGTGACTGTGGACTCGGAGTTTTGACTCCTGTCCTCTGCTTGTCTGCTGTACAAGGCAAGGCCATTCGCCGAAGCCTGGTTACTGAGTCCTAAGTAGTGGTTTGAGTTCAGCAAGGCGAGCTGGTGTGCGGTGAAACCCCGATTTGTCCAGCTCTGGATTTTCCCTACGGGACACGAAAGGAGTCTGTGAGGAGTGATGATGGTCTGAGCGGCGGACGCAGCGGAAGTCCCGTTCATCAGAGGAGATTTTCGTGGATTGTCTGGAGTTGTGGCAGTCTCTGCCAAAGACCAAATCTTAGGTTTTGGAGCCGGAGGTGGGTTGTTTTCTGAGGGCGGAGAGTTGATGATGGCCTGGTTGAGTTTGACCGGCTCGCTGTTGGCCTGTTCTAAGTTGTTGTGGTGGTGGTGATGATGGTGACTGTGATGGTGAAAGTGCTCAGCCCGGTCGCCGTGAATCTCTTTGCCGTCTTTCACCATCGCTTTGAACAACCTTTGCTCCGGTCCTTGTAAATCCTCATAGCCGTCTGAAATTTCAGAGTCGCTCCTGCCGTCCAGTTTCAAATCAGAATGCAGCTCGTCCTGCTCGTCTAAATCGTCCTTATTCTCAATATTCTCCGTGTCAATATTTTCCAAATCGATTTCCTCTTCATCCTCGCGTTTGTCGCCGTCCTCTCCCTCGTGATCGCTGTTGTAAACATTTCCTTCTTCGTCCGTGCGACTCCGTGGGGCCCAGGTCATCTTGTTCTCCTTCTTTAGCCTCCTCCTGGCGTTGGCGAACCAGGTGGACACTTGAGTGAGGGTCATTTTAGTGATAATGGCCAGCATAATCTTCTCGCCTTTGGTAGGGTACGGGTTTTTCCGGTGCTCACTTAACCAGGCCTTGAGTGTGCTGGTGCTCTCCCTGGTGGCATTTTTGGGTCTGGAAGGGTCTCCGAACTGGTACTGACCATATGGGTAAAAGGCAGGATGATGGTGGGCAAATCCAGGATGCTGGACGCCCGGACTGTCCTTCAGTTCGTACTGTGCCCCCTTAAAAACACAGAACACGGACCCAACATTAATGCGATTCACTATTATTATTCTTGGCCTTGCATATACTACGTTTTCTTGTACTCAGTTGCAGTTCCCTGGTGTATTGTTGCTGAATATATGAATTGCGTAAATAATTTTCATACTATGTGAGCAATTACAAAAGCAAGGAAGGATTGAGATTTTTTTTTTTTTTTTTTTTTTAAGTAGGCCTAATTGACTGCATTACATTCTTTAGTAGCTAGCTTACATTTTAAATACTTATATAAATTGTTCCAAATAAATTGACAAGATGCAGACGTGTATATATATATATATATATATATATATATATATATATATATATATATATATATATATATATATATAATATATTTATTCTGTGCATGAGTCTTTTGCATGAGTCTGTGAAAGAATCTTTTTTTCCTTCCTTAATACGTCTAACTATTGTTTAACGATTTTAATTTATTGTAATTAATTAAAATCACAAGCACACGCACTCTACACTTATTTTATTTTAGTTTAGCTTTGACTTTTTTAACTTCTTTTATATTCACCAAACGGAGTAAACAACCAAGTTCAATACCGTCTTGCAAAACTAGCATTCAGTAATGACTGGTTTTGAAACATAAACTGAAGTAAATGATTTTGCATTTTTGCACTAAGCATTTTTTTTTTTTTTTAAGTTTACTGCATCTGAGTTTGAGAGAGAAAGAGAAAACAGCACAAAACAATAAATAAAATGATTACTCACCAGCTGGTTGAAAATAGACAGATCATTTGAATAAGGAAGAAAAGCTCCATAGCTTTGTGCGGCAGCGAAAGGTGATCCGTACATAGTGGAGAGAACATTAGAGAGCGCTCCGGACGGGCTCAGGTCTGTCCCGGCTCGGGCACTGCCTATCCCCTGCCTGTCCTGCGGGTATATGGGTCGGATGTACTGATATCCCAGCTGTGGGAAAGACATTGTTGTGGAAAAAGTCTACTGGAGTCACAAAAAGCGGCGAATCGCCCTCTTGGTGCGCACCACGATATCCACTTTACAGTGAGTACAAAGTGTCAGGGAAGTCTATATTTCCTCCGAAAGAGCCAGTGTAAACGATCCGATTGCGCTTTCCTCCCTTACTTCCCTATTGATCTGAATGGACTAAGGTCAGGTCCTTACAGATTGCTTTAGATTATTGGAACTCCTTTTTGTGATTGACATTTTTAGTCGTTCAGAAGCTCCTCCTATTTCTCAAGTCTCAGCCCCACTTACAGAGCCTCTCTCTCTCTCTTCACCCCCCCCCCCCCTCTCTCTCTCTCTCTCTCTTCTCCTGCTCTCCGTCTGAATAATTCCTCTGACGTCGCCATCTCTTATTTGAATGAGTTTCAAATCTCATTTTATGGCTCGCCAATCATTTCATTTGTTATTTGTTCGCCGCTTCAGCCCTTTCCCATTTCTTGTGTTACTTCTCAAAAATTTTGATCATCCACAAAATGGTAAATATTTTACTCTTGTTGAGTCATTATCTTCCCGCAGATCTTTTGTGTCTTTATTTTACTCGCGTCTCTTCCACGTGAAACGAAGAACTTTAAAGTTTAAATCGGAGAGCACATAGCCTACAGAAATGTGTGCTTGCTCTTACTAAAATACTAAAGGGAAATATTATGCGAAGAGCCTTTTTAGTTCATCTAAGACGGAAAAACCAATCGGGGTCTTCTGACGCCTTTAGTGAAACATCAAAACACTGGCGTGTTACCGTTCGCCTTCAGAGTAAGTTGAGAAAAAAAAAATAAATACAAAAAAAAAAAAAAAATTAAAAAACCAAAAGCCTAAATAATAGCATAATTTCGTAATATGACTGTATGCGGTATTGTGGATTTCTGCAAATTACAATTTAATGTGGTGCATTTGAGTTTTTCAACTATGGAAATTTATTATTATTATTATTATTATTATTATTATTATTATTACTGTTATTATTACTACTACATATGATATATGTGTTTAAGTTGTCAGTCTTGAAAGCTTTTTTTAAGTATTAAAATATAATCGCAAATGTCTCAATTGCATTCATGTGTAAAGCTTCTGTTCCTAAAAAAACATATTTTGGGCGATTAACCTACAGGATTACTCTACAGATAGACAGATATCCATTGAAAAGATCTGATATAACCCGCACCCTTCTGTAAATAATACGGATTAAAACAAAGGACGATGATCACGATTGAAATTCCTTGAATCAATATATGAAAATATGCAGGAAACATCTATAATCGTATTATGCTCCAAGTCCAGTGTCATCATATGTCTGCTAATCGTCTTCCAAACAACTGCACCGATTAGTGCTTTAACGAGTTTCGTTTATTTGAATATAGGATGACTAAACCTCGATTCAGTAATGAAAGATTATGGTGAATCAACGTCGGCTTGGATTTAATGTGATGTGGTTTCCAAGAACGCAATGTTCCTCCTAAACCTTCCATCTGCTTTTAAAGAGATAGCTTAGTTATTGTTATGGCATCCTAATATCTAGAATGTTATTTGTATTGGCTCTTTGCTTATTTAAGGACTCCCGGATTTCCATTTTCTCCTTACCACGTGTCTGCTGTTTTGACGTCTAACAATGCAGGATTACGGGGGGTTATTAATTAGAACAGCAGTCTGATGCCATTCAGAGCGGATGGTAATAACTACATAACCGTCAGTAACACCCACACGGACCTGCAGAGCTAACAAGAGCTCTCAGCCCACCCGGCTGACCCCACAACACTGCGCCATCTGGGACAATGCAAAACACAGCTAACCCTCTAGGTTTCAAGCAGTCTGGTTTTCTTTTTTTAGTTATATTTACCTACAGTTATTTGTAGTTATTTTGATGTAAGCTAACCGTTTTCAAACCACTATATTTAGTGAAGTTGGAAGCACGGGGGGAAAGTATAAGTGTGCGTGCTGGAGTCCGCCCTGCAGCGCTCTGAATTCGGATGGACACGTGTCTCATCCCGGGACCTGTCAGGGCCTCAAGGTTTGCCTCTGATTTATTGGCCCAATCAAATACACATGCACTAACTTAACACTTTCACACTGACCCAGGAAACTGGCACAGCCATAAAAGCATTAGGACGGTGTTTTCTTCCTGCCTTCTTCTCCCACCCCTCTGGAAGCCCCTGTAACAATGTAAATAAAAGGCTTGAGCATTATTATTATTATTATTATTATTATTATTATTATTATTATTATTATTATTGCAGTTTATATTTTTATAGTTACTATTATAATAATAATAATAATAATAATAATAATAATAATAACAGCAACAATCAAACCAAACAATTGCATCAGAATTATTCACATACATATGCTAATATGTAGGGCAGGCATTTATTTAATTGTAAATTAATTCTTCTTCTTCCTTTGTTTTTGTATTTTTTTTTTTTTTTAATTTTATTTATTTATTTTTTAGTTTTACCTATAGCCTAACAAGACTCCATTAAACGCAGGCCAACACTTCAAAGCACCGCACTAATATCACGTGTATAAATAGGGCAATCTCGGATGTGTGACTTGAGGGATGATTTCTGTGACTCCTTTACTAGCAATTATGCAGATGACACCATTTCGCATTCTCCAACACGCATCCAAATAAACAAGCAGAGACGTTGCGCTCAAAAGCGTTTCCTTATGCAATACACAAGATGCCTGCGACAGCGCTGATCAAAGACTTCAAACAGTCTTTTTTTTGAAGAGACACATGGTACATGGTCTTTTAAACGGGCTTTTCTGATCCGATCTGTTAATTGAGGTGACAAAGGATTTAAAACGAAAACACACTTAATGACCTTTGATGTGTGTGGGGTATTGGACAGGGGGAGGAATGAGAAATATGTGTGTTGGAGTGACTGGCCTAAATCACGTTTTCTTTAACAGCTCCGGAAAACAGGGTTTTATTTGGTTAGAGTCGAGAGGGGAAATCAGTTTGCAAGTTCTGTGAAAAGTTTACATTTTGCATCTAAGTTTTGGTTAAACAGGAAAAGGACTAGTAATACAGTAGCTTTATCTTTATTATACAGAATCGCAGAATTCTAGATAGGTTTGTCTAAAAAAAAAAAAAATCTGATTTGCTCTATAATATGTTTTATACTAAGTGGTTCCAGATTAATTACAACATTTCATCAGTCTATCCGCGATTTTTATAGAGTACTGCAAAAAGAAAATCACTACTTCACGTAGCCTATTAGTTTACATAACTTAATTAAAACTATGGTTAGTTTTATATAGATGCTTAATACTGATTATATAGTTAGTTTTAAAGCTGAAGCGCAAAATAATTTGTAGGGAGAAGTTTAAATTTTCCTACACAAAACACCTGTCTAATAAAATAAACACATTTGTGTGTGTGTGTGTGTGTGTGAGAGAGAGAGAGAGAGAGAGAGAGATGGCTGAGGCCATTTAATCCAATAAATTAAATGCTTTCAAAAATGAACTCAAGAGCAAGTGTATTTCCTGAATATGTTTAAAGTTTAATTTTTACTGTTAGCATAATTTGACTAATGTTATTTTAATTAGGTTTCTCCAATCAATCGTGTCTATTAAAGAGATAACTTGCAGTGGAGGAGAAAGTGACGAGTTTTGAACTGTTCCCTGGGCACACACAGCAATTTGGAGCAAATTAAGAGTAGTCAATGGACTGCAACTTATTAAAATGCTTTAACAAATTGTATCAAACACCAAATTCAAACGGCGACGTCTGTTTTAACCCTTCATTAGCGAGGACCAACAGCTCTATCAGAACCGACCTTGTTGTCCTACCGAACATCTACAGGTGGTTTAGATTAGTTCTGGCGTCTGTACACTGTGGGGATTTTCTTAACCTTTACGCCTCCTTTACACTAACACGCGCGGATTTAGACCTCATGTTTTCACAATAAAGAGGCCTAAATAGAAAGAAGAAGAAAAAAAAGCGTCTACCCAAATTTTATAAATGTTAACCGTATATCTAATATTATACTGTGTGCAGCCTTTGGCAGCTCAAGCAAAGCACAGATGAAAGGGGAAGAAAAACCATTTTCCTCAGCATCAACGCTTCGACGACAACCCCAGTCTTTTAAGTGACTGCTGAAGTCTGTGTGCTGAGGTGGCGGAAATCTGGAGGGATTTATTCTCGATTGTTTCATCGGCTGTGATACGGGGCAAGCGTATAGTCGGAGCAGCGCGGTCATAAAGTGGGAATTTGGATTTGGTAAATTGCGCCGCCAGCGGCGGCCACGCGCAGTAATTGATTGAGAAGGTCAGAGCACGCGCTGCCCAATCTTCGCGAACAGCTTTGGTAAATATTTTGATGGCGGTCTAGCGCGGGCTTTGAGTTGTTCTATTAGCAAGGCAGGGTCACTTTCATTTATCGCTATTTGCCAACATCTGCCCTCTCAGCAAAGAGTGCACACACCTACGAGACCTATTTTTTCTCCGTTGCCTTTTAGAGTAAATTTGTAGAGAATGACTGACAATGTGAATGTGACAAGAATAGGTTTTCAGTTTTTCTAATTTTGCAGGTCATTCAGTAGTTCTACCATAGTTCTACATAATAATAATAATAATAATAATAATAATAATAATAATAATAATATAATTGGATTATATATATTATTATTTTTTATTTTTTTCCATGTAAAATAATAATCATCATCATCATCATCATTCTTTTTATGTTTCTTGGAAAAGCACAGATATTTGTCCAGTGTTTCCGGACCATCTTCACAGTGGTGATTTGAATATTAGCCGCATGCATGTTTTCTTCACTGCTCCCGGCCTTTCTCTGCATGGTTGTCTCCTGTATCAGTAACAAAGCAGCCATTGATTTTATGGTAAAGTCACTTTGCAAAGGGAATGAGTTCCTGTGGCCGGGGATATCAGTGTGTTACACGGGTATAGCCCAGGTAACAAGATGAGCATTGATTCAGCATTACAGCTGATCAATACTGAAATAAGTAACTCCAGGCCTGAATTAAAATACAAGTTGGAGCTTGCTTTGCTGCTGTCAGTTTATGGAGAAGTGACAGAAAGACACACAGTGGCATGACTGAAAGAAAGTGTGAATGTGTGTTCAACGGCAAGACCAGAGTGCTTAAGCACTATATGAACTCTCAGATTATTTTTGTGCTATGTTGACAGATGAGAATTCAGTTATCTTAGCCATGAAACTGTCATCTGCACATATGCAAATTGCTGAGCCAATGCATTACCATTACCATTACTAATACATTCCAAATGTATGTTAGTAGTAATAACTGTAAACACTTATGCTTAATGCTTCATGTGGTGACTGGTTTCAAAACTAATTCAGTCAGCAGTAACTCCTAATAATAAACCACGTAAAGTAATTATTGGTCCTTAATTCTACACTGACTTGCCTTGAGACATTTCATTGAGGGGTCAGTAATAAACCATTTGGACTACAAAAACCCTCATTGGTCCTGTAACTAACATTCTCTGTGTACATAATAAAATAATTTGATTAAGTGGTGCAGCAAGCAATTTCTGAACACCAGAGTTTCCAGTGGAATTTATTTAACTTGAATATTCATAGGTCAAAGAATTCCAGTTTATGATGTACATGAAGTACACAAGGAAAATATGGTTGCATTCTATCGATCTCAAGTTGAAGGCAGCCACTGGGAAGGATATTTTCTTATAGAAGATGTTTGCCTGAAGCAAGTTGTGTCTAATATCTATAGAAAGATTACAGGGTGTCCCAATAGCATATTGAGCTACTGGACACAGCATGCACACATAATGAAGACATCTTCCATTAGCCACAAATTGTGGTGAACAAAAAGAAAGTGACAGAAAGAGAAATAGAGTAACCATTCATGATTAAAATCAGACCTATAGTGTAGATTTACAGCTAAAATAAAGAAGCTGTATGAGTAATCCTGTAATAATCTAAATGTGTGATTTTTATACAGTCCATTCAAGATTACCAGCCCTCTCTCTCTCTCTCTCCTTTATTTTCCAGCTGCTGTAGCAGGTTTGTATGTAGCTGCAGGAGAAGCAGCTGTACTAACACAGAGGCCCCTATCCACCCAGAGGCACTGATAACCCTGCGGAAAGAATAGCTCACAGTCTACATATTGATGCGTCCTCAAATATAAAGTCAAGTAGGTTTTTAAAGATTGCATGCCTTGTATAACTTACCAGTTCAGAAACTAGCCTCCTTTCTTTAATGAAAAAAGAATGCAAGCTAGTTTCTTCCATCCTTATTATTTTTTAGAACCGGTTAATAGCAAAAACTAGTGCGAGCCTGTTATCAGGTCTAGACTGAATAGCATTATGGTCTTCGGTGTGTGTGTGTAATCAGTAATATTGAGTGGCACAGCATGCCAACACACTGAGGTCAGTGCAGTTTATACTGCCAGCACTTATACTCAGCATGCAGTTAGTGATATGACATAGACCACCTAAGCACTGTCCTCATGTACACACTCCAGACTAAGTGTGTGAAAGTGTGTGTGTGCAGTGTATTAACATCTATCTATCTATCTGTCTGTCTGTCTGTGTGTTTAATATATACATAAACAGCATATACAGTATATGTATGTTTAGTAATATAAATGTAGTTATATAATTTTATCTTGTTTATGTCCACATTATATAAACAACATTCAAATTATGTAAATATATATATATATATATATATATATATATATATCTATATATATCTATCTATCTATCTATCTATCTATATATATATATGTAAATATAAATATAGACTATATATAATATAAAGTAAATGTAAATTTAATGTATGTTACATTGTATTCTACACACACACACACACACACACACACACACACACACACACACACACGATTTCAGTTTAATTTCAAAAACATTGAATTTAAGATTTTTTTTTTTTTTTTTTTTCCTTCCTGTGTATATTTATTTCTTTATTTGGATCACTGATACAAACCTGCACTGGGATAAGGAAAAGCAGCTATTCGTAATAAACAGAAACACATTGACCATTTTCTGGAGTCGTCAGACCTTGGGATAACAAGATCGCTCCGTTTCTTTTGTGTTCAGCCGAGTGTAATTGTTTGTAGATTTAGCTTTCAGAGTTGACTTGTGAAATTGAGCAAATGTTAACCCACTTTATTTCTCTCTGTGTGTGTGTACGCATGTGTTTGTGTATTTGGGGCCATTTGTTACCTTGTGAGCAGTGGAGCAGCAATGGACTCAGCTGGTAGGTCACTCCACTGTGACCCAGTGATGATTACATACACACACAGACACACACTCCCCTAATTCCCTTTTCATACACACAGGCTTGGGAAGAGCTGCCAGATTTTCAGAACAATGCCATCCTCATCATCACCGTTAACGTCTCTCTCCTCCTCAGAAACATCCCAGATCAACACGCCTCTATATTATCCTCACATATCAATGTCTGCTGGTGTCTGTTGAGGCTGGCCCTGTCAGAAGCTTAGCATGTGTGCAATCAAATCACTTCCTTCTGTATCCTGCAGATTATGAAAAGCGATTAATGATTACACGTAGCAACAAACTGAAAAATTTAAGGGGTTGAATTGACCCGAGTGAGAGGTTTTCAGCACTACACAGATTGATGTTGAGCATGGCAACCTAAAATCCAAGTTGTGTTCCAAATGTTGCTCCTAAAAATCAAAAGGTTCAAAAGGTGTACCTTTGTATCTTATTTACAGTGGTGTATAAAGTACCTGAAAGCCATACTTAAGTAAAAGTACAGATATCTTAGCAGAAAATGACTTTGGTAGAAGTTGAAGTCATCGTTTAGAATATTACTTGAGTAAAAGTCTTAAAGTATATGATATTTATTGTACTTAAGTACTAAAAGTATTTTTTAATCTTAAACATACTTAAGTATTGAAAGTAAAAGTACAAGTGAATGCAAAATGGAAAAGAAGCAAATAAATATATATATAAAATGTTCATACACAGCTTGAGTAGCAAGATTTTGGGTAAGAATAAGAAGCACTTCATCCAGTACTTAGTGTCTTTCGTTCCAACATAAGAAAACATTTCTGGAATCTGCATCTGAAATAGTATTTAGATGTATTTACACAGTTTAGTGTATCTCAGAGGGGACATGGATGCATTTAAACTGCAGTTACAGATGCATAAATAGGCCTAATGTTTTGTTTTTAACATAAAATGTTGAATACTGATATTTGAAATAATTTAAGTCATAAAAAAAAACAGTCGAAATGTGAAATTAAAACCGCCAGTAGGTGGCAGCAAGTGACTGTTAATGAGTGAGTCATTGAGATTCAACCGATTCATCCAAACGGCTGATTCATTCAGAAACAAAGCATTTGACTGTGTTAATGAGTGACTCACTGAATCATTTTTATCAACCGATTTGTTCAAAAAGCTGATTCATTCAATAAGTAAACACCGTCCATTGCTCTGAGATGCAAAAGGGTGCTGTGATCTTTGTTTGGAACTATTTTTGTTGGCAAAATTGAGCAAGCAATATTATGTCTAAAATGTAAGTCACTTATTGCTTTACTGAACTTGTATAAAATGATTATTAAATGCGTTATCATGCCGATATCTGCAGAAAAACAGTACTCTTTGTGTGATATAGATTAACTTAACTATATTAAATTATATAAATATAAAAAGCATACAGAAGCATTGTTGCTGTCTACAATGTAGTATGCCTGGAATTTTGAGTTTTGACTAATAAATCAACATGCGTGCACTCATTACAACAACACTTACCATATTATCGCAGAAGATAGACTGTATATCGCACACCCCAGACTCAACTTGAGTGGAAAATGAAATCATCCGTGGTTGTGCACGCACTTGTTTGCACAACAAGCAAGCGCTAGACCACCGATTCCTCAATCCTGCTTTCCTGCAGTCCGTGTTCTTCTGACTTCTGACTATTTTGTAGTAAGTAACGAATATGCTTCGGGGAAATGTATCGGAGTAAAAGTATACATTTTAATTAGGAAATGTAGTGGAGTAAAAGTAAAAGTTGGCTGAAATATAAAAACTCAAGTAAAGTACAGATACTCCCAAAAAATACTTAAGTACTGTAATGAAGTATTATTACTTCGTTACATTACACCACTGCTTATTTATATTTATATATTTATGCATTTAGCAGACACTTTTATCCAAAGCGACTTACAGTGCATTCAGGCTATACATTTTTTTTTTTATCAGTATGTGTGTTCCCTGGGAATTGAACCCACGACCTTTTGCGCTGCTAACGCAATGCTCTACCACTGAGCCACAGGAACACTTTATTTACCCCTAAAGTGTGCATATTAGTACCTTAAAGGTACATATTATTACCTAAAATGTATATATCAGTAATATAATGGTATATATTAATACTTTTTAAAAAGGGGACCGCTCCAGTGACAGCTTTTGTAACATTGTTTCTTAGAGTGTAGACTATCGCACTAAGGTTATTTAGTCATCCAAAGCTAAAAATGCAAAAACTGAGAGCATGAAGTGGCTAGCATTAATTTCTTTGGTTAATCAAGTGCATTACCCAGGTACTTGAAGTGTGCTTTTTCTTTTTGGAAATTGAACACACTACTCACTATTTCTACTACAAAATGTCACAGAGTAGTGCATAAGTATCCGATTTGGGATACACCTCCAGGTTTACTCTCTTAAAATATGACCCACACTGGTTGACCACACAGCTCGGTGAAGATGCTCACCAGTGGTGGGCAGACAGTGGCGCATCTCTCAGTAGGATGGTTGTGAAGGATTAAGATGTTAAACGGAGACTATCTAAAAGCATAGCGCTCTGCTGGGCCGCTCTCCCTGTCTCTCTTCATTCTCTCAAACGATCTGCTGCTGCAGTGGATTAGTGCACTCGAGAGAGAGAGTCAAGAAGCCGCATACGCATGTATAAATACAAGCATTATTATATATTGGAAAAGTGTCTTTGCTATTCCCCTGGTCCCACTGAGCTCCTGCAGCGCTCTGGTGACTCGGGCCTCAGGCGTAGCTCAGGAAAAGGCAAATCACTAATGCTCTTAGCATCAAACAATAAATCCTGGAGTTATTTTCCACCATGTTTAATTAAATATTTTGAGAAGAAAACCTGTCTGATTGATTTGCCTCAGCCATTGATTCACTATTGATTTGGCACTGTCAAGGGGCCTCCGCAGTGCTACTTGCTAAATGGCCACAAGGAGCTCTGAAATAAATGAAGTACTTTTGCGAGCTTTAACAAAATCAACTTTGCGAGCCGCTCCTACAGGTCCTGCTCCCACCACTCTCGGGGGTTTGTGACAGGCCGCTCCTCCTCCTGAGGAAAATAAGTCCTCAAACTGCATTTTGTATGAGCATTGATGAATACTGAATTATGAAATGATAATGCCCAATAAATTGTCTTTGTCTTCCCGGTGCAGCTATTGCGCTTGAATGTGGCTCCTTTTGACCCCCACAGAGCATTAGCTGGGTTTATTTCCTCAAAACACTCGAAAAGAGAGTGATATTAATAATCCCATTACAAAGCAGGAGGAAAATAGAGAGAATTAAAAGGCCATTAGTTGTGATAAAAAATGTAGTCATTACTCCGTACCTCGCTAGATACTCAATTCCCTTTTCTCATCACAGCCTGGCTCTTTGGGATACATCATAATATCTCTCAATGCTCAATTTTCTCCTATTATTGTGAGTTTTATCTTCATTTATGTCAGTCCATAATTCAAAAATCATTATATTTCTTAAACTGTGTAGACATTTAAATAAACATCCTCCTCACTGACAAATTACTGCGGTACTTAACTGACTATGTCAGGTCAAGCAACAATATATAAACGTAAAAAGAGCTGGACACAGGTGAAAGCTTTCGTAGCCCAATCAGACGACAGAGAGAAAAAGAAACAGGAGAAAAGGCGAAAGAGAGGACAGGAGGGAGAGGAATTCGAACACACACACACACACACACACACACAAACACAGAGAGAGAGAGAGGCTCAGTGCATGGCTATAGGGATTCAGATTGCTATCAGGCCTTTATCAGTCTCATCTCAGAGCGGCATTGATCTTCGCTGAGAATCTAATCCTAACTATGAAGTTCAATAACAACTCCATTACCTGGCTCGCGCTGATTGGAGCGTTGTAATGCCAAGATTAGTAGCTGGCTGCCTGACCTGCCAACATTGATTTGTGCTGCAAAATCACTTGTTCTAGAAAAAGAGAGAGAGCGAAAGAAAGAGAGAGAGAGAGATAGAAATAAAGAAAGAACGTGTTGGTGAGGTAATTGGTAATTGAACAATTTTTATTTTCACCTTTTTCCCCTTTTCCCTCTCTCCAGTTTTTCTTTCACCCCCGGCATAAACTCAGCCCTTTCTTTCATTGATTAGTTGCCTGTTTATATCAGGCGTAACCAAACACAAGCTACCTGGTGTGTGTGTGTGTGCGTGTACGCTGCTCAAACTGTAGCCAGGTTAGCAATCTCTCTCTCTCTCTCTTTCTCTCTCTCTTTCCCCCAGCAGGCCCAAATAGCTCCTCTCAGCCCTGTGAATGAATGGCTTCACAGCCTGTTAGCTTTAAGTAATAGAAGCATTGAGCCCATCCTACTGGCAGAGACAGCTCATTTACTCCTCTCTTTTTCTCCTCTGGTAGCCCCCTCCCTTCGTTCCTTCTCTCTCTCCCTCATCCACCTTCTTTCTTTTTAACAGGCACAGATTACGCAGGTCAAATAAATGAAACAGACTGTTTTGCGCGAGCTGCTCCGGTGGGTGCCGAAATGGATGAACCCTTAATGCAGACACGAGCCCCGCGCACGCGCGCACACACACGCTCGCGCAGACGTGCACCCTCCCCCTTCTCGCCCCTGTCTCTGAGGTTACAGGTTAATGACATGCTCATTTCGCCCAGCCATTTGTTTTGTTTTCCTGCAAAGTTCTGATAAGTAGCTAACCAACGAACCTTGTAATTACAATCTTACAGAAACCAGCCCGATCTGTATATAAATCTCACCATCCAATTACAAGATGTAATAATTTTGCACTCAAGCTGGTAATGAGCTCTAATACTGCAGCATGTGATAATCCCCTCTGGATGCTGGCTTGATCAGATGTTGGCTTTGTAATTAGACTGGCAGAAAATCATTATTTCATGTTCAAATAGAAAATGAGGTTGGTGGGAAGTTAATTTCTCTACGCTCTGTGAAGCGTAGACAAGAATTTAATGATTTAATTACAGTTGTAAGCTCCTTGGATGAGACTTAAATTGAGCTGCAATTTTTTTAAGCACACTACCATTCTGAGAGCAGGGCACATCAAAGCCTCTGACAAGAGTCTAAAGTGATAGGGCACTGTGATGTTTTTGATATGCTCAAATTCCTTTTCTCCTTATCTGGTCAGTTCTGCTTAAGTGAATTACTGATTACTGTATAATACCACAGAAACTCTTTGAGGAACAAAACCTTCATTATGCACAAAAGTTATTTTTTCCTTATGCTTTTGATTTAATTTCCACATTGCCAATAATAATTAAAAACACTATAAAAATATATTACTTTTTTTTTTTTTTTTTTTGCCACGTTATGTCATGCACCATAGTGGCGAAGACTAATTTTCAAAAGAGAAATCATTTTCATATTCAACAATGCCTTTGTTCATATCTACGCTCTTTCCTGCAGAGACCAGAGTGTATAAAAACATCAATGTTTGAAAATAGCTTTATTTACATATATCTGTCCCATAAACAATTTTATTTTTACCTCATTGTATCTGGCATCCACTAGATTGCGATTGTATATTATTATTATTTTTGTTCTGTTTTTGCAAATTTTGTCCTTTTTCCTCATTGTAATTTTTTTAACATAACAACTTATATCCATATAGCCTATTATAATTCTTCTGTACACATATGATAAAAATTATTCTTAAAGCTCTAAAGAAAACATATATTTTTTAACAAATATATATTTTTATTAAAGGCTGGCAAAACATAGATTTTTTTTTCTCCTCATTTCTCTCTCTTTCTTTTCCTCTGTAGTGCAACGTCTGTTCGGCACTCTGCAATCACCTGCCCGCTCTGCTCTCCCCTCCTGTTTGTGTCACGTCCTATGACAGTCAGATAAGAATATTTCACCCTGGATAAGATGCTCAGATCTGAGGAATGTCACTCAATATGACTGATTCATCCTCCTCGCTCCTACCCCTCCTCTTTTATTTAGCATTTCAAAATTCCCTTTCTTTCTTTTCCTTCGTTCCGCGGAGACACGCTCTAGACGTTCCCCTTTATTTGGCCTATCGGAGAGGGAGATGGATGTGTGTGCTTATTGGACAGTAAAAGGCCACTCTTCAGGTGACACGCTTATCCAGCCGAATATTCATGAATATTTAGGAGATGGTAATGAGGGAGTTTTGCATTGTTGCATGAGAATGGAGGGAGCTCCCCGGAGGAGGAGGAAAAGAGCGCGGACAGGTCGACGAGGTGTGGCGAGAGTGTGTGTGTCAAGAGTGTGTCCGTACGTCTGAGGCTATTTGGTGAAGCGGCATTCCTGTCTGATAACCCTCTTTCACTCGCTCGCTTGCTAGCGGACTCGTGCACACTGTGATGAACTTGATCTTCTGGTGGCATTGTTAAATCATATGGTCTAGCTTCATACACACCTGTCATTCCACAGAGCTCAACAATACATCATCCAGATGGGCAGACTACACTCAGGAGCCTTAACCCAGAGCTTTAAATGACATCCTGTATTATTGATGCTGTCTTCGCTCATCTCTCTTGCTGACTTAAACATTCACATGTCTAAAACTCCATATTGTGATTTAAAGAATTGTGGTCCAGCCAGTTATACTTGCTTTTTTTCACAAGAGGTCTTGAGAATCTCTTAAACTTTACTGACACGTTTGCTTTGCATGATCCGACAACTACCTCCATGGAAGTGATAACTTGGATGTCTTTTTTTTTTGCCTCTTGGACTCTTAATTTGCACCGAACCTGGACACGTTCAAGTTTAGGTTTTGATCCCTCGCCATCACTGTATCCGCTCTGCATCTGTATATCAATCTGATTTGTGTGGCAGATACTCTCAGTAATGAAGCAGACTGAGTCTTGCTGTGTGAGCACCGGAGTCCATTTTGGCAGGCCCTGTCCTCCAAAACCCAGACAGAGAACGAGCAACCATGGTGAGCTTCAAGCAACGAACAGGCCCACAACCGTTGATAGAAAGAGGGAGAGCTTGAGAGAGAGGTTCTAAATCAGTACGCAATCCGAAGGCCCTCCATAAATCATGTGAATAGGTTTGGTGGCGGGACGGAAAGCACACCTGCAAGACTTATGTAAGTCTTATTAAACCATAAATATCCAGCAGCTCCGGCCACAGCTCTTCAGGACTAGAATAAATCTTACTATGTGCTCAGTGAGGAAGGCGAGAGTGAGACCGAAAGAGCGTGTAGGTGTCAGAAAGAGATAGTGTGTATGTGAGTGCGTGTGTGTGTGTGTTCATATGTCTACACAATGTATGGAGGGATAAGTGTTAATACAGTAAAACTACATTTCATTGGTGAGGACTGTCATGCAGTTTGTCAGGTTAATCACCGTAGTGTCAACTCAGTGAAGAGTTGCTGCCATTTTTAATTGTATAGGTCTATATATTGCAGTGTTGAGCTTGCAAAGACTCCAGTCATTGCGTTTACAACTGGCTTCTTTTTGTAAACATTTATATATCCAACATTAGCTTTAGCCAACATGCTACTAATGTTGGGGAATCCAAGGATGCACTAAATTGTTCCAAAGTGAGGGTTAGGGTTAGGGTTAGGGTTAGGGTTAGCCTTGACAATGTGATCTGTCAAAATCCAATCTCCTCTCCACACGGCACTGATAGAGAGGGAGGAAATGAGAGGGTGTGAAAGGAATATATATATACATACATACATATGTGTGTGTGTGTGTGTGTAAAAAATATGTAAAAATTCTGACCTTATTATAATATTATACAAGAAAAAGTGATCATACTAAATTTCATTACATTTTAAATGATTAAAAACATCTTGTTGACAAATGGGTAAAACCTTTTGATCTTTTAATGTCATCTAATGATTCTGGTTCTAAATATACATGACAAGATTTTTTGGGATTTAAACTACAGTTACACTGAATGACATTTTAGTGGGTGTCTTCAGTAAATCACGGTAAAACGTGATAGAAAAAAAATTAAAGCTGTATGAAACTTTTATTGTTTTGATGCTTGAAAACCCCTTTTCGTTTTTGACCTATATGTATATATAGTGTGTGTGTGTGTGTGTGTGTGTTTACCATCTCATTTAAACTGCAATACAAGACTGCATCACACAAACAACATCAGCAATAATAATAATAATAATAATAATAATAATAATAAAAGAATGTTCATTCTATCACATTGTTCCTAAGTTAAATACATCCAGATCAGGTGAAACCAGTATATAGGAGTATTAATGATTTGAGGAATACAAAATCCAGCTTCAGTGCTAAATTTTAACAAAGAGATGCAAAGCATTGTTGGAACAATTTTCACTATCAGATTACATCTATTCACCTGACTTACAGCTATCTTTTTTTTGTTGTTGTTTTTTTTTTTAACCAAATAATACCAAATAGACAATATTAATGAATCTGAAAGCTCAATTAGCTGCTAATGTGGGTTAAAAGTAGAAAGAATGGACAGCCATCAGGAACATCACCTCCAGTGATGAAGGGATCCGTCTTTCGACCAGTCCGCGTACTTGGATAATAACAGTTGTCCCACACACCTGCGTTTGTATTGCCCCGACCTGCTTCTCAAATGAGCTCAATTAATGACAATAACCCAGCAGGTGCCAGAACACAGACATTAACAGATAGGCCACTATCAGCAGCCGGGAGAGCTCGCCTGTGCAGTAAATATGTAATGATCACAGGTGTAAGAGAAGGGGGTGGGGACGTGGGGAGACCACAGGAGCAATCTATTTGTGTTTGGCTGAGCTCGATTCAGTTAAACAAGCCCGACAAACCGAAATGGATGGACTAGAATCTCATTCATCCAGCCTGAAGTGAGTGGCCAAAAAACTCACTAGATCTTTTTATTAGAGAGGGGGTGGGGGTTCGGATAATGGAGTCGAATCGACTGCAGTGTTTAGTTTGTGTTTCAATTTACTTCGCAATGTATTTGCGGTGTAGTATAATTTGCTTAGCACCGATGCTGGATTCATTGGAGTAAGCTGTCGTTTGGATTTAAATTGTGTGTATCATTTGCCGTGGCTACAGAGTGTGCGAGTAACTGTGTGTGAGCGAGGTCTGGTCCCCCTCATTGGGAACGCCGGTGATCTCTCTGAGCTTTAAACTTGAACCCTCTTCTCCACTGGGCTCCTCTTCGCTCGCTCTCTGTGCCCGCATTAGCATAAAGGCATTAAAATGAGAATTGGAATTAATTTGGACTTTCCTCTCCATAGGAATTAATGAAAGTTTGCTCTTCCATTCTGCATAGACAGCCCTCACTCACAGTCCATAAATATTAATATTAATACCACAAACGCATTTAAGGAGCAGCGCTTCGGTGAAGCCGTATACAGAATATTATGAGAGATCATGATACATTTCTCGTGGGGAGCACACTTGAATGAGTGTGCTGCCTTGCCGTTGTGATCTGTAAAAATCCAATCTCCACACGGCAGAGAGAGGGAGGAAATGAGAGGGTGTGAAAGGAAGATGTCTGAAGCCCATCTGAGAGTTGAGCCTGAGCTGGTTTCTACTCTGGATTTGTTCTATTCAGTTCACTCTAGTGTAACTCCATTATCCAGGCAGCAGATATTCAGATAGATGAGAGACTGTTATCAGGATCACACAACTATTTTCACGGGGTCATCGCATCTTGAAGACTGGGGGAGTTACTGAAGTTAGCGGTTCAACACCTTCTGCTCTCTCTTTCACTCCTAGTGTTTTGCAGGGTGTATTACTGATTCCATTTCTATTTGCAAGTTATTTTTGGAACAAAATCAAATTGTTTCAACTATAGAGATGCAGATAAAGAAACTGCAAAATAACATTAATCACAATTTCCACAAAAACATTAAGTAGCACAACTATTTTCAACATGTTTCTCAAGCCATAAATAAGCATATTAGAATGATTTCCGAAGCATTATGTCCCTCGTGAAAAATACATATACTAAAATGTATTTGAAATACATTTATTTCATGTTAAGTATACTACAAATACATTTACATATTTATGTACTTAATAAAAAAAATACCCTGCAATTGTACTTTTAGTATGTTATTATACTGGTATACTTAAAGTCTGCTAAATTTGAACAGCTAATTTTGTACTTAATGCACTTTTATTGTGTGGAAGCAGTGCTGAAGTCCAGCTAAAGATATACTGAACTATATTTGATTGTGCTAAAGTGCAGCTATTGCAAGTATACTTCTGGTACACTTTAAATAATAAAGGCTTAATATGAAAAAATGTGCATTGTGCACAAGTGATACTCCAAATAAAGTTATTTATTTATTTATTTATTTTTATTTATTTATTTTTTTTTACAATTTTTATATCAGTCATTCTCAAGCGATATGTCAGTAAATATGTTAATAGATCTGAACTATACTTAGTATGAAATAAATGTATTTTAAATATGTGACCCTGGACCACAAAAGCAGTCATAAGGGTTAATTTTTTTTGAAATTGAGATTTATACATGTATGATGTATGGTTTGTTTGTTAGGATATGACAATATTTGGCCGAGATACAACTATTTGAATATCTGCAATCTGAGGGTGCAAAAAAATAAATAAATAAATAAATAAATAAATAAAAAATTTGAGAAAATTGCCTTTAAAGTTGTCCAAATTAAGTTCTTAGCAATGCACATTACTAATCAAAAAGTTTTGATATATTTACGGTAGGAAATTTACAAAATATCTTCATGGAACATGATCTTTGCTTAATATCCTAATGATTTTTGGCATAAAAGAAAAATCGATACTTTTGACCCATACAATGTATTTTTGGCTATTGTAAGACTGGTTTTGTGGTCCATGGTCACATTTATGGCTTTTGTTACTAGGGGTGAAACAATAAATAAATAAACATATAATTTAAAATTTCATTTAAAATTGATTACAATAATTATTGATGAAAGATCTAAATAAAAAGTTATGAAATGAAATGAGAACAATGCAGTATAATCAGTAAAGTAAAGTACACAGGTAAACAGTTCAGACTTTTCAGTTCATATTCCAGTGAGCCTGCTGCCACCCCATACAGGTCACTCAGATCATTACTCTGTATTGTTAATATCTACATATCATCAACCTCTTCTGAACAAGAAGAAGAAGAAAAAAAAAAAAAACTTTAAAAGCTTCCAAATGTGGCCAGAGGGTAGTCTCGCAGTTAAAGCACGAGATTGTGCTAATTGGAATATCTAATAAAAATCATGTAGCTTTCAGGTCAAATGTTAGTGGCAGTAAGAGCACCAACAATCTTGTAGAGTGTAAACATGGCAGGGTGTTAAAAGAGTGTTACTAATATCCTCCCTTTATGCTTAGCACTGAGCTGGTAAAAGTCAAATTTGTGTTTTCAGTGGAAGTCAGTTAATAGCTATCATCCTGTTGTCCTCACACCTGCACTGGACGTATTTGCTTACCAGGAGAACAATACCTTTGTGGCTGTCATAATATATACAGTAGGACCTCTTTCAACCTTTCCCACACTTAACGTTAGAGTGCTGTTCATTGTAGCCACTAACCGGTAAACTCTCTGCACTTGGACTAAGCACAACACTGGAACTGGATCCTAGACTTCCTGACTAACAGGCCTCAGGCAGTCAGGATCCATGACTGAACCTTGCAAACGGTCAACCCGAGCACTGTATTTACTGTCATTTGTGACAAGGTCTGTGTTAAATCTGTTTGAATGTTTGTAAGGTGTGGCGTAGCTAAATTGCTAGGTTAAGAAAAATGGGTCAGTACCCGGAAGGTTGTGGGTTCTAGCTCCACTTGAGCATTGTTTTGCTGTCATGCTGTATTACACTATTTACACTGTTATTTCCGGTAAACCTCATTTAATTTCTTCTCTTCCTTTGTAGGAGACTTTGTCTTTGAATAAATGTGACTGTTTTCAGAAAAGCATTTATATACAAAATATCCCACAAAAGTTTTTGTTTCAGAAGCACGTGTTTTTTACTGATCACACGCTTGCATCATTTTTGTTTCGATGGTATTGCATTGGAGGGGAGAAGCCTGAGAGCGTCTGTGAATGTCAACAGCAGTTATTCGTGAACCTCCTTTAACACGCACACTTTTGATATGTGCAGGTATACGGGTCATTCTGGCCAAGGTGAAACGTGGAGCTGTATACTTGAATTTCAAAGGCATTGTGCTGGTCTGACTCTGCGGGGCGTTGCCTTCATGACTTCAGTCAACATCCACACACACATACACCTTTAATCTGAGCTCTGCAATACCTACTCAACCCCAATTGAGTCAATACGCCCTCTTTTTGTTCTGTGATAGAGGGATGTGGAAGTGAAAGTGTATGATGCAAAAGCAGTGCAGAAGAGTCGAAACACACTTGTTTAGTTAGATTAACTCTGAGATCAGGAGCCCAGTCTGAGAGTATAGAATCGCAAGGAACGTGTACTTGGAGGATTTTTTTGTTTCTTTTTAAGTTGTTTATAATGTCAAGTATATCTCGTGCAAAGGCATGGACTTTTAGAAGGAAACTTTGCAATGCTTTGATTTTCTTTTCTCAGTGACATGCATAATGCTTTCATCTTTTGGTAGAGTAAACAAGTCATCAAAGTAAAAGGCTGAATATCTTATAAAACATTTCTTAGGTATGTAAGCATGCAAGAATTTCTCTCTCTTTTTTTTTTTTTTTTTTTTTTTTTTTTTTTTTTTTTAGAATCAACAAAGAAACAACTGCAAATCCTTGTAACAACAACAAACTATTTCTGCAGTGGACTCAATCCATCCATATCCAAAAATGAGTGCTCGTCCATATTGAAACTTAGGATGCAAGCAAATGGCAGGCAAAATTGGCCCAAATCTGATTTTTGTGCTCATATATGAACAGCACAAACCACATGGAATCTGATCTTTTCGATTCTAATTTAGGCCACTTCCATTTGTGGTACTAAATCAGATACAGAACCAATGTTTTGCAATGCAACCTTAGTCATATCAGAAATCAAGCAACTTTTCACATCACTCTAGAACGACATTTGTCACACCAAAGATTTTACATACTGGTAGCTCTTCGGTCACTCTGTTAATTTGGAATAAGAATGCTGTGAAGGTATTCAGGTGGTGTTAGAACTATTAAGTATTTCAGTGACAGCTCTATGGAAGCAAAACCGAAAGAAAACCTAATCAAGAAAAACGTTGCTTTCTTTCTCTTCATCCTTGTCTTTATCCTCATTTCCTGCACACAAATTTGTGGCACATCACCTTATAAACAAACATGTAAAAATCAGTGGCCTCCAAACTTAACTACTTTCACCTGGATGTTACCTTTTTTCATGTCCGTGGTTGTCATTTCATTTACAGTGAAATACTGGCAATTTACAAAGTATATTCCAGGTGTTTCTTCATGTTTTTCCCCTTAAATTGAAATGTTTGCAAAAGAAATATTAAGAAATAAGTTATTTCATTCTTTTAATTGGTAATTAATTACTATGATTTTTTTCTTGTGTCCTCAATTTTACCTTTCATTTAATTCATGTTTTGTAATATCAGTAAAACATCAGTGAGTATTAGCCAGAGATTTTATGAGTTCTGGGATGATTTGTGGTTAGATTCCATTATTTTTTCTTGCTATAGGAAAACTTTATATAGTTAGTAAAGTTTAAACGCATGAGGAAAGAATATGTTGGAACACAATCAAATTATCTTTCTCTTTTTTTTTTTTTTTCATTTATAGAGTTCAAAAGGTACTGCATAACAGGAATGACCCATATGTTAATGTCTGAATTACCATGCGTAGCTATTTCTAAGGTGTGTTGTGTGTTTGCAACCTGGACATCAATACCAGGACGTGTTGGTCCTGGGGGTCATCCTCTATCCCTGGTACGGTTTCATTACCTGCAATGCTCTAGTCTCATTACACTCCTCCTAACCTGAAGGGCTCTGTCTTCCTCTCTCTCTCTCTCTCTCTCTCTCTCTCTCTCTCTCTCTTCTCTCTCTCTCTCCTCTCTCTCTCTCTCTCTCTCTCTCTCTCTCTCTTTCTCTCTCTCTCTTCTCTCTCTCTCTCTCTCTCTCTTTCTCTCTTTCTCTCTCTCTCTTTCTCTCTTTCTCTCTCTCTCCCCTCGCTTGCCGTGCAGCAGATACGCCATAAACTCTGGTAATTGCGGCATCAAACTTGAGTTTATTATTTCCCGTGCAGGTGTGAGGATGATATGAGGCCCAGGTTGCATTTACATACAAATTGAAGGTTTTTATTAATCAGGCGGGCAGCAGGAATCACAGAGCACCACTCCATCAGCCTTTTAAATACATTTGGTGACATTTTTACCAGCATTAGCATGATAGGGCAAGCGGAGGATAATGTCCCAATGATTGCTTTTCCATTGAAAGCACAAACGGTTTCATTTTTCCTGTCATCTCAAATAAGTGTTAAAGAGGGTTTGGAGGCTATTGTGCTAGCGCTCCGTATGCTGGGGACTGGGAACCGCTGATGGCCATATTAAATAACCATTAGCGCCGGCGCTCAGATCATCACGCACCCACCGTGCCTCCTCTTTGCTTCCTGCTCTGTGATTTTCCAAATGAAGCCAAGCTGTGCTTGGCTCTCATAAAGCACTCACACCCTGCTCCATTTTTCCTCAAACAAAATGCATTACAACGGTAATTTTGTGACTGTTAAGATAACTAGCGTTAACAAGCACTTAATTAAAATGTACAATAAATAGCCGTCTGCGGCCTTATCTGAGCAGGAGAGCCGGGTAGGGAGGGTGGGAGGTGGGGGGTTTCCAGCGCTCAGACCTGCTGCTGCTGCTGCCGCTGTAAAGCTCGTTTACAGATTAATTGCTTTTCTGTCTGGCAGAAGCTGCTTCCTCTCCCGCCAGATCCTAAATAGCCATATTCAGGACTTTATCAATCAAACCTCGCTCTTTCATTTCTTTTTTTTTTTCTTCTTCTCTGTTTCGCCCTTTTCCCTATATATTTATTTTCTACATTATTCCTTCTTTATCTGATCCCGCAATATGTGTTGATAGCTGTTTAGGTGACTCAAATCGACGGGCTACAGAAATGTGTAAATGTTTGTCATTGGCACTGTAGTTGTGTTACTGTGTGCTTTGTAGTGTTTATGTGTCATAAGTTAAAGTTTGTGTGGTGGCAAAGGGTAGTCTAATACTTCTGCATGTATGTTTTTTCATACGAATGTGTGCAAGCATTCATCCAGTCTTGTTTATTATAGTACATATTATAGTACAGGTCATGTTTGTATTTAAGTATGTCTGTCAGGGGTTTAAAAACACACACAGAGCCCTTGAAATAGCACTGTATTCAACCCCACTATATGGTTTTCAGTCATATAAGAGGTAGTATAGGACCGGTGAGAGAATGGGAGAGATTTTTCAGAGATTAAAGTTAACAGCAGTTGTTCTCCAGGGATCACATTACTCTACAGCCATGTGACTCAAACACTTCCACACTGGCTTTAATGACTTCAGCTCACAGAGAGCAGACTGGAAACTGCTTGTTTTTAAATGGTGGAAAAAAAATACGTAAAAGTAAACTTCCCTCTGTGGACACGCCTCCTGGTGGTTTATGTCGCCTGTGTCCCGACTTTAACCCAGGAACGATAAATCTGCCAAGAATGTCTGTGTACGTCTGCATGTTTGAAAGTGACCCCTGTACAATGTTGCAGAAGTGCATTTCTCTGAAGGGAGACTTGCATGTCTTTCCAGGTGGGCCTAGAAACGAGAGAGTCTGCAATATCATTCAAATGCAGTGCATCTTTTTTTGTGTGCTGTATTGATTTACTGTTTTCTTTCTCTCTAAATACTGAATTACTTAAATTTTATAATACTTATTGTCTAGAGCTACACTGATACTGATAAGCTGATTTTAATGTTAGTTACTATTATATACTATTTTGTCTAAAGCTATTTGCACTTAGTGTAAATAGACACACCAATAAATGAAAGCTTCAAAAATAACAAATTTAAATGTTTTAAATGCTACAAGTGAATTTGGGCATGACAATGTTATGATGTACTATATGAAAAATGGTTGTATACATTTTGAGATTTGATGAAGATTTCATTAATTTATTGAATGTTTTTAAAGATGAATTTTTAGTGAGCATTAGATTGCAGCAAACAATAATTTCAAAGTAAAATCAAATTAGCACACACAATTAAATATCCAATTTCTAATTAAATAGTTAGGAAAATCACTATGAAATAGCCAATATGGTACCAATATGTCCTGCATCTCTACTTTTTTCCTTATCTCTAGTATACTCAAACAACTAGATATGAAGCTATTAATATGTTGTATATAAGACAGGGAATCATAGCTTAACCCAAACTCCCTTTCTATTACTTTGGCATTGTGTTTGATGCTAGATTCAATGTCTTTTTAAGGAAATTAATACTATGAGCAAGGATGCACTGATTTTATGAAAAAATGGCAGTAAAGACATTTCGAATGTTACAATACATCAATAAATGTTGTTCTTTTGAACTTTCTATTTATCAAAGAATAATAAAAATGTTTTCAACATTGATAATAATTTGGAAATGTTTTTTGAGTATTGAATTAGCATATTAGAATGTATTTTTTAACGATCATGTGACTGCAGTAACAGCTTCTGAAAATTCAGTTTGTGTACATATAAACTAATTCTTACCACCACAGACAGAACACCCACCACAAGACCCAAAAAGGAGCCCAAATTTCAGATGTGCAGGATGAGACCCTGACAGGCTGGTGGTCTCTCCAGTGCAGAGGCCTCCGATCTGAGGCAAAGAGGAGGGGGATGTTGTGCTGTCACTGCTGTGCTTATCACATCCAATTTAGCCGAGTGATTTATAATGTGCTCAGATGATAAATGTTATTGTAAGAGAACAGTCCAGAAGAGGTATGCCTGCTGTCTGTCAGAGAAAGAGGAGGGAGAACAGAAAAGCTGAGGTGACGACTGTATCGCTGCTAGTGGGAGTTGGTGTCCTGCAAAGTGCCTGTCGTAAATCAGCTTGTCAAGGACCCCTCTTCCCTCTATTGAAGCACAAACTCAGTTTTGCCACTGAAGAAAACTCCTCCGCAGACTTCGGGCCTCTTAAAGAAGGTGAAAAACACAGTAAAACAGCCTTCAGACTCCAGTACTTCCTAGTTTGGGTGATTTTTCCACAAAATCTTCTTGTTCATTGTAGATAAGCTTCAGAAACAGCGACATTAAACAAATGCACCATCCCCCAATACATATAAACACATTGCTTCAAATAGATTGTGATTTGTGTTTGCATTTTTGAAGGTAACCCACCGCCCCACATCCCCGAGCACTGCACTGACAATAATTCAGCACAGAGTATATTTTCCATAAATAATTTGCTCTTTATTGATTTCCAATGTGTGGTGAGAAATATGTGGGCTCTCGCAGAGAGGGGGAGGATGTATCAGTTGCTCTGTTTGCGGTGAAAGTTGTGACAGGAGAGGTCGGCGTCCTGGGAGCTCATGTCCCCCGTCTTTATTTACGATCACTCAGAGAGCAACTCATCAAACCTGGCTCTGCCATCAACCAGGATGCCCAGGGATAAAGGAGCACACACACTTCTTACTAGTACTTTGCAACACTGTTTGATTTACACGTTTGTTAACAGTGATTTGGCATAGGTAATATGAAAGAGATGTGCTGAATAATTCCGCTCTATAAATCAAGGCCTGAACACCATTCACTTGATGTCTATATTTACAGGCCTGACATCCTACGAGCTTCGGGCTACTACTGAAGGTGAAAGGTTACATTCAGCGATCCTCGGTCTATTTGTCACTGTTCTATATGCTGTGCCCTGTCACATGACTGACAGCCGTTGAGGTGAGCGAGTTAAGGTGTAGGGTGTGTGTCCGTGGGTGTGTTGGTGCAAATGTGGCAGGGTGCGTGTGGAATCTGGTGTTGACGACTGTTAAGAGCATATGCTAGAGTTGGATGTCACACTGTCGCCAGCTAAGAGCTGTTAATTTTGGCTCTGCTCTGCCTTTGTAACAAGACACCACCTCTGCATGGTTGCTTTCTTAGTCTTGTTGTTTTTTGTTGATGTATTAGAAAGCACATCTATTTTCAGAGGGAGTTCCCTTATTGCTAGGAAGATCACAAATGCTCGTAGTTCATTATAAAATGCAATCTCTAAACCAGTTAAATTACTCTTACCTTCACAATAAATGAACGAATAAATAAATAAATTTGCCTGACATTTAAAGGAATAGCTCACCCCAAAAATGACAATTCTCTTTATTTAAGCATCATTTAGTCACAAATTAAGTAATTTGATTGAAGTGTTTTGTCGAATGACCACAGTTGTCAATAAAAATGCAATCAAAATGCAGTTTATCACAAGTTTTTGGGAAAGCAATTTAAGTTGTTTAACTTGTAATTCACTGATAACTGAGAAGAATATCAGTAAATAATAACTGAAATTTATAGTTCACCCCCAAATGAAATGAAAATCCAGTCGTAGTCAACTCACCTTTGTGTTGTTCTAAACTAGTATTACTTACTTTCTTCTGTGGAACATACAGTAAAAAATGAGATTTTGATAAATGCTGGTAACGAAAAAAAAAAAAAAAAAAACCTCTGAGAAAACACATTTCTCAAAGTATCTTCTTTTGTGTTCCACAAAAGAAGGAAAGTCCTACAATGACATAAGAGTGAGTAAATGATGACAGCCTTTTCATTTTTAAGTAAACTAGCCATTTAATTTTAGGTCTTTTAACCACGCAAAGCTATCTTATGTCTTTGGAACACTTGAAATATAGCAAACAAGTCATTTGGACTGTGGAAAAAACATTAAGAACAGCATTTAGGTTTGATTCAAGTACTGAGTCTGAGTAAATGAAATAAAATGTTTATTTCTGGGTAAACTGTCACTTTAAAACACAAAGATTCAATCACACTGTAAAAAGTTGTGTCTCCATTTGCCCCTCCATTTGAGTCCTCCACATTCCCTCAATCCCCGCAGGGACATGAGCACTTTTAGGCTGGCATGATATCCACGGTGCAGCCCATGGTCAGTTTTAGCCCAGGGCTTCTCAAAACCTCACAATGCCCCTTGGGTAATATACAGCTACATGTAAAAGCCTAGTCAATTTGCAAGCTAATTCTGGCTAAATGGTCGTCATAACCGGCGTTGTGCTGGGTGGCTCAGTGTTGGATGACTCTCTCTGTCTTTTTGCTCTTCTGGGGTGTTGTGAAAGCCCTTGCAAATGTCATGTGCTGACACCTAAAACATCCATTAGTGTGCGTACATTAGCATGCTTGCGAGTACAAATCTGGGTGGGTGGGTGTGTAAGGAAATATCCCTGATGTTTTCTGGAAAGTGAATCCCCCAGTAACGTGGAATGTATGTGCTGTATAAAAGGCTAATGCTAACGATAAACTGTTAATAATTCACGCTGAAAGAGTAAAACCCAAATGGACCAGATTCACCTGCAGATCTAACTCATTTAGTACCAGTCGCAGGCCTATTATAAACTCATTAGGTAATTATTAATCGGCTAATAATATCTATCCCGAGTGTCTCTCAATGGAGCAATTTTACATTAATCGCACTGGTCCGCTGTGTGTTTGCATGTGTGTGTGTTTAACAGCAGATGGCCTGGAGTCTCAGAGCAGTTGGACTGGTCAGTGTAGAGCGGCTGTAGAGAGAGGAGGAAGACAGGTGTTATGACTGCAGACTTCCAGCCTTTAGCTTTTTTCATCTTTAAACTTCTCATCTCACCCTTTGTTTCTTTTTCCCCCGTTCTTATCCTCTCTGTCACCTTCAGTGCACGGAGCAGAAGAGCAGCTGCAAGTCTGTCCTCACAAATGCCTCCTCCTGGAGAGAGAGAGAGGGAGAGAGAAAAGAGGAGTAAAAGCATTGACCTAGCATTATTTATATATAGTAGGATTGGCACAGACTGCTGCTGTTTCCCATTGTGTCTTCATAATGAGCAGAGAAATTGGAAAGGAAACTGTCAGGGGAGGCATGTATGTGTGTGTGTGTGTGTGTGTGTGCGCGTGGGGGACCTTGTTACAGATAGATCCACACAGTAAACTGAACAAGGAAAAAGGCTAAAGGGGTCAGTCTGTGTGGATGCCGCACACACTCACACTCTAGAGGGGTCTTTGCCTGTTAAGGTGTTAACCGTACGAGTCGTTTTGGGCACCACAAGGGTATGTAGGTCAAAAATCATTTCTGGAACAGATGAGGCTCAGTTTAGCCCTCTCAGTGCTATCCTAAAGGTTTAACATGAAGAAATTTGATTTGATCCTTAATTCCTTTACAAAACAAAAATTCCATATACCGTCATGGATGTATTTTAAACATGGTACCTTGGTATTTTTTCCTTTGTAAATTTCTTCAAATACCATGTAAATACTGTTGTATGTGAATATGGAAGGGGAGACTGGGGCTAGCTGTCACACCTTTTTACTCCAGTGAATAGTTTATTTTGCATACAAAAAACTATTGGAAATTTTCAGTCTTATTGCTGAGGAAATGGGTCCAGTTCATTGAACACGTTGACCTTTTGTGCCCCAATAGTTGGACATGTTGTTATTCTATGAGGGGTAAGTTGTCACAATGGAACCTGCCATTAAACGGTCTATTGCAGACACAATTTAAAGAATAAATAATTACTAAACAGCAAAAAGGTAACGCATTAAAATATAAAATAATTGCTTTGGCATTATTAAATATTGTATTTAATAAACTGCATGAAATGCACTTGATTAATGAACTTGATTAACTTTACTGCAAAAATATTTTTTAAGAAATTGTAAAATAAAATATAAATAGATCCTTACCCATAAGGCAAAAAAATATATATATTTTCAAATGCATGTTTAAAAATATTTCAAAATATGCAAAAAAAAAAAAAAAAAAAGGCCAAACAAATTAATGTATGGTACTATTAGACTGGAAATTTATTTTCTTGGTATATGAAAGTTGTAACTAAATATCTTTTTGATTTCATTTAGGATTTAGGATATATTTAAAATATATTTTGGCCAGGAAAAAAAAAAAGTTATGATTATCAATCAGTCTTATGTCAGTATTATATACTGCAATATCAGCTAAAATAGTATGGTCGTTATCAGATAGTAACTCTTACCATCTGATACCATATCTACTGTATTCTGTGGTACAGCTACAGTATTTGATGTAATGGTTTGTAAAAACCTGCTGGTGCACATGCATAAACAAAATATACGCTTAAAAATCCCACATAGGTGGAATTCTGTGTGCTGTTCTTTGTGTGTGCCTGTGCTATAGATTTGCATCACACCCTGTGCTATCTGTATTATCGTGCAAAACCAACCACTGCCTGAGGCCATGTATACAAACACACACCATGCAGATGGCACTTCGGACTAAGAACAGCATTTAAGGTGCCAAGCAAGATGGGCCACCTATGTGTTTCCCCTCCTGCCCTGGTAAAGTAGAGAACACCTTTACACTCTTTTTTCTTTTTTTTTTTTTTTTCTTTTTTTTTTAAACCGGGAGATCCTGTTAGCATTGCCTTCAGCCATCAGGCAGGGGTTCAAAGTACTCCGACCCAAAGCACAGCCAACCATTTCCAGCTAAAACATCTCGGTTTTTACATGGCTGGTTCCCAGCTCACCCTCCAGCGGAGTACCTGCACCCGCAGCCTTCACCGTAGTTGTGCCTCTGCTGCTGTCAATCCTTGGCTTAGCTTGAGCACAATGGCTGTGTAATTACAGGTTTCTGTTAAACCCAAATCCAATCATATACACGAGTGGAGGATCACGCAGGAACAACAGGAAGCCGAGAGAGGGAAAAGAGATGGGGAGGGCAGGTGAGGGGAGTACCGATGATTCAGATGTCAGGAATTGGCTCTGTGTGGAGAGATCAGAAGCTAATGCTAATAACACAGTCAGAGAATGGTGGACACCTCAACCTGTCACACTCAGCCTCAAACCCACACACTTTCACACAGCATCACATAAACACTTCCAGGCCAAACCCAGTGAGGTGTAAAACATGAGCGTAATCATTACAGCCGAGAGGAGATGAAAGTGTTATGTGGCGTGGCAGGTTCTGTCAATCAGCTGTCAGTTATTTTCTGCCACTATTCAATTTCAACAGTTTTAGATGTTTGTAACCGTGTTGATGTACAAGTAGTTAAATAATTTAAACAAAACATTGTTTAATTTAGGAATTTGAGCATATTGAAAGCACTTTTACAGCTAATGTTCGATCTTGTCTAATCCCCAGTGGCTCCTGTAGCAAGTTTTGCAAAGGCTGGATGTTTGTGCTACATTTCCAAGTGTTGTTAGGCTTTTGTTTTTGCCTATGATAAATGAAATTAATACATGTATTTAATGTTTGAAATGCCGGCATGAATAATTCATGAAAGTCATACAGATGGAGTGATCAGTACACAGATCCAGGACAAGAGGAAATTAATTTTTTAAAAGTGTATGTCTGTCAGCTTCAGAGAAAAGAGGATGTGTTATTGTGATTACACAAGTTCGCTGTGAATAATCAGTCTGTTTATTCGTAACTTTAGCCTCTGCAGATTCCACAGGGAAGCAGAAATATTTGAATATCCGCAGAGTTTTCTGTCATATTGCCGTTTCATAATAATCATCGTCGGTAATTAATTAATCAATCCCAGAATGCTTTTAGTGAACTGTGTGTATTATTAGGCAACTGATTCAGGCTAGTGAGCTTTCAGTGAGAGACTCCATGCTGAACTGTCCATTATTAATCTAGATAAAAATGTATAAAAGGACTTTGAGTAGTAAGAATATAAAACTGATAGTTTCAGTTCTTTCTTACTTAAGCAGACAATTTTATATAAGCAATAACATACAAAAGGATGTGCTTTATTCTAAATATAGTTATCTCATGCCTAAAAATACCCTTTAGTCATGACTATATTCATAATATAGCAAAGCCTTTCATACCCTATTGTTTAAATAAGAAATTATAATAATACATAAAGAGTAAGACGTTCTAATAAAAACCCTGACTCATATCAACACCACCACACTGAGAGGAGCAATAAACATTAGGTTATGTATGTAATCTCAGCTTCTTTGTTTGGGAAGAACATGTGACTCGGTGGCCTTTTAGAGATGTTTTGAAGTGCAAACATCATGAAGAACAATGAATTTTGTCATACATAAACAAAGCCACACAACAACTGCCTGTAGTCTTAATCACTGCTGCAGCCAGTTAAAATTTAATTAGAAAACTTGATGTTCCTTCATCGTGTATGTGGATTCAGTGGGTTTTTATTGTGGGTGTTAGTGCTGTTGTTGGTTGGGGTTGTGTTAAAAACACTGATGTGACAGAACACCACCATATTAGTAGATCTGCTTTTGATGGTACCCAGTTGCTGAACTGAACAGTCAGAGGGCGAGAGAAGAAGGGAGGGATAAAGAGAGAGAGGAAAAGCTTTCGGTGGTGTGTAATTGTCAATGATTACGGTCTTTAAACTGTCACTCTCATCTCTCCCTCCCAACTCTTCCCTCACAGCAACAGTCGAGGGCTTTCACGGTTCTCAAAGACAAGCAGAGTCCAAAGTCCTGTGGAGGAGTGAGACTGTAGTTGCGGTGCGGGGTTTTGTGTGGGGGGTTTGGGAGAGAAAGTAAAGACAGGAAAAATGAAAGAACGAGAGAGGGCAAATGAAAGAGAGAGAGAAATCTCCCTACTAAAGATATTTCCATCCAGGGCGTATGAAATATTAAACGTGTTCATTATATCCTCAGTTTGCAGTTATTTTGTGTGAGCACACACCGCCATATTCTTCCAGCCGTCTTATTGGCAGGGCTCTGTGGGCCTGAAGTCAAATCTCCCTTTTATTATTTAAATCCATGCATACAGCCCAAGCCCCCTCAAATCAGCACAGCCCGCCTGCCATCCGTCCGCCTCTGATTGGCAGCTCGATATACAGAGGGAGGATACAGGGGGTGATAATGTGGGTGACAAAGGCAAATCCGCCCCACCGGATCAGTTTTTATTGGGGTCGTTTGAAAAGACGAAAGCAGGGGAGCAACAGAATAGTTTGATGCATAGTAAAAGTAGCTGTGATAATTGGCGACGGCACTGGGCTGTGTCCGTGCTTGTGTTGGCCTGTCAGAGCAGCGATGTAAATTTATTTGACATGTTTTTGTCAGGATGAAAGTTTAATGTGGTGGGTGTGACAAATTGTATGCAAATGTTGTTGTTGGTTTTTTTTTTTTTTTTTTTAATCCCTTTCCGATGAGTTGACCTCTGAGGACTCGCACACGAAATCAGGTTTTAAAAATGTTTTGATGGCTCAGACCTGGCCCACGACATATGATACTCCTCATGTGCACATACGGAAATATAAATATGCACAAGCACACTCTCATATACTACCGTCCAGTGTTGGAGAAGCTACCTTTGAAGTTTAGCTTGCCAATCATAATATCAGGTAGTATTTCATACTACACTAGATGCTACAAACAAATATTGCTTAACGGAGAAATATGCTTTTATAAGTAAAAAATATATAACTATACAATAATAGCCTATAATTTACCCATATTTTTGTCTTTCAGAAACCGTGTAACATTTAACAAAATCAAATTACTAAATACAACAAAACACCCTAATTTATGTAACCATGTCCTGGTAGAAAACAGCCAGTAGCTCAAGGAGTCAAGTTGGTGAATATTTTTTTTTTCTGATTTAATTTAAATGAATTGTCCGAATGAACCGGTTCACTGGAATGAATCAGACTTTCAAACGTTACATATGAGCGAGAGGAAGATTTATGATGAACCAATTCATTAGAATGAATTAAACTGCGGTATATGGAAGAAACAGAGAGACGACCTTTGAGGAGGAACACATCCACAAGAATGAATCTGACTTTCTAGCCGGCGTGACATACGAAGGCTTCTTTATGTAAGCGTTTCAGCTTAAGGTTAAAAACTGCGATGCATTTTGGTCACGTTACACCGCGAATAGTTTGATAGAGGAGCTAGTTACTGGAAAAAGCTACACTGTCACTATTATTTAGAAACATCGCTAGTTTTTGTTGGTTAACTCCACAACATTGTATTTGTTATTATAGCTACCGCTGAATTGAAAAGAATAAATTATACAAGTAAGTGTCCGTGACAGCCTGTGTGTTTGTGTGTATCAGTTTCAATTGGAAGCCATTGAAAAGAATGCACATTTTCCATCATGAAACATTTTATGCGTGCAGAGGCAGGAACAAAGTATGACTGTATGAATCTGTTTGAGGTTGTGTGCGAGGCAGGATGCAGCGGCCTCTACTTCCTCCTTTCTAAAATCTCCCTGAATGCGCCAATACCTTGCATGCACGCACACGCACAAGACTGCCCTCTGTGTTCTGTTGTGGTGCAGTGTGGTGTGTAAGCATAAGTGTGCGTGTGTGCCGTTGCGTGTTGTGTATGGCTTTGCTGTAATAAGCAGTGGAATAACAGGCTCTTTTGTACATTGAGAAGCCGCCTGCATCTAAGACCAATAACCCAGAACCCTGAGGTCAGTGTGCAGAGGATGATGGGACAGATATAATCACATACACAGACACAACACCTTTTTTATGCTTTCTCTGCACATTTGGAAGCAGGCAGGACAGCCAGAGCTTCATAAGTTTAATATTATCCCAGGATGACCTTTTGTCCCTAATAGAGTGGCTCGGCGATGAGGAGATATTGTGTCTTTAGGGGGTTGCAGGACGCATTAGAGAAGAGGGAGAGTGACCTGTGTCAGACCAGGAGTGTGTGTGTGCGTACCTGTCAGCGGATTTTCATGATACATAACAGGGCAGTTTAGTGGACTGCTTTAGGAAAGCTGATCTGAGCACATTTAGACTCACTCTGTGAAAACCGCGAACGTGTATTAAAGCTAATGCTGCAGTTAACCACAACCTGTAACTGTAGAGTACACACACACATTCTGAAACACTCTTACTTCTACTCACAATCACTCACTTACTCTCACAGCCAAAAGCTTTTACTGTCATACATGCACTAAATGCTTTATGTAAGCGTCTTTCACCTCA
>CM077221.1:19403215-19535715 GCA_039654775.1 Spinibarbus caldwelli | reverse complement strand
AATACCTGAGATGGTGTACAGTGTAAGACAGAACAGTATGGTCAACACATGCACACACACACACACACACACACACACATACAGGCTCTAATGTTTTCTTCCTAATGGCAGATTAATAACCTTGAACCTGGAATGGAGTAAAGCAGGGCTTAACTTCAGGATCCTTTTAGCCTCAAGGGCCTGACTTTTTTTTTTTTTTTTTTTTTTAATTTCTGTATGTTAATAAGGCAAGTAGACAATGTGTGAAATGACCAAAATCTTGACTTTTGTAATGTTCTATCAATTTTATATCATATTAATGTAGATACACTAAGAAATTAATACAGCAAGGATGCATTAAATTGATCAAAAGAGACACTAAATAATGTTACAAAATTTTTGTATTTCAAGTAAATGCTGTTCTTTTGAAATTTCTGTTTATCAAAAACTTGAAAAGATTTACACAAAAAGAGCCATGACATTTCAACATTGATAATAATACAAAATGTTTCTTCAACACCAAATCAGTATATCAGAATGATTTCTGAAGACACTAAAGACTAGAGTAATGGCTGCTGACAATTCAGCTTTGCAGTTACAGGAATAAATTTTATTTTAAAATATATTAAAATAGAAAACAGTTATTATAAATTGTAATAATATTTTAAAATATAACGGTTTTACTGTATTTTCGATCAAACAAATGCAGTCTTGGCGAGCATAAGAGACTTCCTGAAAAAAAAAAAAAAAAATCTTACTGACCCCAAACGTCTGAATTGTGTATAATGTGAAGTTGTTTTTCATCATTCAATTGTTATGAATAATTATATCTTACGGTTTGTGTCTATTTAGTTCAAAATAATATTTATATATAATTAATAAATAAGTAAGTAAGTAAGTAAGTAAGTAAGTAAATAAATAAATAAATAAATAAATAAATAAATAAAATTAATTGGAAATTCAACCCCAAATTTTTATTATTACATAATAATTACATTGAAGGGTACTTTATCTCATTTTATTATTATAATTTGAACTTAATGGATATATATGATAGAGATAACAATTTAATAATAATGCTGGGCATTTGAGTTTTTTTTTTTTTTTTTTTTTTAAATGTACATTTATGCATTTGGCAGATACTTTTCTCCAAAGTAAAAAAAAAAAAAAAAAAAAAAAAAAGATAATACTGAGTAGTGAAATCCTGAAACACACACACTCTGCCACTCATAGCACTAGTATGACCATTCTGATAATGAAAGGACCTTACCTAGTTATCCTGGGAAAAAAGAGAGAGAGGCAAAGAAAATATTGGAAGATGAGTAAAAACAAAAGAGGCGCCAATCGCTCTGATCAAACTGACCCCTGCCACTCTTTGCTCTCCTTTAATCTTAATTGAATCAGGCTTTCAGAGAACTGTTGACACTGAGAGATTGCACTACCCTGGGAGGCCCAGGCAAGCCAGAGGTGCCACACTAAAAGCAGTCGCCATCCTCATTACGGCATCCACCCCTCTCTGGTCCCACCATCCCTCACTGTCAGCAAAAGATAATGTCCTTCCTGCAAATTTGATCTCTCACTGTGGTCCAATCTGACGAGGCAAAGTGGGCCACCGATTTTTAAAACTTCACACACACATACACCAACAGTAGACACATGCACTGAAATCCAAGATGTCTTTCCAAGAACATGTGATGCAACATTCAACTTCAGATACTAACAGTGGCATTGAAAGTTGACGTAGTACGAAAGCAACAATGTGGCTTTTCTATTACAGGAAGTGAGGTTAAAGGTAGCAACATATGCAGAGCAGTGCTGTGTCTGCATTGGCTGAGTCTCTGCTGATATCTGCATAAGGAACATTACGTGAGGTATGAAAGCAGTCTGTGATAAGCGCTAATCTCGATGAAGCCTCCAGTTAGAGCTGCTAAAGCACTGTGAACGGATAGAATACTAATGCCTCTCATGCCGCTTGACCTGTGCCAGCCCCAGCCTGCCCCGTAAAGCATGCTAAACATGGCCCACGCATGTTCGCAGAGTCCACATGTACCCCACCAGTGAGCCAATACTGGGCCAGCAGTCCGAACACCATATATGTCAGTGTTTTGATCAAAGGAGAGGACGCTGCATCTCTATCTGTGTTCTGGACAAGAACAAAAATGCCAAATTCAGCCCTGAGGCCAGACTCATGCATAATGAATGTGCATTATTCATACAATTATTGATAATGCTTTTTACATCAGTGATTATTCATACATTAATTATTGCAAGCGCTAATGTCTGAGCATTAAAGATATTGTTATTAATGTTGAATCATCTTTAAAGGAGGTCCCAGAGGTCTGAAGCTATGAAGCTACAGAGAGAGAGAGACCGAGAGAGAGAGAGAGAGATGGGCTGGCTCCAGCATCACTCTCACTCTCTTTATCTTTCTGTCTCTTTCTCCCTGTCTGTATCTGATTGATCATATCCCAGCCTGTCCCCTGGGAGGTCAATGCATCAGTTCGGATATAAATAATTGATATTGCATGTGTACATATTCTTAATTATTGTTAAATATTAACAGAGCTTTATGCTGGAGGTTGCTTATAATTTTCCCAGTGATTAGTGGCTTAGTATTACTAATGCTACCTCTGTAATAGCAATGTTTGGGTTTGGTCTGAAAATCAGGGCTGGGCAAAATTCACTTTTAAAAAGCTCACGTTCAGTTTATGAGTTTGAGTTTTGAAATGAATTGATCACAACACACAGGATGCTGAATTGGAATGGAAAGATAAAAAAAGAATATGTCTATCTATCTATCTATCCATCTATCCATCTATCCGTCCGTCCGTCCGTCTGTCTGTCTATCTATCTATCTATCTATCTATCTATCTATCTATCTATCTATCTGTCTATCTCTCTATTTCTCTATCTCTCTATCCATCTATCCATCTGTCTATCTGTCAGTCCGTCCGTCCGTCCGTCTGTCTAAAATCTATTTTACCTACCTATTGTGGTCAAATTAAATACAAGTTTTTCCATTCAGAAGTTGTTTTTTTAGAGATATCCATGGGTAATTCATACTTATAGCAGTCATGTGAATTTAAAAAAAAATATATTTGCATTTTAATTCTAAAATATAAACATATAAACTCAAATTACACTTTTTTTTTTTTATTGATTGGAATTTAAATTTTGCTATTGGAATTGGAATTACCATGCTAAATGTTTAATTAATATAAAAAAATTAGTGTGTTGACATTTTTTAATTACGCAAAATGTTTATTTTTTGTCTTAAATTATTCTGTTTCAATAATTTTCATTTTAGTCTTTTCATTTTAGTAAGTTTTATATAACTTATTTACTTTATCTAGAAACCAAGAATGCCCAGTGCATTAATGGGGTCCACTTGTAGCCCAGAGGTGGGCGACAGCTGACGACTACTGAGCCAGTGCTAGACCAATAACCCAAAGGTAAATAACATCATCGATGCAATACCACACATTGTCTACTATGTAGTACTATTATATCTATATTAATATTATAGCATTAAATAAGTGGACAACTTTTTGTCAGTCATGGGATCTCGTAAGGTTTGTGTGCTTTATGACGAGTGTTTCCCGTAGCTCCGCTGCTGCTGACATACCTCCGATATTCTTAGGAGGGTAAGTGTGAGTGTCTTTTAGTCTGTTAATGGTTGTGCGAATGCATAAGCCTCTCTTCCCACGCACAGAGGAAATAAAGAACAGGGAATTCCGGTCCAGCATGAGATGCCAGAGTATTCCCCTGCTTTGCCCGTACTCAGTAAATAGTAAATCTATTTCTGAGACTGGACCGTGTTGCTCAAGAGGCCCCTGGCAGCTGACCTTTAGATCTGCTATTTAGCGAAACAACATTATCATTCCAAGCTCCTCCTGCTGATGGTAAAACACATAAACCCCCCTACTCACAAACACACACACACACACACCAGAAACACTATACTCAGCTATGGTACAGGAAGCCAGGATGTTTCCAACACCTCAGCCAGAGAGGCTCATGGGGAAGGAGAGTGGGCTGCTCATGTGATCAGGTTTCGCCTCAATGTGTTGAATTACCAAAAGAGCACATTTTCATTCTGCTAATCGCTACGATAATGCTATTGGCATTGATAAACTGGGCAAAACATGGTTCTTAAGAGATCTTTCCTCCTCCGTTAGCTGGTAATTGTCTCCTAAAGCTGTCTGGGGCAGTGAGTGATATCGCTGACCAGGTGGAGGAAGGACAGGAATAAATTTAGCTGTTTTGTGACGCTTGCGGCATGGCGGCCGCTTAGTCAATGTGTGTGGGGCGAAAGTGGTCTGTAATGAGTCCTGGAGACAGACAGCTTCCAGAGCCTGAGAATAGGAGCGATCTGTCCACGAGAGCATTTCTTGCTCACATACGCAGGCTCATTTTCTGTCGCACACGTGCTCGTTTGAACTCACTTTCCATCGCCCATACGCACTCTACTCTTTGATAATTGGTAAACGATATCGATTTTTTAAAAATTGGGTTTCCAAAGATCAGATTCGCCTCCCCCATAACACTACTGTCATAGATATCACCAGATTTGTTCAGTGCAATTGCTCATCTATCGGTTTCTGCTTCGAACAGCACTGGCCTTTGTTATTAAATAAGTTTTGTCTCATCTTCATTCCTGTAGTGGTGGAAATGAGACCTGCCCCTACAACACACACACACACACACACACACACACACTCTCACACAGATTAGATTGCTGCTGACTAACCATCGTGGCGTTCCAATAAACGTCCATGGTTATGTCCCCATCCAGGGTTTCGGGTTGCAGTGTTAATAAAGAACTGTGTTCCCCCCTGGGTTCACTGCCATCTTGGCATTTCGGCTCTGCTGCTTGGTGAAACACAGTAACGGCCCAGTCCGCATTCTCCACAGCCCACTAGAGAACCGTGTGTGCGTACATGCACTCCTCTTACACGCTGATGATCGTACACTTCCCTTATTGTTTTACAGCCACTCAGACAATCCTGCGAACAGCTGTCTACAGAAGCTCAGATAAACTGTTTACACAAACACCATGCATTTCATTTTACAGATGATTCAATGCGGGAGGTGAAGTGCACAGATAGACAGTGGCAGAATACAAGTATCAAGAGGCTTTTTTTTGGGGTTCGTTCCTTTGTTTAGGACTAAAATCCTTAGTAATCTTTGAAGACAAGTAATTGTGCAAGTAATTGTATTGATTTCAGTACTGTTATTTCAGTTGTGTTCGTGGAATTTTGCCTTTTATAAGGCAGTGTAGATCAGATAGGAAAGCTAAGGTAGAAATGATTGGTTACATGGTGCAGGCCGGATTCGGACCAAAGTGCCTATGAGCTCACCGGCTCTTTATACTGCACACTGTGCTTTTATTTTAAAGAGACTCCATATTAAAAATCATATAGCCACAGGCTATGAGTCTTTCTGTGTACTGAAATGGCAGTTGAGGCAGTTGTTGGTTGTTTTGCATTAAATAAGGGAAAATTATGCACAAAGTGGGCTGAATGTAATTAAACTAATTAAAACTACAGCATTAATAAAATATCACCCAAAACAGCTGTTGACTGAGATTTATGCCTTGGGATGCAAGAGGCTGTGTTTAATATATGTGCTTTTAAGGACTCCCTGTTGTCACAGACACACACACACACACACACACACACTTTTATGTTTTGGGAAAGCCTTATGTACGTGTGATGGAACTCACAGAGATATCAATAGTAAAACAGGCACAACATAATCACAGCACCTTGTTTGCTGAAGCCATTGTAATAAATTATTACAATGGCTTCAGCAATTGTAATATTACTAATAATACATACAATTACTAATAATACATACAAAGAGACATACAGGGAATTGCATCTGATATCACTAATGTTTGAATACTTAATCATTTGGATATCTACTTTATTTCTAGTAATGGAAATGTGATATATTTGCATAATTGCTCAAATAATTATTAACAGAAATCCCATTAATCTCCTCATCACTGAGATAAAAAAAAAAATAAAAAAAATGCATTTTTAATTAAACATTGGTAACACTTTAGTTTAGGGACCAATTCTCACTATTAACTTCTTGCTTACTAGCGTGCATATTACTAGCACACTGGCTTAACTTAATAACTACCTTACTAACTATTAATAAGCAGAAAATTAGGAGTTCATTGAGGCAAAAGTCATAATTAATAGTTAGTTAATAGAGAAAATTGGTCTCCAAACTAAAGTATGACCAAAACATTATATGTACATATATAATGAAACAATTGAAATTTTATATATATTGAATATATAATTTATATTCAATTCAATTCAAGTTTATTTGTATAGCCCTTTTCACGATACAAATCGTTGCAAAGCAGCTTTACAGGAAATTACATTTCTACAATATTTATATATTGTAGAAACTTAATAGATTTAACATATGCCAAAATTTGGTAATTCTGTATGTTGTCTGAGGGTTGGCATCATCTGAGGTCCTCTGAGGTGTTGGCATCATCTCTTCTCAGGTGTTTGGCCATCTCAGATCAGTTAAGGGTTGGATCCAGACCGAAGCTTGTGTAATTCCTAGTTACCACGGGAGGTTAATCCAGAGAAAGAAACAAATAGAGACATGATTAGCGTAGCTGCTGTTCCATCCAAGCAAAAATTATTTGTTCAACCTAAGCTAAAGAATATGCGTTTGATCAGCTATTACAGGACAAATTACAGTCACACTTTATTTTAAGGTCCAATTCTACAACTTTTGCCTCAGTAAACTGGCTGCTTATTAATAGTTAGTAAGGTAGTTGTTAAATTTAGTTACTGGGTAGGATTAGGGATGTAGAATATGGTCATGCAGAATATGTGCTTTATAAATACTAATAAACAGCCAATATGTTAATAATAAGCATGCTAATAAGCAATTAGGTAATAGTGAGAATTGAAAGTGTTGCCCAAATTAATTAGTGTATTGTAATGTTTGGACTTATTTTAACATAATTTCCTGTGTCTGCTAATTGTTATATTGCTCCAAATTGTTATATGAAAAATAACAAATGACAGATGTAAATGATAGAGCAGATAACAAGCATTGTATCATTTGGAAATGAAAACTGTAACATAGTGAATGTCACATACTTTAATATACTGCCATTGCATTTTTTATTTTATTTCAAAGTCAGATAACCAATCAATATGAACAAGACTGTCCCTCTCTCTATTCGGCATGAGGTTAAATAAAACCATTCCCACTGAAGAATATTCACTGTGTTTCCTCAAGGCGATGTCCACATCCACAAATCACACAGCATCCTTCCTCAGTCTGTCAGTGAGGGCTGAATGAGTGGTGTGTTTAATGACAGCTAATGGATATTCCAGAGGCCATAGACAAACAGACAGTATACTCAGATCAGTGATAACAGACACAATGAGGGCTGAGCCCAATGATTAATCAGCCTGAGTCTGATTGTGTGGACAGTCCAACAGGAGTGTGGTGTGTGTGTTTCTGTGTTGGGCCATTGTGTGCGTGTGTCTATGAAGACAGGGGCTTGTATACGAATTGGTGGATGGGTTTGAGTGTGTTTGACTGATTGGGGTCAGGTGAACCCTTCTGACTGGTCATTCTGCCACCCACTCGGCCCTCATCCTCATTTTGTCTCCATACTGGATGGTTTATGTGTCTTGTCCATGGGTGCCTGCATGTGGCCTGTATGTCTCTCACTCTCTGTATATGTACTGAAACAAGTTCACAGCAGTATGAAAGGATCATAAATGTTTGAATGGACTGGTGACAGTATTTAAGTAAATATGAGTTCAGTTTGTGTAGGTACATTTGTAATTGTCACTATCCAGACTGTTAGTGTTTATCTTAGTATGTCACTATGTCACCATGCCTGACTACAGGTAATATAATGCACAACTCACACACACATATATAATGATTTTTAATGAATTTTTTGCATGTATGTATGTATGTTGATGTATAAGTTTTGTCTGGCTCATTAAAGCCATAGCATGTGTGACGGATGGTTTGGTAGGTGACCTCTCTTAAGACCGGTCAGCAGCGCAGACCAGTCTGTGACCTTCTGATACTCCTTCACATTAATCACCGCCTGCTGTGAGGGCTTTTAGCCCTGGTGCTGAAAACTACTGTCCATCTCCTCTTTTTCTCTGCAGACCATCCATCCTTCTCTTTCATTTTTTCCCTGGGCCGGTATCAGGCCATCAGGGTGCTCTCATCAGCACTGGTTTTATCTGGGAGCGCTGCTGAATATTGAAATGTGATCCTTCACTGATAAAGGGCCTCTGTCTAACCCTCCATTCTCTCCCACTCACCTCTATCTGATAGAGTCAGCACACCGCAGTATTACTCCATTGTCTCGCTCACAGGGTGCTGATAGCACAGGTACTCCGGTGGAGGGCTGTGGGTGTGTGTTTGTGTGCTCTGAGATACTCAGGGTAGGTGGAAGGATATCAATGATGCTGACGATGACGATGATGATGGTACTAATGAAGATGATGTTTGTGTCTTGGGAAAGAGGGGGTGTATGGCAGATAGAAAACAGATTGGAACTGTTTGCTTGGGCAGCAGACGGCTTGTCTGTCCTCGCTTGTTGTGTTTGTGAGGTCATACCCATAATGCAAGGTGAAAGATGGATGTTTATCATGCAGTGGATTTCAGATCAACCTGAGCTTCTTTCTTTCTTTCTTTCTTTCTTTCTTTCTTTCTTTCTTTCTTTCTTTTTCTTTCTTCACTCTATGCCACCCCCTTTTAGGGAATGCTCCTTTCCAAGGAAGAAAATAGGCCAGTGCTAATTAAAGTGTGTACCTGAACAGCAGAAGCACTTCAAAGGAAGCTCACTAATGCATAACATACTCATAATTACACACTCCACACCACCCCTACCACCTCAGGTATCACCCACGCAGGGGCTCGGGCTACACTACTCATCCTGTTGCTTTTATTTTGTGTGTGTAAGACATGTTGACATGGACTGGGTGCTTATGAAGGTGTATATTGTCAGTAGCATTGGCCTCATTCAGGTCGGCTTACTTCATAGAGTTCCATTATGCTTATCTTATCAGCCAGGTTATTAACCAAGATCAAGCAAACGATCAAGACTGAGTTAGACAACAATGAAAGAGTCATTAAAGAACTGCCATAAAGTCAAGATGCTTCGAGATAGAGTGATTGAGATGTATGTTAGGGCTGTGTTTTTTAATTTTTTTTTTTTCAAATTAACTACCCATTAATTAATCAAATAAATTACAAATAATTACAATCATATATTTGTTGATTTTTCAGAGATATTACATTATTGTTGCAGATGAGTAAGAATGATTTCTTGTATTTTGTTTGCCTTACTGTACTTTTTCTTAGCAGCAGGGCTGTGCTAACTGTGGACTCCCAACATGTGAAGATGCTAAATAAATCTTGAATTACTCTCATAATTGGAAAAATCCTTACTATAGAATTTACTGTACGTACAGTTCAGGAGCATTAATTATTTTATCATGTTATTTTTTTTTAAACAACTGACAGTTGTTTGGAGTCAATAACATCTTAAACTATTTTAAGTTATGCTCACCAAAAATACAGTAAAAACAGTAATATTGTGAAATATTTTTACAATTTAAAATAACTGTTTTCTGTTATAATATATTTTCGGATTGTATATAGAAATCATTCTAATATGCTTATTTGGTGCTCAGGAAACATTTCTTGTTAGTATCAGTCTTGAAAAAAGCTCAAATGCTTCATATTTTTGTGCACACCATGATACATGATATAGTTTTTTACAGATTATTTGATAAATAAACAGTCCAAATGAACAGTCTTTATTTGTAATAGAAACCTTTTTGTAATATTATAATATAGGCTAATACTGCATAAGATTCCCAATATATTAAATAAATCTCTTTACTGTCACTTTTGATCAATTTAATGTTATTATTGAATAAAAGTATTAATTTCTTACAAAAAAAATAAAATAAAATAAAATAAAAAAAATAAAATAACAGCAACAACTTTGCTGACACTAGACATTTGAACAGTAGTTTATATGCTTCAATGTAATTTGTAGTCAGTGCTTTGTTAATATCATAGCACCCAGGGTCATAAAAGACTATACAATGCAGAATGCTAATGGCCTCAACCACACAGAACATGCTAAATTGTTGTTGTTATAATTTTTTTTTTTTTTTTATATCACATTTTTCTTGTTTTGTATTTTGGGATAAGAATGTTAAATTGCCTGAACTATTACCACAATGTTTTTTCATTGACTCTTTTGCTGCAGTTTACTGTTTCTACAGTGAGCAGCACAACAAAGCCGCCATTAATAATGTGTGTCAGGGAGCAGATGCGTGTTCTCATTCTAATCATCCAATCAGAGCTTTTGTCCATAAATAATTGGAGTGATTTTGCGGCCTGTATACTATGTAAATTACAGCTTATTAAATACATACACAGACACACACATACTCACTGCGCCATACAAGATGAGAGACAGACACACTTCCGACAGTCCGTGTCATTTGTCTGAAGCAAGTGTGTGTTTGCAAGCATTTCCATGTGCATGTTTTGATCTTTGTTCTTGTGCCATGGTCATTGAGAAACTCCGGGAACAGAAAACCCTCGTTAGTGGCTCAGGCCCCCAAACAGGCCTGTGATTGGCAGCTGCTCTCCTCACGGCAGCATGAGTCTTTCACACCTCCTCTTTCTCTCCATATGCTCCTGTGTGGTCAGACGGGGAGAAAGTGCATGTGACGTGGTGCTTCAGCTCCGGCCTCAAATCTCTATTTAATCTCCTGGACTCAAGTTACGCCACACTTATTAAACACAGATTAGTGCTATTCTTCAAAGCGTGTGGCACGTATCTCACAAGCAGCGTCTCGCCAGGGCCCTACCCAATGATGGCACCAGCTGGCACGATAATCGGCCCGACTGGCATACCGTTCAGATACATACACACACACACACACAGACGCGAACCGTCACTGATTCATATATGCACTATAGCTACATGTATTAGCACATACAGTTTTTACATACATAAGTCTTCACACAAAGACTGGCAGTGCCTGGCGTGCTAAATGGCTTGAGTGGTGTGTCATCTGCTCAGACTCTTCTGTCTGGCCCATGGATCCATTTGGCTGGGCGGACCATGTTTTGGACATCCTCCTTCTCTCTAGTGCCAAGAGCAATGTTTCGGGAGCATCCAGGAAAATAAGGGACCTCCTTATTAACCTTTAGCTTTGAAGCGTGCATATTTTTAGCAGGTATTTTTTAATGTTCTGTTATATGATAGAGTTGGATCAGAGAGAGAAATAAAATAAGAGGTTAGGAGGGACATAATACAGCATAAGGGAGATGCAGATCCAGCGTCAGCGCGTTGGGTGAAATTAGTTCTCCGCTGGCGTCACAATGGGCCAGGGCTGTAATATTGAAAGGTTACTTGGGTTACGCAGGCTCGGCTGTCTGTCACCTCTCTGCCTTCAGGGGGAACTAATCACTTCACCCCATAATTACAGCCACAATAGAGATGGTAAAAGAAACCTGCTGCCTTTCAGCTGAAGACAGGGGCTTTTTTTAATTAGGCCCATCCGTCTTAACCTTGTCTTCCAGAGGTGAGCGGGAGGTAGCCGGTTTGAGCTATGAAAACACAGCACTGTACTACCCCAAACACACACGCACTGTATTGTGTGTGTGTGTGTGTGTGTGTGTAAATATTGCATCGCATTGCAGACACTAGCCGTTGGAGTGGCATTGTCTCTGTCTCTGGCTCCAAAGGGGATTTGTGCGTTGAATGGTGTTTTTATTTTTTTCTCTCTGTGAGACAATACTCAAAATTCACAATGGGAACCCAACACTACACGCCAGAGCGTTGCATGCCAAACGCGTGATGGCCGACTATAAAAAATTAAGTGAAACTTCAGATGACTAAACAGCTGCTGGTGTGACGTAAAGCTTGCAGGTTTGAATAGAGAACGACTTGTAGCGTGTGAAAACACGGTTCTTATTCGGCTTTTCTCAGAGTGGAATCAGGGATTATATGCTCAGAATCAGTGTCTTGAGTTTGAACTTTATTTAAGAATGTGTGGACTGTTTGCAGAATTGTTATGCCTGTTCAAACAGGGTTTTTGTGTTTCATGTTTTTGAGGCAGTTGGAATTTGAATGTGATTTTAAGGAAGAAAAAAGAGAGAATCAGTATCTTTAATAAATTCTATGTTTAAAAAAAATGTAAAATGTTGAGGCAGGTCATTCAATTACTTAAAAGATTAGTCCAATTGGGTCTCATCTTCCATAGATCATTATCATGAAACTAAAAATTCTGTCAACTCAAAAGAAGTTGTGATCTTTGGATATCAAGTTCAGTTGCAATTTTTCAATTAGTTTATTTATTTACAGTGGCTTGTGAAAGTATTCATACCCCCTAATTTTTTTCACGTTTTGTTATGTTGCTGCCTTATTTTAAATTGCTTTAAATAACTTTTTTTCCCCACATCAATCTACACTCTATACACCATACTGACAAAGCAAAAACAGAATTGTCACAACTTCGTAAATTTATTAAAAATAAAAAACTGAAATAAGTACATTGCATAAGTATTCATACCCTTAACTAAATATTTAGCTGAAGAACCTTTACAATCTCAAGTCTTTTTCTGTTTGATGCGACAAGCTTTGCTCATCAGCATTTGGCAATTATCTGCCATTCTTCTCCTCACCTCTTCACCTCTCAAGCTCTGTCAGGTTGGATGGGGGCAGATGCACATTTTCAGGTTTTTCCAGAAATATTTGATTGGGTTCAACCTCAGGCTCTGGCTGGGCCACTCAAGGACATTCAAAGAGTTGTCTATAAGCCACTCTTGCTGTGTGCTTACGGTCATTGTCCTGTTGGAAGGTGAACCTTCTGCCCAGTCTGAGGTTCTGAATGCTCTGGACTGGGTTTTCATTAAGGCTATCTCAATATTTTGATACATTGAGCTTTTCTTCTACTCTGACGAGTCCCTCAGTCCCTGCCGCTGAAAAACAGCCCCACTGCATGAGGCTGCTACCAGCACACTTTACTTTTGGGATGGTACTCTGCAGGTGATGAGCAGAGCCTGGTTTGCTTCAAACATGATGCTTAGAATTGAGGTTCATCAGACCAGAGAATCTTGTTTCTCAGACTCTGAGGGTCCTTTAGGTGCTTTTTTTGTAAATTCCAAGTGTGTTTTCATGTGTCTTATCTGAAGAGAGGATTGAGTCTTGCCACACTGGCATAAAGCCCAGATCGGTGGAGTGTTGCAGTGATGTTTGTCATTCTGTAGGTTTCTCCTGTCTCCACATATGATCATGGAGCTCAACTAGAGTGACCATCAGGTTCTTGGTCACCACACTAACCAAAGCCCTTCTCCATCAGTTGTTCAGTTTGAAGCAGCTCTAGGAATAGTCCTGGTTGTTTCAAACTTCTTCCATTAAGGGTAATAGAGACTACATGCTTCTGTGACCCTTCAATGAAGCAGAATTTTTTTTTTTTTTTCTGAACACTTCCACAGATGTGTGGCTTGACGCAAACCTGTTTCTGAGCTCTAGAGGCAGTTCTTTTGACCTCAGTGCTTGTTTTTTTGCTCTGATATGCATAATCAGCGATTAGATCTTTTATTAAGACGTGTGCACCTTTCCAGATCATACCCATTCAATTGAATTTAACAGGTTAACACAGGTTAACTTCACTTGAAGTGCAGTAACATCTACAAGCAATATGAATGCTCCTGAGCTAAATTTCAACTGTCCCAGATAAGGGTATGAATACTTATGCAATGGAATCATTTTAGTTTTTTATTTTTAATAAATTTGCAAAGATGTTAAAAACCTTTTTTTTGCTTTACAATTATGGTGTATGGAGTGTAGATTGATGTGGAAAAAAAAATTAAAACAGTTTAACATAAGGCAGCAACATAACAAAACGTGAAAAAAATGAAGGTGTATGAATACTTTTGCAAGGCACTGTAAAGACAAGTTAGGTCTTTATGGAATAAAAAATTTTATTTAAGCCAATTCACAATTCACAACTGCAGCTTTGTATAATTGCAACTTTATCTGACAGTGCAACTTTATATCTGACAATGTGACATTATATCTCACAATTCTGACACACACAATTTTTTTCATAATTGCGTCTCAGTATCTCCCATTTGCAACTTCAAGCTTCTTTCAAAATATAACTTAATACTATTTATTTATTTATTTATTGGATCATGTCTTATCTCAATACGGGAAGGGAAGTGAGCCAGGACTATCATAGGTATTCCTTAAAAAAAAAAATAAAAAAAAAAAAATAGGTGCATGATGCCTCTAACAGTAAGAGTGTGAATGCATGTGTGTAAAACCAAAAAGACCTAGCAGAGGGAGTGAAAACCCTTGAACGTCTGAACTCTCTCACCCTGTATCAATAAGGGACGTCTTTCCTATGAACATTTCCAGGTGAGACGTGAAACCCCATGATCAAAAGTGTTGTTTGTTTTCACACCGCCAACCTCAGAAGGAGTCTGGGGGCACAGCAGCCCTCGTCCCTGCAGAGCGCACACACAGGGCCAAAGCCTTCTTACTTATTATATCTCTAGAGGGAGCGGATGTGTGCAGGTGTGTGAATGTTCATATGTTCAGGTGAATAACTGTGGCTGCTGGCTGCTTCTGACAGTGATTTGTCTTGTCACCTTTGCTGAAGACGGATGCTGGTATGAAAGAGCGGGGAGATGGGACAAGAGCTGAGATCCTGGCAAAGACACCCTACACTCCTCCTTTTCTCCTACAGCGTTCTCTCTTTTACTTCTGCCTTTCTCTGGCTCTTTCTCTCTGACCCAGGGTACATAGCGTGCTCTTTTATCTTCTGTAGTGTGGCACGCTCGTATATTATTCATAGGCAGTGCAGCACGATGAGGCGTCAAGTGGCAGGAGTAACAAGGCGCTGAACTGAGGAAGGAAGGTGACGACTCGGCAGGAAGATGAAGACACACATACACACACACACACACACACACACACCTATCTATATGTGCCATGTCTGTTTCTGTACCCTTACATTAGATACTCTCTTAATATTCTGTCTGTCTCACGCTTTCGGACTATCCCTCCTTAGCCGTCTTTGTCATTCTTGGTGGAGTGAGCTCCAGGGAAATACACCTCTGAGGGGAATGTTTCCTGGATGTGTTATGTTTGTGTCTGCAGCTGACTATGAAGATGCTTCACAATGCTTTTAGTTTGTTAAGGCACAACAGGGTTTGTTTGCCTGGCAGCCGAGATGGCTGAAGGCATCACGCCGTCTTTTGAGGAGATACAGGAGAGCGATGGATCCAGGAGTTGTTGTTTTCAGAAACAGAAAGAATAAAGTAAACAGGTGAAGAAGAGACTTCCTGCGTGATGCCGAAACTCTCTTTCACCTACTCTGTGTTACAAAAAACACCTTTTGTAATGAAAAGTGTGAGGTGTATCTGGTAATATTTTAGCAATGACATGCGTAAAAACAGAAAACATTTTCTTTTTCCAAGCGAGAGGCAGTGCTCTATTGCTCTGGGAGTGATGAGCATGTGTGTGTCCAATCAGGTGCTGGGGAGGTTAAAGGGGGGCGTGGCAGTGTTTAACCTCCAAGAATGTCATACTGGGGCTCAGAGAGCATGATGGGAAGGCAGATTGGAAGGTGGTAGAGTCTGAGGCCATCTGTGTGTGTGTGAGTGTGTGAGTGTGTGTGTGTGTGTGTGTGTGTGTGCATGTGTGAGTGTGTGAGTGTGTGTGTGTGTGTGTGTGTGTCTCTACTGCACCACCTGGCCCTTCGGCTTGACCCAGTGAAGCGAGAGATCTATAGAGAGAGAGTGGAAGACATAGTCCGAACAAGTATTAGTTCATCAATGAGACCTCCTCTCCACTACTTAACACAAGCTATTGATCCACTCCATACACACACCCGCAGCCACTCGAGTGTGTGTCTCCCTCTCCTATGGATTATCTCCAGTCTATTCTTATTGATTCTTTCCAGCTCTCACTTGATCGTTGGAGAATGCTCTAAACACTTATTTGAAATTATAATCCGCAGGACTAAATTTCATAATTGCCTCTGTTTGATTGGTTAGAAGAGGTGGTGTGGGATATACTTCGATACTGACCTCTTAGTGCTAGCCACCGCTAATCTGCTAACTCATGAACAAAATAGCAGCGCACTACCTGGCATCTTTAGAAAGATTATACAGATATCATGTGAACGAACAAAGAATTGAAAAGCAGAAAGAGAATAGCATTGTTAGCAAAATGAGTGCTGAATTAGCGGCTAATTATTTGTGGTTTGAGTATATGAAGACTGTCAAATACAGGTCATAGCCTCATTGTTTGGGTTATTTGAGTTGAAATGGCAAGGGGACGTTGTATAATAGTCAATGTGTTTGTGTGTGTCAGGAGAGTGAGGAGGGACGTGATGAAGATTGACAGTGATATTGATCTCTGATTCTCTGTGGAAAATGTTCCTCATGCGATTACTGCCAATCAATAAGACTGAGGTAAATATTGTTTTGTAAATGTTTGATATTAGATGCGAGTATCTGCAGTGTAATGCTATGACATAGAGAGCCTGTACCACTGTATATGGCTCTTTAAATTGTTTAAAGTTATTGTTATGTTGTTTGATGTGGCATTTAGACTGTATTGTGTGTATTTGTACACTAAAAATCTTCCTCGGCTAACATCTGGAGTGTGAGTGTATGTCTATGTGATGTATGTCTGTGTGATCTTTATGAAACTTATGTATTTTTAGACATAGGGGGTCAGTTACTCCATAACTAGCCGAATTGAATGTATTATTTCTAAACTACAGAAAAATAAGATACTGTTAAATTGCTGATACCTTCAAAGGGGACGTAGTTCAACCTAAAATGAAAATTTATTTTAAATCATTCACTCGCTCTTGTATTGTTCCAAACCTGTATGACTTTCTTTCTTCTGTGGAACATAAGAGAAGGTATTTGTAGAATCTTGGTAACCAAACCATTTTGGTCACTATTGACTTTCATTACATTAATTTAAAAAAAAAAAAAAAAAAATACACTGAGATTTTTCAAAATATTTTATGTTCCACAGAAGAGAGAAAGTCATACAATTTTTAAATGACATGAGAGTGCATAAATGATGACAAAGGTTTTGAGGGAACTATGCCTTTAAGATACTGCTGTACCTTTAAGACTTTTATGTAAATGAAGAAGAGTTTACATAGGAATCTTAAAGGTACATCAGCAAAAATGGGTAGAAAATAGTAATGTAACACTAAATTATGACTATTTTGGTATAAAAAACTTCAAATAGCATCATATGTGGACCTTAAGATGAAAAAAAAAAAATAAAAAGATTAAACAATGTATGATATGGCACTTTTAAGTCTGTATGATCAACTGTGAATTATCTCATTGTTCCTGTCACATTTGTGTGTGTGTGTACGTGTGTATTAAAGTGGGTTTTGATTTAGCTGAGTTCAGAGTTTTCAAGTGTCTTCTTTTTGATAACAGGTGAAACAGGAGTTATTTTATGCAGTAGAGTTTGGAGAAAATCTGCACATGAAGAGAACAAAACACAATCATTATGGGCTGCATTTGAACCAAATGGCAGTACAGAACATGCTGACATCACCCACGCATCTCTGTGACAACAGACGGAAACCCCTGGAGCTGACAAAGAGAGAGCGGGAAAAGAGCGATGCCTCCTCGTCGCACAGGCCGTACGCACAAACACACACACACACACACACACACACACGTAGCATGTGTTCAGCAGTTCAGTATTCATTCTGCATTTTGATTTGAACTTGACAAGCTTTCTGAAGCTCCATTCTAAATCAGAGAGCAGCAATGAGAACACTCAACTCTCAGAATAAGGAGGAAAAGAGAGGGCACAGAGAGGGAAAAAAGAAAGAAAACACAAGCAGAAAACAAATACAAGGATTAAAAAAAAAAAAAAACAACAGTCTGCCATGCCTGAGAAAAGGAATAACCAGAAACTAAAGGGAGAATTTAAATGTATACAATTATTAATATTTGTTAAATTTTATATTTATAATTATTAAATTATTGTAACTGTAAAATTAAATTACATTAATCTAGTTGTTTTTTTTTTGTTGTTGTTATTTTGGAGCATTTGAAGGACTGTTATTATAGGGAATATAGTGAATGAGACAAGGAAACAAATTATTATGCTTGCACCGTTTCTCTTTTCCTTCTCTGTATCCTTTTGTTCACTCTAACACACTCATGCATTTCCCAAACATAAACACACAGATTAGTATGTGTTTGCTGGCTGAGCTGCTGGTCTTTGATCAGGTGACAGGTGCGCTGATGGTTTCATGGTTGGACGAAAGCCTTTCACTCATACACAAACCTACAAATGACCTAACAATATCCCATCTGCCTCTCTCTCTCTCTCTCTGAAAGAATGCTTAGCACCTGACCTCTGAGCTGTCTTCCAGCTGTCTTCAGTTTAGCTTCTGATATTCCTAGTTTAACTGAAGTAAATAAATCAATAATTACACCACAGATATTTGTCTGTAAGTTAAGAGATACCTGTTCTATGTAACAATTCATATTTTCAATTTGATGCATCCTCCATCCTGGATTTGGTATGATATCCTCCATCCTCCATCCTGGATTTTTCCATCTTTGGCATGATAAATGTCATTGTCTCATTAATCAAAGAAGTTGTATCAGCAGTCAAACAGGATATGTCAATCTCCTTCCTGTCCATGTTAAGATCTTCCTGACCTAAAACACAATGGCATTTCAGGCTTCCATCGGCAGAGGTCAACAGCTTTTAGTCAGAGATGATCCTTCCATAGACCGAACCCATAGCTGGCAGTGAGGAATGTGGTTTGATGCAGTAAATCGGACTTCCAAGAACTTCCATTCAACTCTTTGAACTTTTGAAACACTTCTTTATAGACTTTAAGAGAGCATGTTTAGGAATATATATACTGCATATTCTCAAATGCCTTCTGTTTTATAATAAGCCGATAATGCTTGTAGCAACTCAGGTATGGGATAATTTTGTCTCATGAAGTTAAAGCAGTGCTGCAGGATTGAGCCCAACAGGTGAGGGAATTCCAAAAGAGCCAGGGGTTTCAAATGAAATTCCTAACCGTGATTCCCGTCCTGTTCGCTAATCACCACCAGACCCCTTCACATTACAGAGTCTGCCCTTTTAATACCTTTTCAAATAATAAGTATTTAGTTTGGATTTACTCAAAGCTGTGCAAGCCGTAAAACTCTTCAAAGTGCGGTGTAGCCTTTCATTAGGGATCCCCAGGATGCTGTCCCCTGTCTCTGTTCTTCATTAAAAACAAATCACTCCGTCTTTTACCTGAGCGCTTTACTGCTCCAGAGGCTGTGAAAACAGAGCTGTAAAAATTGCTACCGACTCACAGATTATCTTGTTAACATGAGTAAACAAACTGGGCACGTTGTTCATTTTCCATATCTTGAAAAAAGAGAAGTGCTGTGTGATACTCTCTCTGTGTGCATTCGTTTGCATCTGTGTCTGCATTTTATTTTATTTTATTTTATTTTACTTTAGCATAATCTGACCAATAATATAGTAATTAATCCTAATTTATTCATCCGAAAACGCAACTTCTCTGTTCATTAGAAAATAAAAGTTCAAAATAAAATATATAGTGAAGACTGTGCGCAAGAGACACTGACCATAGCCCATCATTCTGACAGAGGGGGTCAGGTATTTGACCCTGCTGACCCGTGACCCCTGGCTGATTGAAGTGACAGCCCGTTCTGACTGGTTGGAGGGTTGAAATGATGTAGAAGTGAGTGCGTGTGTGCTGACGTAATTGTTATTTCATGCTTTTTTTTTTTTTTTTTGTAAATTACTTGTATTACAAAGCATTTGTAAGCAAAATTTGTGTTTGCATCTGCAAAACTGTTGGTGACAAAACTAAATGTTGTCAGCAAACTTGAGCCATATATTTTCAAAGAGATATGGGAGATCACATTAGCACTGTGTTTAATATGGTAGGTCATATTAATGGACATGTTTAAACTTTAGTCACTGTTCATTAGAAAACCGTAATCCTGCTCTTTTTGCCAGCACCTCTGTGATCATTTTCCTTCATTCTCATTATTATTCTTTAAACAAATGCATGCAATGCCATGTGGCCACAGATTAATGTAATGACCTGTCTAGTTTTCCACCATTGTCTATTCCCCAAGGTCACATGTCCTCTTTTTGTCTCACACCCCCTCTCCCGCTGCAGCGTTCTCAAATGTTCTGCATCGTTCAGCGTGGCCTCCTGGCTAATCCCCTCCCGGCCGAGCTCCCTGCGCTCAGTCCACATGAGAAGCTCGTCTTGAAACTGGACCCTACAGTCTGGCCCTGATAGGCACATTGATAACAGTCCAATGCCTGATCTCAGCATACCAGAGTCGTAGCAAGAATTCCACTTATACGTCAACACAAACCTATTAGTGGCCAGGATTCAAAGACCCAGCTTTACAACAGGCCTTGTTGTGTTTGCCTGTATTTAAAACTCTGCTTTGTTTAGGAGTAAAGTATTAGATATTAAGCAAACACAGTTTCTTCTTAATTTCATCTTAAATTTTAAGGACATACATTGCGTATTCACGTAAAAGCATGTAAAGAGTTGGATATTGCATCACAGTACCAGTACTCCACCAGCGCGTTCAACTAAACAGCGCGTCATGCATTTAAGCACAACTGATGATAGATTCGGGCTAGAGAGAGAGGGATGGGGCAGAGGATGAGAACATTTGAGGATTGAGTGTTTCTCAACTTTAGAGAAATGTCAATTACTCATTAGTGCCTCAAGGCAAAGACAGAGAAAATGATTGATTTTGCTGTTAGGCATTGTAAGACAAGACAACAAATCTGTGCCTGTCAAATGAGTTAATTAATGACTCCAAATGTGCAACTGCAGATTTCAAATGTGAGTGGATTTGTTACTGATCTTGTTTGCACTAAATATGTTTTTGTGTATGTTTGTTTGTTGTGAATAGGAAATTTTCTCTTTCTAGCCCCAGATATAAATTTATATGAACAACAATTTGCATATCAATGTCAGGTCAGTTACATTTATATAGCACAATACACAATGTATATTTTCAAGGCAGCTTTACAGAAATAAAAATGTACTACTAATACCTTAATACCTCGATATATAAATGTGTATCTGGTTATTGATCTACTAGCTAAACTCTGAGTTTAAGCCAAATCCATGAAGCCAACAGCTACAACTAATGTTACTAAAAACAGCGTAGCTCTCAGCATTGGTTTAGTGAAGCTTTTTGATGTGAATGTCAATGCTAATTTAGTAAATTCATGGAAGTTCAAGTCTGTCGAGCTAGTTTGTTCTGGTTCTTCTCGGTGGCGCCTTTGGATTGGCGGCCATTTTAACAGCCGCCTCAAACCGAGTGTTTGGTCTTGGGCGTTGTCCTTAAGCAAACCCACAATCCTTATCACTGTGGAAATTTCTATAGTGGCAACTGTCCTCAGTGTTTTTGCAGATCGGCTGTGTTTATACAAAGGCCAGCGATTGTTTATCCAGGTCGTAAACTCTGCACTCTCATCTCATCTCTTTGTCTTTGCTTTACTTTATGGCCCTTCAATTATCATCCCACTCAGTGTTTCTTAGTGTGGCTGACAGCAGTGTCTGTGTTTAAACACTAACACTTGCCCGACGTGTCTTCGGGAGGCATTTTATGTTCAGTAAACAACAGTGCGCACGTCCAAGCCTTCAATTAAACCGACTTCCAGCGAGAGTTTGCATGACCATGACTGGGACGTAATTAAAGTAAAGACATAGCATTTGCAAATGCTTAGCTGACAGTTCACATTTGTACTGTGTTTACTGCAGCTGGTGTGGTCATAAAGTCGTGTGGTGTGCCTCTGACAGTGTTTTCATGAGACGCTCTGTGTTTACTTGCTAATTCAGACACACAGATTTCAATCTTTTCTTACTTTTACCCTGGCATCCAAACGCTGTGTTTGGGCTCATCAATAATGACCATTCGCTAGGAGTTGGCGAGGTGGTTCAATCTATGACTGGCATCTGAATATGAAGGAAAATGTCAAGCTTGCTGAGATCTGCTTGGCACAATCTGAAAAGCATAATATTGGAAATCTGTTACTGTATGAAACCGCCAAGCCAAGTTCTGATGAACTGGAGAGGAACCAACTGCTTTCACCCTGTTCATGTCCAATATGTGTAGCTGGAATGTTTGACATGGATGTATTATATTTTGGAATAGGTCCTGTGTTTAAAGGAATGCTGAGATGCTGAGTCATATAGAATTTATATTAACATTTAAAAGTTTGGAATCAGTCAGTTTATTTATTTATTTATTGGAATACTTCTATTCACAAAGGGTTCATTAAATTGATGAAACTGATCAAAGTGACATTTATAATGTTACAAAATATTTCAAACAAATGTTGTTCAAAAAAAAAAAAAAAAAAAATCTCAGTTTCCACAAAAATGTTAAGTAGCACAACCATTTTAAACTGTGATAATATTAAGAAAGGTTTCTTGATCACCATCATATTAGAATGATTTCTGAAGGATCATGTGACACTGAGTAATGATTTTATGATTTAATATTTTACCCTAAAAAATTAGCTTTGCCATCACAGAAATGAATTACATTTTAAAATATATGAAAATGGAAAACAGTTACTTTAAATTGTAATCATATTTCACAATAGTACATTTTTACTCTATTTTGAACTAAATAATGCAGCCTTTGTGAGCATAAGAGACTTCATTTTATTTAAAAAAATCTTGCTGACCCCAAACTTAAGATGGCAGTGTATATGTTTGTAAATGCATTTGAGATTATTAATATTGACCCTAGAGTATAATGGCAAACAGCATTACTTTTTCTTTATATGTTCCTAGTCCATCACAGTCTTGCAAGTTGATTTTATTTTATGAGGTTAAATATGTTTCCATATCTGTTTTAGATAAACATAGTCTAAACTTCATGCTAACACACATGCAAAAAACTATTGCATTCATGGGATTTGTGTAATTCAAATTGCCATAAGGACACTGGGCATCTGCAGAGAAAAATATTCAGCACTCCTTCCTGTCCAGCATGTTTCGATTTAACAGATGGGAATTGGAACCCGTGGTAGAACAAGCAGGCCAAAAAATCACATACACTGCCAAACGTGAAGTGAGCTGTCCACCCAAGAGAAAGGAACCTGCTCTTTGTGTAGCAGCACATTGTGTTTTGGAACAGTGAGGGATGCATGCTGGGCCTAAACACAAATTGAGATTAAACTGTTTTATATATGAACTCATATTCCAAGCGGAAAGGAAAACTGCAGAGAAAAATTGAAAGGAGAAAAAAAGCTGAATTATTAAAAGGAAAGTCAAACAGATCGTTTTTATCTGTACACTGTTGCTCAAGGGTTTTGGCCCAGCATGTTTGGTGCTAGACAGACAGGTGATTTCTGCATGTTTCTCTTCAGCACACGATCCTTCATCCCTGAGCGACTTTACTTTACAGAGCTGCCGCCCAGGCATGGATTAAGTTTAAAAGGAATAATAAAGAAAGGACCTGTTGGCTAGGTGAAAACCCCGCAATCTGATTCGTCACAGCAACTTTCCTTTTCATGTGCAGACTGCGTTCAACCGAGCATTTAATTCAGCAAATCCATGGTTGTGATCCTTCAGGACTGCAGCTTGGGGTTTGTACAATTTGTAGCAAATGGTCCTCATGTGATCAAAGCTTGAAGAGCTCTCCTCAACATGCTGCTTAAATTAGACTAACACCAAACTCTCTGGCTCTGGGACAGTATTTGGAATGTTTTACCAGAGAAGAACATTCCTTTACACAGATGTTTCCAATAAAGACGGATGCCAGGCTCACATCTTTAATGGGCTGACACTCACAAACCCTGAAAAACGTCTTGTGCTGTCACCCACAATTCGGTGTAGTTTTCTATCTCTCTCTCTACTTTTTTGTTTGTGTTATCTTCTTTTCTGTGATCTTGTATCTTGTAACACGGTGAACCGGGTTATGGAGGAATGCTAGATATTATTGAGAGAGTGTTAGGCCTTACACGTGTGTGTCAGGACCTTTTGCTTAAATATGTGTGTACGTGTGATGAACTTTGGGCTGTGGTCTGAAACAGACTTCTTACACATTAGGTTTCAGCTCGCTTGTGGTTTCAGATGTGGGAAGTATTTGTTTGTGAATGATGTGGTACGTTAAGATTGCTTGTATACACAGGCATGTGCTTCTCCGCTCGACACACAATTGACACATCATGGCATTCAATTGCAAACTGAACTTCCAGCATCTTAACGAAACTCTAAACTTATAAAACTTGGTTTGCTGTTTTCAAGCTGAAACAATTTATAGTCAAACTACTTTTGGCCTTGAGCAAGAATATGAAATATGAAAATAATTAAAATGGTTATATCTTGTCAAATACCATTATAGAGTACAACAAAAGGCTTTTTTTTTTAACTCTCTACGTAGATGATACAGATATGTAGTGTTACACACACACACACACACACACACACACACACACACGCACACACACAATCCTGCATCTTTTTAGAAAGTGTCTGGTTTCACTGACACTGATTTGACTGGATTCCCCAGAGAATGGAGAGTTCCTGCTTTCATTTTCCACTCTGTGTTTGCACTTTTGTCACCACAGGCATAAAAATCAGAAAGTATGAAAAGCTAGAGATTCAGTCTGGGAGTTGACTTGGCCTCACAGCATTATTTCTGATATGTTGCAATCAGAGATGTCCCCATAGAGAACGCTGCTGAGTGTATGAGAGTCTGTGTGTTTACGCTTATGTGTATTCTCTCAATGAATGACTGCCATGGACAATCTGTGTGAATTATTGCACAACAGTTGTCTAGCAATATTGAATTATTTCAATAAAATGTTTGACTTAAAGCGGTAAAAAGAAATCCAGTACACACAGAATAAAGGTCCTACCTTAATAAAGCCTGATAAATCTGTTCAGAGGCAAAAAAGACCATAAATTCCTACTGACAACTTGACAATAGCTAACTAGTTCAGTAGAAGTGATGTTAGTCATGATGCAATAAAACAGTATTGGCCTACAGTGGGCTTCCATATACTGTCATGTATCCAAAATCAAAGTCAAACTTTTACAGCTTGTCATGTGAGTGAATCCAGAAGGAAAGAGAGAAAGTGAAAAAAGGGCTGAGCTTATTTTTTTCCATGTATCTCCATTTTTCTCCTCCTCCTTTCTCGAAAGGTCAAAGGTTAATCTAAGGTATAAAGCATAAGATGTATGCCTTTTGATTAATGGTTGTATGATGTGTATGGAGATGCTGTGACAGTGCGCAGTTGTTAACTTCTGCTGATGGCTGATGCATCTACAGATGGTGTGGATGGAGCTCCACCATACTGAAACTATATAAAGATGGCCAATCCACATGAAGTTAGTCTCCAGACATATGTAGCACATACAAATACAATCACTGGCTTTGCTTACATAACATTGCTGCTTGTTTGAAAGTTACTTGAAATCTACAATCTGTTACTACCCTCTTAACATATTTTACTACCATCTCTTTTGAACATTTTGAACATTTTATTCATCAAAGAAACCCTGAAAACTTTGTTTTCAACATTTATAATAATAAGAAATTGACTGCTTCCTGAAGAATCATGTTACGCTGAAGACTAGAGTAATTTTTGGTTTATCAAAAAAATATAAACAAAAAAGCATAAAACATTATTTACTGTGTTTATTTTTATATATATATATATATATATATATATATATATATATATATATATATATATATATATATATATATATATATATATTTTACAAATGGGGATGTCAATAAATAAGGCATTGTCAGATTTGACAAAAAGTATAGCTAAGCATGTTCACACAAATCTGTGTGTAGAAAAGTCATTGTTAATAAGAAGTTGAGGGAAAGAGTTAGATGGAAAGTGAAAGGCAAAAAGAGAATCAAAAGTTTTGTAATCTTTAACAGTGAAGAAAAGGACAGGTGACAGCTAAAAGAGGAAAATCATACAGAGGGTGAGGAAGGAAAGACCTCTGAAGTAACGTGCCATTACCCTCTGCCACGACCCTGTGACTGTTTGTTGATACACTCTCTCATGACAGCACTTGAACAAAAAAGAGAGCGAAACAAAGAGCGAAGAAGAAAGAATGTTCTTTATGATGGATGAGGGGTTCTCCTGTTACATTTGGAGGGAGTACAGCTGTGATGAGCTGCTAAGTACAGACAAACAAGTGGGCTGCATCAGTGATGGCTGCTTAACAGGCAGCGGTTTGGTATTCATCCTCCAGAGCCAGGCTCGTAATCACAGCCATGTTGAACATGAGGGCAGACACGGACCAAAACAGAGACACAAGTGAGGACTGGCTTCAGCTGAAACATAAATAATCCTTTACCCTTATACCTCTGGGAGAGACAAGGAAAGACTCATTCTTCTTGTTATTCATATGAGAAAGACTGAGAGATGCTGTAGTGAGGTTAGTTGTGGTTGGACTTCTGAAGAAGATCTGTCAAAATTCATCTGTCATTCTATGTCTAAAGGTTTTCTCATTGCATTGCTCTGCTATGGTCCAGAGTCTGTCAATCAAAAGATGTTTTACACAGTATTAAGGTACTTAGGTACTATACAGTGGCCTCAAAAAGTATTTACACACTTACAAATGTGTAAATATCACTGCATTAGATACAAGAAATTAACATTTGACACTTAGAAGGTGTTTGTATGCTTTGACATATTAATTATGAGCAGTCTATCAATATTTTATTAATTAAAACCTAACATTTAAAAAGACAAATCTACTTTGACATTTTGTATCCACCTCAAGTTTAAAATAATAAAGTCACATTGAGAGATATAAAATCACAATTGAATGAAATGAAAATAGCTAGAGTTAGAATCAAAGTCACAAATACAAGATATAAATTTGCAATTCTTTCTCACATTTGCAGCTTCAGTTGTGACTTTATGAGACGCCACAATGTACAGAAATAAAGTTGCAATTGTGAGAAATAATTTTGGTAACACTTTAATATAGGGACAAATTCTCAGTATTAACTGGTTGCTTATAAGCATGCGTATTATTAACATATTGACTGTTTATTAGTACTTATAAAGCACATATTCTGGATGATCATATTGTACATCTCTAATCCTACCCAATACCTAAACTTAACAACTACCTTACTAACTATTAATAAGCAGCAAATTAGTAGTTTATTGAGGCAAAAGTCATAGTTAATGGTTTGTTAATAGCAAGAACTGGACCTTAAAATAAAATGTGACCATCATTTTTTAGGATGGAAACATAATTCCATAGTTTCCCGGCTCTAGAAAAAAAAGAATCAATCAGGCATCGTTTGTTGTGTTACCTAAACATACCGAAGCAATTTTACTTGAACCGTTCAACAGATAATGTTTTCCACTGACATAATTTGTAGCCCTTATTTCATCACCAGTGTATTTCATGACTCAGAAGTTTCTCAATCCCTCATGTTGTCCTGCAGCTCAGGCCCAGCGTCTGCTCCTTTAATAGGAGACGTATGGAACTGTCAGCAGAGATCCAGCCGTAAGAAAAGTAGCATTGACGTAAATGTGTTTGTATGTGAGGAGCTGGTGGTGAAGCGTACACTTAATGGGTCGTGGTGAACCACAATTGAGTTAGCAAATTTTGAACTTTAGTGTTCCTCGGAGTGAGGCATAGGGGAGAGAGGATGGCACCCAGCTCAACCCAAAGCATATGGTCTGTTGTTTGTCTTAGTTACCAGCAATCTAACAGAGAGCAGTGACTATGTGTCGACGGACAGATGCCGGGTCAGATGTTTGTTTACCCTGTGAAAATAGGTGTTTCCACATGATGTTCAACATTTATTTAGAATGGTGATGTTTTGGAGACAAACAAATGGAAAGTAAATGTCACAAGTTAATGCTTTGACATTAGTCACAGCCGCTCAAGTTGATGCCACGTTTCCATTGTTGAAGGTATTTTGAAACTTCAGATTATTCTTTGATTTTTTTTCTTTCAGACTTAGGGAATAAAATTTACATTGTGGAAAATCTATCTATCTATCTATCTATCTATCTATCTATCTATCTATCTATCTATCTATCTATCTTGCTTCCTTGCTTTCTTTTAAAGTAATAATTGTAGCTTTAAGATGTCTCAGGATACACACAGCTGCTGTAAGGATGCCCTGATGTTAAGTGTCACAATCCATCATGTGTTTGGGTTAAAGAGTGATTCCCCTTCCTGCACCACACACTTCACACTTAGCTGAGCTTTTCTCCAGGTCAGTACACAATACACTGGTAACCTTTATACCACTAACATCATCAACATCCCCTCTCTCCTCTCTCTTTCTCACACACACACTTTCTGAGAGAGAGAGGAAATATATTTATATCTCATGTTTGATGGTGTTATTTTTCGAGCATGCGGTGGTGTTGCTACGTGCTGTTTTGGGATATTTATTGGAGAGAGGTGAGAGGAACAGAAAAGGATATCCAGGCCAAATGCTGGTCCACATTTGAAGTGCTACTGTACCCCTGCTGAGGTAACTGACCTGGCAGCGGTGTTGCTGTCTGCAAGTGTGCTGCTGACGTCAGACACACAGGGAAACATTGTCAGTGAACAAGAAAAACACGGCAAAGGGCCATGTCGGTTTGTAAGCGTGTATAATAAAGGTCAGGTGTAATTTGTCATGTTGGAGATCTGTCTTGTGTAATGGATTCTAAATATAACCTGTAACAGTAAACAGAAATGGTGTTGTGACTGTTTTTCTGTCAAAATACATCTTTTTTTTTTTTAAGAAAAATATTACTTTTTTTTTTGCTCTGTTCTCAGAGATTGAATTCATGAATGTTTTTAGTGTCACACTTATTTCTTCCTTTCCCAGTCTTAGAGCGAGAGAGAGAGAAATCAAACAACAACAAACACTTGCATGTTTTGCACCCAAATCACTCGCATGTTTGTCTGTTATTAATTTGATTTAATTTAATTTGGAAAACATCTTCAGCAAGTTTCCTGCTGCTCGCTTTGAAGTGACAATATTAAATAATAAAGCCCAATTAAATATAAATCACAGCGGGTCCTCTGTCGGCATTTGTGTGATTGTGTGATGTTTTTAGAGCGTATTCGATCATTCTCTTTGCCTGTTTTCCTAACAGACCTCATCTGGTTTAATTGAATAGTTTCTCTTGCCGCGTGTGTGTCTCTCATTGTTGTCGTTGCCCACCAATCATCCTTGTCTACTTCCTTGAGCACGTAATGCATGCAGTAAATTATTTAGACCAAATTAATTTTACAGCACCTTGTTTCCACCGAGCATGCCAACATCTGTTGTCGAGTCACAAGTTTACATTGTTGGTCATTACTTTCCACAATGAGCAAAATGTTTTATTAACATCCCCAGGGAAACCTCCTTTGGATCAGGCGTTGCTGCTTACTGAACCTCCCCTGAACTTCAATAATCAAAGCTCGGCTGTCGTTTGGACAGCGTTGTACTCGCCCTTCTCCCCTAAGCATGACACATTCTGCTCAAGCGATTGGCTATTGGACATCGCAAACCTCTGTCAGGAAAGTGCTGACTGCAGTGAAGTAGCACTAGCTGTAAAAGTGGTGTCGTGCCTCCTGTTTTTTTTCTGCTTAGGCTAATACAATCCTTTTCCCTATTGTTTCTCTAATGATAGTAACTGGAGGGTGTAGTGCTGAGGTATTAAATGAGAAGGCAGTTTAGGATACACCCAAGGGTTGTAACAATTTGGAAACCTTTTATAAAAAAAAAATAAAAAATAAAAAAATATAATAATAATACATATACATATACATATACATATACATTACCAATTAAAAGTTTAGAGTCAGTAAGAATTAATTTTTATTTATTTATTTTAAGAAATTAATACTTTATTTAACGAGGACACATTATAATGTTACAAAAGATTTCTACTTTTCTAAAAAAAAAAACTTTCTTTGTTCTTTTGTACTTTATATTAAAAAACAATAACTTTTCTTGAGTAGCAAATCAGCATATTTGAATGAATGATTTCTGAAGGATCATGTGACACTGAAGACTGGAGAAATGGATTCTGAAAATTCAGCTTTGCCATGAGTAAATTACATTTTCAAATAGATTCAAATAGAAGACAGTTATTTTAAATTGCAATAATATTTCAAAATTTTATTATTTTTTTCTGTATTTTTGATCAAATAATTGCAACTTGGTGGGCATATGAGAATTCTATGCCCCTGAGTTTATGCATGTTTCTCTCTGCTCTATTCTAATGAATGAAGATGGTCACACAAATGTGAATCAAACAAATTTTTGTAATTTTTCAATGAGAAAATATGCAACAACTTTTAGAACTTGTAAAAAGAAAAAAAAAGACTTGTTAATTGTGACAATTATTTATTAAATCATAAGTAATTCCTAAAAAATGTAAAGTAAATAAATAAATTATATATATATATATATATATATATATATATATATATATATATATATATATATTTATTTATTTATTTTTATTTTTTATTTATTTATTTATTTATTTTTGTCATTGTAGCGTTGACTAGTTAAGTTATGTGCCTGGAATTCAGAAGTTTCAAAAGACACAGTGTGAGTGTGTAACCAACTACACACTTACACAAAATGATGTTTATTGATTTTTTTTTAATTTTTTTTATTGATGATGCATACTAAGATTATACACTACAACAGTGGAACAAATAACCATCGAAATAAAAAGGTTTTTAGCATCTTTTTAGTTTTATCTTACAGGAAATTCTGTCTGTCACAGTTTCCGTCTCTGTCTCTTGTTCTGTCAGTATTCTGTAATGAGCATGCTCAGTGACTGGTACTGTGCCAGCGACAGATGTGCTCAGTAAAATGACTAATTGAAAACCCAAAACAAAATCAGCAGCCTGGCTATTTGGCCCCTTTAATAAGAGACCTAGATGAGTACATACACACACGCACACACACCTCTCATCAGGCAAGCCATTAACAATCACCAGGAAAGATGAAAACAACGCTTGGTTTATTCACTAAATGAAAGCACATAACTAGATGCTATCCCAAGAGTGCATTTCCAGTTTTAATAATACATCAAGGAGCCATGGCCCCAGCACACACACACTTTACACATGAGCCAAGCGCACACACACACACAAACACACATACAGATGCAAACAGATAAATCCCAGCACTGTGAATTTAGCAGAATGATACACAATATGAGCTAGCTAGCAGAAAAGAGCGGTTACCGGTGAGAAGTGTCAGTAGGTCTCCAGCTAAACACCACTGAGTAAACCCTTCCATTTCGGAAAACACATTAACAAGCTGTGCTCCATTTTTATGCCCTCTTTCTTTTCATCTGCTGTTTCGTTTTAAGAGGTTCTGCAGCTTCAAATTATGGGCATGAATAATACAATACCATCTAATTAAAAACTGTTGTTAAATATGCAAAATTCTAATGATAATGAGATTGTGCAATACCTTGGAGTAAAGCTCATTATAAATTACTTAAGAGAGCGAGACGGCTTGACCCGAGCGGAGCACGTCGAACGTGCCTTCAAATATTGAATGTGTGCGCAGATGTGCGTGTATGCGTTCCTTAGCAACATAGATGGCATATGTTATTTTCCACTGTTCAATAGGCCATCGTGTGTTCTCTGTCTTGTTAGTCATGTTAGTGCACAGAGTGTATGCGATCAAACGGAGTCATCACATCTATTAAAACAAGAGAGTGGATATATGATTGAACATCCTACTACGACAGTGATGGATTCTTAAAGGGACAGTTCACCCAAAAATGAGAATTCTGTCATCATTTACTCACCCTTAAGTGTTTTTGTCTGTGTAATGAAACCAAAACAACTCTGGACCTGAGTCATTTTTCAAAATATCTTCTTTTGTAGATAATACAGAAATGACATGAGGATGAGTAAATGTTAACAGGATTGTCATTTTTGGGTGAACTGTCCCTTTAATTAAATGGTTCATTGTTCTGATATACTGTAAAGTGGGAACTTCTATCAAAGCTCCTCAAATGTTATCACTCTGCAGCAAATGAGCACAGAGACAGCAGATACAAGATTGTGCTCCAGCTTTGCTCAGCCGAACAAAGACAAAACCCCAGCAAAGTCTCTCCATCTTTTCACTTTCATCCCTGTTTTGTTTGGTGTTTGGAATTTAAATGTCAAAAATCCACACTTTTTTTCCTGTTCTGATCGAGCTTGTGTTGTTGTGTTTGACAAACACCTCTGTGTTCATGGATCTGATGAATATAAAAGTCTTCAGAGTCGTATTTATTTATTTAATTGGTTTGAATGGCAGAGATAAAGAAGCAAAGAGATGGAGCTTGTCATTTTAACAGACTATTTCAGATCTCCCACTATAACACAAAACAGGCAATCACATTATCTCCGAGCTCTCATGCGGCTTTGTTCCAATGACAGTCGCGATCAATCTAATCGATCTCATGCGTTACATTTGTAAGTGTATTCCAAAATATTTGTTTATTTGTGAGTTTCTTTATGCGAGGGGTGATGTTTTTTTCTCTCTTCTGTAGCGACAGGTTTATTTTTTTTTTTCCTACTGAGCTGGTGGGCTAGTGAATCAGTGCATGTAATGCAGATATATTTATGTGCTGGCTGTATGCTAGGGGAGGTTCCGTATTAAAATCGCTCCAGTAATATTCTCTGTTTAATAAATTGTGGCTGACGTGAGCGGGATAGATCCTGTAGTTAACGTGAATGGGTATAATCTTTTACGCAGATGGAGAGGTTTTCAGCGTGTGCTGTCAAACACAATCGTGCCATTCGGTTGCAGATGGGCTGGGAGGTGCCTGCATAACTCACCTCCATTTGATAGGCCTCTGAGATGTTTATTAAAATTTTAACAAGACTTTGAGCTTGACAGGTTCATCAGCTATTCAAAGCAGCCCAACCGATCTGATTCTCCAAGGCAGACACCCGTTTCTCACCCCGTGTCGATGACCTTCCACCACACAGAGCCGTCAACGACTTTCCTCCGAGTTTTTATGAGCGAATAAATATCAGCATGCGGGGCTATTCATCAAGCATTATTATTATGATTGTTTTTATGTCTGAACTATAAACAAATACTTTTATAAAGTAAAGGGATAAATCTTGAGCTGCGGTTCGAGGGGGCCGGTGAAACCGTCGTTTAGATTAACAAAGCAGGGTCTCTTTCCCTCCCTCCTTCCCTCTCTCTTTTAACGCTTTCTTTTAGAGTTGGCTGAACATGATGACCTCAGTGCTGCATTGTGAACTTTAAACCTTTGCATACTAATCAAAGTACACAAGACATCTGACCTTGGTCAAGGTTCTAAAGTAGGCTATTTCATAAAAGAGATCGCTCTCGTATCTCCGAGAGCTGTGTTGTCATGACAAACGACAACAGCGAGTTCAGGGCAGTTTACCTTTTCATTATGTAGGAATATGGTTTAAAATGAGAACAGAGCTAAGGTCATTCACTGCACCAGCAGGAGATGAAAGTGCGTGATAAATGAGAAGTAACAGCATTATCACACGAGAACATCCCCGACAAAGGGATGGCATGCGTGTGTGTACAATAATATAAAATTACACACAAATTAGCAATTGATCTGGTTTTGATTGTTTATACATCTGCTCTTTAAAACGGTTGACGAGGTCATGTGCTTCATCAGAGACAAGGGAAACATACTCGGAATTCAGCTCAAAGTTTACGCAAAAATGACATGCCGTCAAAGCGTGAAGCAGTGGACAGTCGAGGAGAAGACTGTGGCTCTTTGAAGTATCAAACAAGCCCACAAACACACAGACAGGATAAGGTATCGGTGTATAAGCAGCCTTGAATTACCTTCATGTTCCTCTGCTCTTATTTATTTGAAGGTTGAAGGGGCTGTAAGGGGGTAGTTTCAATAAAAGAGCTCCTTTATGCAAAGGTAGCATTTATTTGCTTTCCGGTTGGAATGAAATGTTTTTATTTTAGAGAGAATTGCCCTGAGCCATAATGAATGCGCCCTTTTCTGCTTTGTGGCGTAGCATTTAACATGCAGATAAATCACACTGGGACTGTGATGCATTTATTCTAATAACTGCCTAATGAATACTAAACACACGACTAATTTTCTTCACGTTTAGCAGTATAGAAGAATGAAAAAGATTCATGTATGCTGTCTGGAGAAACGACAGTCTTGGATAGGCTATGTCTGATTATTTAGCTCTCTAAAACACCAGCACACCTGAGAGGAGCCTGAAATTATCTGTTTTGATTTCAGAAATAAAAACTGCTCTAAAATCTTTTAAAATACGAGATCAACATATTAGATTAATGGCGTGACACAAATCTTTTGTCCTTTTTATTAATTTATTAAAAACACATCAAAAATACAGTTCAATTGAAATTTAATATTATACTGTCCTGCTATCATAATCATATATGATGAGATTAATTGATAAAATAATTTGTATTATTTGTTAAAAAAAAAAAAAATTCTGTATAGGCCTACACTAGAAGCCTCTTAGGCTGTATTTATTTGATCAAAAATACAGTAAAAACAGAAATAATGCATTTTAAAATAATTGTTTTTTATTTTCATATATTATAAAATGTTATTAATTCCTGTGATGGCAATGCTGCATTTCTACCAGTTATAACTCCAGTCTTCAGTGTCACATGGTGATTCTTCTGATTTGGTGCTCAAAATAACATTTCAGTGCTGAGTAAAAATAACTTCAGTGCTGAGTAAAAAATTTTTTGTTTAAATTGTGATGCATTTTTTCAGGATTCTTTGAATAGAAAGTTCAAAAGTACAACATTCATTTGAATATTTACAATATTTATTTATTTATTATAACTGTTATATATAAGCTGGCTCTTATGCCCTTTAAACATATTCATGTCACAGTATATGTAACCTGTGCAAGTTGTCAGTAACACACAGTAGCGCTGTGGTTGTTGATTGCTGTGGGAAGAAACACTGATAGGTCATCTCTAAAAAGGAAGGAGGCTGAATTGGGCAGGTGGGCTCCAGGAGGCGCTGTACAGCCTCCACTCTTGAGTGCAGTGGCCTGAGGCTCTCAGAAATCAGACACACTCGATGGCAGGTTTAGAGAAGATGCACTTGTTCTGGGTAAGGTTGTATTTGGTAAACATGTCAAGCAGGTTGAGCTTGGAAAGACTATGGAGCTATGAAACTAGATAATCTGTTGTTTAGCCATGAGCAATATACTGAATATTCACAACATATTCAGTTTTTGGCCATATAAGTAAATATTGCGCATGTCTTATTTTTCTATTAAAGGAATAGTTCAAAAAATGAAAAAAATAACTTTCATCAGAACAGATTTGGACTTGTGCACCAATGGATTTTCTGCAGTGAATGGGTGCCGTCAGAATGAGAGTCCAAACATGATAAAAACATCACAATAATCACTGGAGAAAGCAGTATTATGGATAGAGGACTTGTATTTTAGCTGGAAGCAACATGATGGATTAGTTTGTTACCAACATTTAGCTTTTCAAGTGGATTACTTGTGGATTATTGTATGTATGTTTTTATCATCTGTTTAAACTCTCATTCTGACGGCACCATTGCAGAGGATCCATTGATGAGCAAGTGATGTAATGCTAAATTTCTCCAAATCTGTTCCCATGAAGAAACAGACTCATCTACATCTTGGATGGCCTGACAGTGAGTACATTTTCAGCAAATTTTCATTTTGGGGGGAGCTATTCCTTAAAGTTTTGTCATTAGACTAGAGATGCAATCATTCCTTAAGCATTATAAAATGTAATGTTTTAATAGTCTCTAACTTGTAGTAGCAGAAATAGCATTAGCTGGTCTGTGAAACCTTTTAAACATTCTGGTTTGGTAGAAATTGATTCTAAACACTAATTAAAACAATCAATACAATTTCAAACACTGATATTAGCATTAATTTCAGAATTTTAATAGATTAAAATAACAAGAGTCTTCCACACAAAATGTCATGTTTGTAGATGAGATAAAACAGTTTTTTTAATGGTTTGAGCTTTATATTGTATTGACATTGTGTACATAGCAACAAAATCACAAGTGGTTATTACTCTACTATTTAAATACTTTCTTTTCTTTTTTTTTCCAGAAATATTGGCACTTTTGGCTCCATTATCAATACTGAATTAGCATGACTAGCAGCAGCAAATCTCAGGTTGATAGAGGAATGGCCTTTTTAAATGAAACCAGATATGAGGAGGATCTGATGTCTCTGCTGTATTGTCTTTTTCCTTCTTTCTGACTGACAGACAGGTCTGGTCCAGTGAGCTCACTTCACTTTACCTTATAAGCAGGTCAGTAGTCTGCTCTTTTCAGCTTCAAAACATGCTTCAGATTGCTTAATTAGGCCAAAAGACTTGTAAGGACTCTGACTGCCGGTGAAGGATATATGAGAGCGTACATGCAGACATGCTCACGTGGGAAAGGAAAACGCACTTCAATATTATGGCTTGAGGTCGCACAAATGTGCTGATGTGTGGAACATTCACTGTTAGCCCTAATTGTTTTGTTGATGTTTTTCACTGCATTTGCACACCACAACTTGTCTAAAGCACCATAAATTCACCAGACAATGATGTATATGTAAACGCAACTAAATAAAGTCAATTGGAAGGTGTAAACATCTTGAGCTATTGTACATTCTCAGTGTCTACTGTGCCAATCAAGATGTGCAAGATGTGAGTAATCAAACTAATGGCAGTGGTGCTACGCAAATACTTCACTTTCTCTTTTTATTTGCTTGGGCAGTAGACTTGTTTTGATTGTGTCGCCAGCAAGATGGTTCCAGCAGACCACATTATTTACCACTCCTAGTCCTCTGATCAAATATGGCTGCCCCATTGGGCCCATTTGTTCGGTGTGGAAAAATATGACACAACACAAAATGTAGGGGGAAAAAGTGTTAACCGAGTTCATTTTTCTTTTGGCTCCCCATTCTTCCATTATGGGTATATTTTGTATAATTCCATGTCCCCATGACTCTCCAGGCCATTGTTTAGTGAGTTGTGTGTCATCTAAGGGTTTTTAAATGCATCCGTTTTCTGCTGTTTGTCAGCAAGGCTCCAGGAAAGTCTGCAGGGAACAATGTATTGGAGAACCACAGAGCTGCTGCATTTGGTCCAGCTTTGTGTAGCGCGGAGACAACCACATTTAACAGTTATTATGGCAAGAGACACAAACACAAGCCCTAGCATTTACAGAAACCATGGACACATCACTCTATCCATAGCAGATTAGTGCATCTCTAGCCCTCTCTTTCCTGTTTTCTTCTCTCTTCATTTTCCTGTTGCTCCTCTTCAGCTCTCTTGAGTTCTCTCCAGCCCTCTTTCTCTCTGTCCGTCTTTCTCTGTGTCCCTGTGGGAATCGCACTGCTAGTGGAAAGCTCAGAGGCTTGGTGTGGTGGAAGAATAGCTCTTATTTGTTTGGACAGGGACGACCTCAACTGACCTGACCCCCCTATGGTTCTGTGTGAGAGTACTGGAGAGACCTCTGGAGACTGGTTTGTGTGTGTTTGCGTGTTGTATGAGAACAAGTAGGTATGTGTGTGTGTGTGTGTGTGTGTGTGTGTGTGTGTGTGTGTACCTCCATTAACACCTCAAAGTTTCTTTGGACAACAACACATTTACATTTGGAGGACCTGAATTACAAATAGCTCAAAACAAAAACTTTGGACTGGATTACAAATCACATACAGCTAATTTGGAAACTTCTGAATAGACTTATACAATCACAGATTTACCAGCCTGATAAAAGGCAGACTCTCTCTCTCCCGTGTCACAAAAAGATACAATAATGGTCAATGAAAATATACTATTTTATTCAAATGTTAAAAATGTTGCATGAAAATAACTTTGGGCAAATGCAAAATATATGTACATTTTAAATGTTTTTCAGGTATATATATATATATATATATATATATATATATATATATATATATATATATATATATATATATATATATATATATATGTAGTATAATATAAAATAAGTAACTAAAAGCTAAAATAAGCATTTTAAAAACTATTTTAGCAATATATGTTTTTGGCCATTTTTGTGTATTTAAAAATATATCTGAAAATTCCTTTTGAGGAAATGGAAAATATCTATATTTTTTAACACATTTTGGAAAATATACATATATTTAGGTGAAAAAAAAGAGAGGAAATATAAGTATAACTAAATCAACAACATATATAGCATATATAATGTATAATATTCTAGTAGTAATATATTTGAGCCATTTTTATATATATATTTTAAAACATATTTAAAAATATATCTGATATGTATTTTACTGTTTAAATTTTGGAGTTATTTTTATTTGGATTCACTACCATACATTACCAGACACTAATGACCATAACCTAAGATCCTTCCTTATTTATAAATCCTACGTCGTCTTGTGATTCCTGTAAATCATGTGACCACAGTTCCTTATTGTATCAGAGATGTTGGCAATCCGCCTTAACTATCCTCAGAGACGGCCTATCCTTAAACTAACCCTACATCAAAGATGTGTGCATGGCACTGTTGTGCTGACTTTCATAATTCTGTGGGAGTGTGTGTGTGTGTGTGTGTATCTGGACCTGTGGCGTACGTGACTTGTGTGGGTGCGCACAGGACAGACGAGGTAAATGTGTCTTAAAGTGTGTGTGTTGTTCTGCGCTTGACCTGTGTGTGTGAGGACAGCAGTAGGAAGGTGTGTATATTTGGAGAATGTTGGTTTGACTCCAGCGCGCTCATTAGCCAACCGCTGTGGGGTCATTCTGACCACATCAACTCTGACTTCCTAAAAAACACTCCCTCAGTGCACATGGAAATGTGTGTGTGTTAGTCCCAAATGCTGGTTCACAACATCCTGGTACAAGTGCACATATAAAAATAACAGACTGAGAGGTATAAGGAGCTGCTACTGCAGACCTCCTGGAAAGAGACACAGAAAGCAGATGAAGGGTGAGACGGAGAGGAAAGAGAGTCTAGCTTTGCTCCGTGACTCAGAGACAGGCCGAGTGTGAGCAGGTTCCAGTATTACAGCCAGTGGGACGAATGTTACAGTGACAGTGGGGAATATAATGTCAGGCTTTTCTGGAGATGATCAACTGCCCAAGACAGGAACCACAAGATAATAATTTGCTCTGCTTTTTATGTCATCCTGATGTGTTTTGATACAATGTTTCCTCAACTGATTGTTGTTGTGGTGCTGCTGCAGTGACCATATGGAGGGTGGCTACTGATGAGGGTGCACTTGGAATACCAGGGTGGTTAATTAAGGGCTGTTTCCAAGGACACTAGAGACTGGCTCATACTCGCACCCACTGCTTCCCACCAAATGTAACGCTGTACACTTCCAGAGGGAAACAAAATGAGTGAGAAAAAGAAGTGCAAACGCATTAAATGTCACAAATGTGCATAGGAGTGTGTAGTTTTAGATATATATGAGTATGCCATTTTACAATAAATAAATAAATAAAATAAAGGCACTTAATACAATGTCAGTATTCTCCGGATAATATTTTTGCTTTGGCTGCCTTCAGTATAGTAACAATATAAAAGTCAAGTATTTATAATATCATGCTTTTTCCCACACAGTATAAATGGGTCTTTATTTATAAAATGGATCTTAAAGGAATTATCATGTTTGGAGGTCCTTGGTATCCAAACATTTGAAACTGCTACATCATATTATTTTTGTTGTCATTGCTATAGTCCAATATATATCTAGCTTGAATAGCTTTTGGACTGAAGCATTAGCATCTGTCTTCGCAAAAAATGTATAAATGCTCTACTGTCGTTCTTCAAAGCAAGAATGTTCCTGGAGTAATTGTGTTAATTTGGGGATTCAACACATTCCTCGATACCTGGAGCACCAAAATTGCAGTGAGCTCATATACATTGTTCAAAGAAAACAGTGTCCTAGAACAGACATTTGCCTTTAAAGAAAAAAAATATGCTATCAACAAGACTTCAAGCAGAACAATACCAGCCTTTACATGGAAGCACAGACGAGGAAGTGCTTCTGTCTCTGAGTAAATTCAGCCTTCTTCAGCCAGTACTGATCCACATTTACACTTTGTTCACTGAGTCTATTCTCACTTCATCAATCAGTGTCTGTCTAGAGCATCTGCCCACTCCAGGGGTGAGCTGCTGTGGATCATCAAGACGATCATCTGCACTCACCTTAAATCCATCAACATGTTTTATGGCTTGATGTCAAGACAAGATCATCTGCTTCTTCACTCTGTTCTATATCTTCTAATCATGACTGTGGCTTAAGCACAGATTGCATCAAGGACACTGTACAATTAGTAAACTTTGGACAAAAAGCATGTGCTACATGACAAGCGCAAAAGCTTGAGTTACATATCTCAATTAACAGCATCTGCTGTCCATTAGCACGGAAAATAATTTTAACTCACTCTTTAAAGTAATGTCTTTTTTAAAAACGAATGCAGTCTATCTCTGCTTAAGAATATCTAGTTTGGTATTCAAACCATAATTCTCTCTCTGCCCTCTGCCCCCCATCCACCTGCTTAATTTGAATAAACTATTCTTGGTTGTCAGGAGGCAACCTTCACTTTGACTGACACTATTTTCTTCCTGTGCATCTTATCCCTAAAGGAAGGGTAAAGGAGACGCTTCTGTTTAGATTAAGGCAACAATAGGTTTGTAACCATTCAATGAAATGCCATGCAGAATGGCAGGATATGAATTTAGAGGATATTTCTGTCATTCCATATCTAAAAGATACTGAAATCTGCATAGCACTTAAAGCAGTTTTAGTTTGATTTTGTTACTTTATATGTCTGTTATTTTGTCATTCCTATTATTTTAGTTCCCCTTTCAGTCGGTCACTCCGAGTCACGTCGGATGACCGACGAAATTGGGATCTCGCCAGGGAGACCAATCCACTTCGAGTGTAACTAAACGAGCCAATGGACATTGGCATGCGATTATTGCATCCAGCTGCCGCTGATCACAGCGTGAGCATAAGAGGCAGCTGATGCACCGCATCAATTATCCTTTCGCTTCGGAGCCGAGCGGTAGTGAAGCTACTGCTCCCTTTCCCGAGAAGAGTGTTCTGTGAACGAGTGCGGGCGTTACGGTGCAGCAGCGGTGGTCACGGTGTCCGGGAGAGCTGAATCATCTTCCCGCTGGCAGCCACACTCGGAGTGTGCGGTGGCCAAGCTCCCCTGCGTGCTTCAGCACCTCAAAAAAAAAAAAAAAAAAGAGCATTCTAAGAGCAAATTTCTCTAAGAGAGTACACGGGTGATCGCGTCTTTTTAAAGATGTCTTATCACCCGTGCGTTTCTGGCTGTGGTCGCTTCCTGGCGCCTCAGGACGGTCACGATTGCTGCCTCACGTGTCTGGGCATTCAGCACGCTGAGGAGGCTTTCGTGGATGGCTCATGTTCTTCTTGTGGGGACATGACCATCTCGGAGTTGCGTCTTAGACTCCGCTATGTCAAACATGGCGGAGTCCCTCTGCCTCTGCCGCGGTCCAGCGTGCGCGCCGCTGGGTCCGGTGGGGGCAGAGGTGATCTGAGGATTACGGTGAGGGCTTCCCCAAGTGGAGCTCCTCGCCCCTCAAGCACTCCGCAGCCGGTGGTGCTGCCGAAGGAGCGTGCTGGGCCCTCTGCTCGGGGTGCACCAGGCGTCTCCTTCGGTGGTCCCCCTGACGACCAGATGTCGATCACTGCATCGGAGGGCGGGCCCTCTCTCTCCGGGGATGACGACTCGGCTGCGCTGCCCCCTTCGGGTGTGGTAGCGTTGTCCGAGCCAGACCCAGAGATGACGGCCATGCTTTCCCGGGCCGCCGAGAATGTCGGGCTCGTGTGGAATCCACCACCGCGTCCCGATCCTTCGAGGCTGGACGAGTGGTTTCTCGGTGGGGGTCGCGCTGGTTCTCAGCGCCCCCCTCCGGTGCCATTCTTCCCGGAAGTGCACGAGGAGCTGACAAGATCGTGGAGGGCACCTTTCACTGCCCGAAACAAATCTTGTAGTTCTTCCGCTCTCACCACCCTCGATGGTGGAGCCGCTTTGGGGTATGCGGGCATCCCCTCGGTGGAGCGGTCTGTGGCCATGCAACTATGTCCAACAGCCGCTTCCACCCTGCGGGGTGATCCGTGTCTCCCCTCACGGGCCTCTAAGTATTCGTCAGGCCTAACTGGCAGTGCTTATAGAGCCTGTGGGGAGGCGGCTTCCGCCCTCCACGCTATGGCGTTGCTGCAGGTCCACCAGGCCAAAGCACTGAAAGACCTGCACGAGGGTGGTCACGACCTGACGGTTCTACATGAGCTGCGCGCTGCGACGGACCTCGCGCTACGAGCGACGAAGGTGACCGCACAGTCTCTGGGTCGTGCGATGTCCACGTTAGTGGTCCAGGAGCGCCATCTCTGGCTGTGTCTTGCTGACATGAGAGAGCTGGAGAAGGCACAGTTCCTGAATGCTCCCGTGTCACAGACCGGCCTTTTCGGCGACGCTGTCGAGAGCTTTGCCCAGCAGTTCTCGGCAGCCCAGAAGCAGACTGAGTCGATCAAACACATCATGCGCCGGAGGAAACCTGCTGCTTCCACTCCGGCTGCAGCCCCTCAGCCTGCTCGTCGCCGTGGGCGCCCCCCTGCGGCCGCCCCCGCTCCCGCGCGGCCGCAGCAGCCTTCCACCAGGCCGCGTCGTGGAGCCGGTCGCAGGCAGGACGCCCAGCCCGTCCAGGCCCCCGCCAAACCTGGCGGCAAGCGCAAGTGCAAGAGGCCCTGAGACGGGCGACCCAGAGATGGAGGAGACTGCTCTCCGGGAGATGGTGACCGCACCACTCCCTCCCCCGGTGGAGGGCCGGGTGGAGAATCCTGTGTTTCAGTTTGTTTTTGTTCCGCCGCTGGCCCAGCAGCCAGCGGTACCCAAAACATCAGTAAAAGAGCGGTTTCCTCAGTCTCTGGGTCTCAAGAGGAGGAGAGGGGTGATCCGTGCATCACAGGAGCGCTTCCCTCCTCCTCTCTCGCCAGCAGGCAGCGGGTGGTTGCCCAAGAGCACCCCTCCTGCCCATTCGTGGAACCAGGTAAGGGTAGTAGCACTCCATTCCCCGCTTCAAGTCGTCAAACGCCGGGCTGTCACAAGCCTCAAGCCGGGTTCCTGTGTCTCCTCCCATGCCAGGGGAAATCAGGTGAGTGCTACACTACACACCCAGACCCTGCCCCCTGCCGTCACAGGCCAGGCCGTCACAGGCCCTGGGGCCGGTCCCTGTGTTCCACCTCGCTGCCCCACCGCGGGCGCGTCGGTGGCCCCGTTGGTCCCACTGGTGCGGTCTCTCGGAGCCTGGTTAGCGCTCCCCAGCCCGTCCCGGTGGCTCCTGCGGACCATCAGACTCGGCTATGCGATTCAGTTCGCCCGGCGTCCCCCCAAGTTCAGGGGCATCCGGTTCACTTCAGTCAAAGCCGTCGATGCCCCTGTCTTGCGCGCGGAGATTGCAGTCCTACTGGCGAAGGGTGCAATAGAGCCGGTCCCTCCAGCCGATATGAGGTCGGGGTTTTACAGCCCTTACTTCATTGTGCCCAAGAAAAGCGGTGGGTTACGACCGATCTTGGATCTGCGAGTTTTGAACCGTGCACTTCACAAGATGCCGTTCAAGATGTTGACGCAGAAACGCATTTTTGGATGCGTCCGTCCCCTAGATTGGTTTGCAGCGATCGACCTGAAGGACGCGTACTTTCATGTTTCGATTCTTCCGCGGCACAGGCCATTCCTGCGATTCGCGTTCGAAGGTCGGGCATTTCAGTACAAGGTCCTGCCCTTCGGGCTGTCCCTCTCGCCTCGTGTCTTCACCAAAGTCGCAGAGGCGGCCCTTGTTCCCCTGAGAGAACAGGGTGTGCGCATTCTCAACTACCTCGACGACTGGCTCATACTTGCACAGTCTCGAGAGCTGTTGTGCGCACACAGGGACCTGGTGCTCAGGCACCTCAGCCAGTTGGGCCTTCGGGTCAATTGGGAAAAGAGCAAACTCGTGCCAACGCAGAGGATCTCTTTTCTCGGCATGGAGTTGGATTCGGTCAACCAGACAGCACGCCTCACCCAGGAACGTGCTCAGTCGGTGCTGAACTGCCTCAAGACTTTATCAGGCAGGACAGCGGTCCCACTGAAACTCTTTCAGAGGCTCCTGGGGCATATGGCTGCAGCTGCGGCCATAGTTCCGCTCGGTCTGCTCCATATGAGACCGCTTCAGCACTGGCTCCATGGCCGAATCCCGAGGTGGGCGTGGAAACGCGGTACTCACCGGGTTCAGATTACACCGGCCTGCCGCAAGACCTTCAGCCCGTGGTCAGATCCTTCGTTCCTTCGGGCAGGAGTGCCCCTGGAGCAGGTATCCAGGCATGCTGTGGTATTCACGGATGCCTCGGCCACCGGCTGGGGTGCCACGTACAACGGGCACGCAGTATCAGGGGTTTGGACGGGCCCCCTTCTGCGTTGGCATATCAATTGCCTCGAGTTGCTGGCAGTACGCCTTGCCCTGTGCCGCCTCAGAGGGCGCCTTCGGGGCAGGGACGTTCTGGTCCGTACGGACAACACTGCGACCGTTGCCTATATCAACCGGCAAGGCGGTTTGCGCTCCCGTCGCATGTCGCAACTCGCCCGCCACCTCCTCCTCTGGAGTCAGAAGCATCTGAGGTCCCTTCGTGCCATCCACATCCCAGGAGTGCTCAATCAGGTGGCCGACGAGCTGTCTCGAGCGGCACTTCCTGGGGAGTGGAGACTCCATCCCCAGGCGGTCCAGCTGATTTGGAGTCGGTTCGGAGTTGCTCAGGTAGACCTGTTTGCATCTCCAGAAACCACCCACTGCCAGTGGTTCTACTCCCTGTCCGAGGCAACGCTCGGCACGGATGCACTGGCACACAGCTGGCCCCAGGGCTTGCGCAAGTATGCGTTTCCCCCAGTGAGCCTGCTAGCACAGACATTGTGCAAGATCAGGGAGGACGAGGAGCAGGTCCTGTTAGTGGCTCCATATTGGCCCAACAAGACCTGGTTCCCGGAACTCATGCTCCTCGCGACAGCCCCTCCCTGGCCGATTCCTCTGAGGAAGGATCTGCTTTCTCAGAGACGGGGCACCCTCTGGCACCCGCGTCCAGACTTGTGGAAACTTCATGTGTGGTCCCTGGACGGGACGCGGAGGTTCTAGGTGACCTGCCCCAGGAGGTAGCGTTCACTATCGCTTCAGCACGAGCACCGTCCACAAGACGGGCCTATGCGCTGAAGTGGAACCTGTTTGTCGAATGGTGTTCCTCTTACCAGGAGGACCCCCGGAGATGTTCGATCAGAGTCGTGCTTTCCTTTTTGCAACAAGGGTTGGAGCGTAGGCTGTCCCCCTCCACCCTTAAGGTATATGTTGCTGCTATTTCTGCCCACCACGACCCCATAGAGGGGAGATCGGTGGGGAAGCACGATCTGGTCGTCAGGTTTCTTAGGGGGGCCAGGAGGTTAAATCCTCCGAGGCCTCCCTCCCTTCCCTCTTGGGATTTGGCTTTGGTGCTAAGAGCCCTACAAACTGCCCCCTTTGAGCCATTGCGGTCAGTCGAGTTGAAGTTTCTTTCTATGAAAACCCTACTCCTGACTGCATTGGCCTCAATCAAGAGGGTGGGGGACCTGCAGGCATTTTCGGTCGACGAATCGTGCCTTGAGTTTGGGCCGGCTGACTCCAGTGCAACACTGAGGCCCCGGCCCGGCTATGTGCCCAAGGTTCCTACCACGCCCTTCAGGGACCAGGTAGTGAGCCTGCAAGCGCTGCCCCTGGAGGAGGCAGACCCAGCCCTAGCTTTGCTCTGTCCTGTACGCGCACTGCGTCAGTACGTGGATAGAACTCAGAGCTTCAGGACCTCAGAACAGCTCTTTGTCTGTTACGGAGGACAGCAGAAGGGGAAGGCTGTCTCCAAGCAGAGGATGGCCCACTGGATAGTGGATGCCATCACCTTGGCCTACGAAGCACAAGGTGTGCCCTGCCCGCTCAGGTTGCGTGCTCACTCCACTAGGGGTGTCGCATCGTCCTGGGCGCTGGCTCGTGGTGCCTCGCTAGCAGACATCTGTAGAGCTGCGGGTTGGGCGACTCCCAACACGTTCGCTAGGTTTTATAGCCTACGTGTCGAACCGGTTTCCTCCTGTGTTCTCACCTCAAACGGGTAGTGGCACTGAGAGGGCCGGCTCAGAGTCGGCTTGCGGCGTCCTTACGCCTAATTCTCCAGAGAGTTCCTTAACCAGGCAAACCCTGTTGAGTCCTCCAGCACTCCGGCGTCCGGACATGGCGGAGCGTCCGGCGCCAGGCCTTCAGCCAATGAATTCTTGAAAACTGGTGCGAGGCTAGTGCCCATATGAGAGACCCTGTCGGGATCCCATATGTGTATTCCACGGTATTCTTATTAGAGCCGTGTTTCCCCTGGCGGACCACGTTCTGCCATCTCTAAAGATGCAGCCTGAGCCATCTCAGAGACTTCCATGTGCAAAAGGGCCCTCTGGGTTACTTCACATGTTTGAATGTCACTTAAACCCCCTTTGGGAGGAGGTGACTCCGCAGTGTGCCTCTTCCAAATGGAAGGGCACGCTTCCCAGTGTTATCCTAGTCCTACTGTTTGGGTTGCTCAAGGAACACCAGTAGTTGACCTTCTCTGTGTAGAGCCCGGTCCTATCGTCTGCCTTATAGGAAGGGTCAGGAGCCCTACACAGGGCACTGGAAGGGGCAGCTCCTGTGGCGCTTTGGTAGGGATCCCAATTTCGTCGGTCATCCGACGTGACTCGGAGTGACCGACTGAAAGGGGAACGTCTCGGTTACGTATGTAACCCTCGTTCCCTGAAGGAGGGAACGGAGACGTCACGTCCCGTCGCCACAGTCGCTGTACCACCGCTGAGCTGCCGGGTCGCCGGCTCGGCTCCTCAGCGAAAACATAATTGATGCGGTGCATCAGCTGCCTCTTATGCTCACGCTGTGATCAGCGGCAGCTGGATGCAATAATCGCATGCCAATGTCCATTGGCTCGTTTAGTTACACTCGAAGTGGATTGGTCTCCCTGGCGAGATCCCAATTTCGTCGGTCATCCGACGTGACGTCTCCGTTCCCTCCTTCAGGGAACGAGGGTTACATACGTAACCGAGACGTTTTCACACATGACTTTGTTGCAGTTTTGGACTCTTTCTAATGTCTAGCCACTAATGTATTTTGTGGAAGTTTTAGATCTATTGGGACTACAGTTTTGATTTTTAATAGTATGGTTTGCTCTGTTTCTCTTTAACAGCATGTAAGATGTCCTGATTTTTATTACGTATTTTACAAGGAAAACCCTCATGCGCTCTGTGTGTTTAGTACTGCAGTGTTTGCTGCAGATGGGATTATCTGATAATTCCTTTCAATTAGATTTTGCCAAATACTACACTAATATCACCCACATTGATAACATCAGTCAAGCTGACGTGTCTGCTTAGGCCACTGTCTGATAACTCCCCTTGACCTTGGCTCGGAGGTCGTTCTTCATGTGAACGGCTGTGTGTGTGATTAAAAGACGGACTGTTTGGCTCTGTTGTTTTCCCTCACTCATCACAGTCATCTCAGCTTGAAGCATCTTTTACCACTCTCATACTTGTTCATCATAAACCTATGAGCATATTTTGAAGGGTTGGATGTGTGTGTGTGTATACGTGTGTGATTTTGCCTAGAAATAGACATTAATAGATGACGGGAAATAGATAAGCTGCCTTTCTCACACCCCTACAGAGAGTGGCTCTTATTTAAAGTCTCACATACATTAACAGGAAAAGAAGGAAGGCTAAAAGTTCCATTAAATAACTGTATTTGCTTAGATTTCTGCACGATAGCTGACTGGTGAGATGTTTGACAGCCTAACAAGTTAGAAGGTTACGGTAACTATGTATAATGAATATAAATGTAAAATGTAATGAAAATAAATTAGATTAACCTTCAAATGTTTGTTTCTGCTAAAAATTGTTACTTCATAATATAAGAAATTATAACAGCAACACATCTTGTGTACATTATGCCCTGGCAAAAATGTAAAGAAATACTGGAGCCTCAAGTCTTTTTCACTTTTTCACTTTAGCTTAGTGCATATGTTCATTTGAAGCATGCAAAGTAACCTTTGTTTTGTACTGAGGTAATGCACAATATACTTTACTGTAAACTGCTGTCACAGATAGAATTTCCAGATTGTTTTTTTTTTTTTTTTTTTTTTTTTTTTTTTTTTTCAACTGCTGATCAGTCCTGCACAACATCTTGTAGGACTTTCAGCCCATACTTCAGTACAGAACCACTTCAACTCTGTGATGTTGGTGGATTTCCTCCTTTGAACTGCTTGCTTCAGCTCCTTCTTTAACCATTCTTTGATAAAACGACTTCTATGCTTGGGGTCGTTGTCTTGCTGCATGGCCCAGTTTCTCTTGAGACTCAGTTCTGGGACAGATGTCCTGATATTTTCCTTTAGAATTTGCTGGTATAATTCAGAATTCATTGTTCCATCAAATGATGGCAAGTCGTCCTAGCAACAGGCCCAAACAATGATACTACCACCACCATGTTTCACAGATGGGATAGGTTTCTTATGCTGGAATGCAGTGTTTTTTTTTTTTTTTTTTTTTTTTTCCCCAAACGTAATGCTTCTCATTTAAAACAAAAAGTTCTGTTATAGCCCTCTGGCTTGTCCACATGATCTTTAGTAAACTGCAGACGGGCAGCAATTCTTTTTGGAGAGCGGTGACTTTCTTCTTGCAACTGTCATGCACACCGTAGTTGTTCGGTGTTCTCCTGATGATGAACTCATGAACATTAACATTAGCCAATGTAAGAAAGGCCTTTAGTTGCTTAGAAGTTGCCCTGGGTTCCTTTGCAACCTCGCAGACTATTAGACATCTTGCTTTTGGAGTGATCTTTGTTGGTGGACCACTCTTGGGGAGGGTAACAGTGGTCTTGAATTTCCTCCATTTGTACACAATCTGTCTGACTGTGGATTTGTGGAGTCCAAACCCTTTAGAGATGGTTTTGTGACCTTTTCCAGTCTGATGAGCAACAGCAACTCTTTTTCTGGGTCCTCAGAGATCTCCTTTGTTCGTGCCATGATTCACTTCCACAAACATGATCAAACTTTGAGAACAGGGATCTACCCTGTTCTTTAAATTAAACAGGGCAGGCAATGGCACCTGATAGTCATCCCACTGTTCGAAAACACCTCTGAACAGATGGACTCTAATTTCACCTTCAAATTACCAGCTAATCCTAGAGATTCACATACTTTTGCAACACACAGATATGTAACAATGGATCATTTTTCTCAATAAATGAATGACAAAGAAACATTTTTTTGTCTCATTTGTTTGATTGGATTCTCTTTGTCTACTTTCAGGACTTGTGCGAAAATCTGATGATGTTTTGGGTCATATTTATGCAAAAATATAGAAAATTGTAAAGGGTTCACAAACTTTCAAGCAGCACTGTACATCTGTAATTATTTTCTGTAATTACATTTATAATTACACTGTTGACCCATCGCTTACACCTTAACCCACCCTTAAACCTACCCATACCACCAAACCTGTCCCTAACCTTACCTGTATCCCACCTCAATAGTAGCAAAAGTGTTTTGCAATACAATATGAACACAATAAATACATTGTACTTATTTTTTGATGTAAGTGCATAGTCGTTAAGGATACCTAATATAAGGTGGGACCTTTATTTTTAATATTCTTGGCAAAAATACATTAAAAAAAAAAAACTTTATATTTAAATTGACAGCTGTGATGCTTGATTACTGGATTAAACTGGCCGTTTTTTGAAGATTATTGTGTCAGCAAATATTTATATTTTTACTGGTCAATTGGCAATTAAGTTAGTACAACATATACAGTACGTATCACTGTAATGATTCACTAGATTAATGTCAAATCTTAGAATTGATCAAATGAATTGAATTAATCAAATTAATTCTATAAAATATATGCACTCAATTAGGAAAACACCCACTTGTGTCACATTAGCATAGCAGTTCTCTGAGGTGCGGACAGGTAGTTCTTTCATTTAAGGGTTTGCATTAAGAGCCTGAGGGGGTTTGGTGACTAGCCTCTTGTCTAGTGTATACATGACATATCTTATTAAAGCGTTGATGGCAGGGCTGTGCTTCATTGTCATGAGCTAATAACAAGACCATCACTGCTCCTGCTCCTGAGGTCACCATTACATTTGACCTCTGTCTCATCATCGCCCTTAATGTGACACCTCTCCCCTCCACAGGGGCCACATGTACCAATAGCTTTCTAGTGTGCTCGATTCCAGCCCCCCTGATTGGCCTGAGCCATGTTGGCCTGTCTAGAAAGGGGAAGTGGAGGTGGGCCAGTGCATGCTAATGAGACAGTTATAGCATAGAGCTCTAATGTCTTGCACACAAATACACACGCACCCTCAGCGTTGTTAAGCAGGCCCCAGATGCAGCCTGTCAGGTTGCTTGTTAGGCCCGGTCAGAAGGCAGTCACTGTGGCCCACCTAATACTGTCATTTTCTTTCTTGTGCTCTCTTGGCTATAAATCCAGTATGTTTTCTTTGGTTCCTTCAGTAGGAAGTTGGTTTTGGTTGGTGATGGTCGAGGTTTATGTTTTTGATTTACTAAAAAGAACCAGATCATGACATGATTATTTGTTTGTTAATCAGACTACAATGGTCAAAGCACATGTTTTTGATGATTCAGGAAAATAAATAAATATATAAATATATAAATTGCTTCATATATAATATATAAAATGATTCACTAAACTGAATCATGACAGTCATTTGTTCGTGAATCAGACTATAATGGTCGTGGCGTATGTTTTTGATTAACTAAAAATAAGCAGATCATAAGAATCATTAATTCATGAATCAGACCACACTTGTTGTGGTGTATGTTTTTGATTTACTGAAAAGAATTGAATCATAAGAGTCATTTGATCTTCATGAATAAGACTAACATGTCGTGGTGTATATTTTTGATGTAATAAAAAGAACCAGCTCATAAGAGTCAATTATTCATCAAATGGACTAAACGAGTCAAGCTGTGTGGTTTTAATTCACTAAAAAGCCACATCATGACAGACATTCGTTTGTGAATCAGACTACAATGGTTGCAGTGTATGTTTGTTATTCACTATAAATATCCGGATCATTGTCTGTTTATGAATCAAAACACTGGTCTCGTTGTATGTTATGTTTTTGTGTAGACCACGAGGACAGCTAAATAGAACGATGTTTCTTGCCTTTATCTTGTGGCACATGGTCTTTTATTCACATTCAATACAGACAGTGAATTCACAACTCAGGTAATATATATATATATATATATATATATATATATATATATATATATATATATATTTATTTATTTATTTATTTATATGTATATATATGCTCTGGTGCTGGAGGTTTCACAGCAGTACTGAAAAGCAGCAAACATTGCTATATGTGCATATCTGTGTGCAAATCTTTGTGTATATGCTAAATATAAGCATTCCTCCTCCTACAGGCCCATAGAGGTATGTTATTAATGATACACCTGTCAGGCTCACACACTCTTTTGCATTTTTTTTATTTATTTATTTTTATTAGAATGACGCATTGGCCTTTATCATCTGCTCTGTCAACCAACATTGTTGCCACTTGCATAATTACGACAACATCATCAAACAGGCCTGTCACATGCATTGATCATCTGTATTTTTTCTCTACTCCAATCTTTTGCTCCTCATTACCGTTCCTTATTCAGTTCAAAGGTGTATAGTATAGCATATATATGGAATGATATAATGGCAGGGGTTTTCAATACAGCTTGATTAGTCGTATATATATAATTCCAGAATACCGAAAGTAGTTGAAACTGACATTTTTCCCCAAATTATGTCACACGGACACATGACATCCAACGGTGCGATAATGACTCCATAGAGCTAGAGCAACCTCACCAATTACATTTTCAGATGACAGCACCAACCCCATTAATGACACACAAGTGCAGTACTATTCCATTCTCTCTCTGTCGTCTAGCTGCAGGTGTAATTGGCAGTTGCTGTGGCTAGAGCAGTTTTCTCCCAGACAAGAACATCTCAATGCACATCTCACACAAACAGACACACACTCTTCTGAAACTCCCAGTGACATTAAACGGCAGTTGTGTCTGCACTAGCTCACAGTGCCTGAGTAGATGGGACGAGCTGAGCGCAGCACATTCCAAACACATTTGAACTTCTCCCAAACTCCTGCATGCACTTCCTTCAACAGGGCGTCCACCTAAAGAAAGAACATTACACTAAAAGACCTCTTGAACTTCATCTCTAGCTGTGATTTTCCAGCACTTGTTACATTTCATGTTTACCCATTTTTGTATTACTAAATAACCTGCCCATAAACAAACATGCCACATCAGTGACTTTGTTTACGTCTTGTGAATTTGAATCAGCATCTTTATGGAATCACAGGCTGCTTTTGAAGCAATAGTCAGACGTTATAAGGTATGAAATTTATGCTAATAATTTTAAATGCTAGATATGCTACTTGTAAATAATCCTGTAAAAATAAAGTATCCAAACAAGCTTCATATTACGCTTTCATATCAAATATTATATCTAACAAAATGTTGCGAGAATGCTTAAAATGAGAGCACCAATATTTGGCAATTCATTTTTCATATTTTAAACATAAACCTCATAACATTTATTATGTAATAAATGAACTTGTTTGTCTTTTGAATTAAGTTTTTCTCTTGTTGGTAAATCTTTGTTTTCAGCATAAACAAAGAAAATGTTCTCTTTCTCTTAAAACAAGACTGTTCTTTTGATTTTTAAATTTGTCTTGTTTTAAGAATGTTTTCTGTAGATATTTTACTGCAAAACAAGGCTGAGTAAAAAAAAAAAATGGGTTTAAAGAAACCCAAAACCAATACACTGATCTTAATAAGATAATAATCTAAAATATATAATATGATAATTTATTTTAATCTCTAAAGAAGAACCCTGTACAGTAAAGTAAATGAAAATGGTTCTTGATATAAAGAAGGCCTGCTAAGCTTATGATGTTGCATGTTGCAAAGAATTATTATAGTTTTCCTCAGCTATACCTCTTATTTGACCTTCCTTCACTCACCCTATTCTCTTGACTTGTATTCATTTTCAGCTATAACCCACAGTTAGTGAAGTACCATGCAAAGGCAGACTGCTTGGTTCTGGCCCATTGGTCAGGGAGAAGGAGAGGTGAGCAGCAGTTCTCAGGTGACTCGTCTGAGCTGAAGTGCTTCTGCACAGCTCTGGTCATGTTGATAGAGTGCCTCTGCCAAGAACTCATTCCACCCATCCTCACGGAACAATTAGCAATGCTGAGCAGCTTCGCAATTAACCGCTCGATAATTGTCACATGCCCCACTTTCCAAATCAACCGCAGCAATATCTGTTTTACACCAAAGTTTAATTACAAAGTGAAATCATTTGCATTCTCTGTCATTACCATTTTAAATGACTTTTTTTATTTTTTTATTTTGTCGCCTCAGACTGAGTGAAGACAAGAGGAGAGGTGTGGGATAAGTTTTGTAAAACTTGCTGTGGTAAGGTTTGTTTTAGACCTGCCAAATAAAGGTGCATCTCAATAAATTAGAATGTAGTGGAAAAGTTAATTTATTTCAGTAATTCAACTCAAATTGTGAAACTCGTGTATTAAATAAATTCAGTGCACACAGACTGAAGTAGTTTAAGTCTTTGGTTCTTTTAATTGTGATGATTTTGGCTCACATTTAACAAAAACCCACATTTATCTCAACAAATTAGAATATGGTGACATGCCAATCAGCTAATCAACTCAAAACACCTGCAAAGGTTTCCTGAGCCTTCAAAATGGTCTCTCAGTTTGGTTCACTAGGCTACACAATCATGGGGAAGACTGCTGATCTGACAGTTGTCCAGAAGACAATCATTGACACCCTTCACAAGGAGGGTAAGCCACAAACATTCATTGCCAAAGAAGCTGGCTGTTCACAGAGTGCTGTATCCAGGCATGTTAACAGAAAGTTGAGTGGAAGGAAAAAGTGTGGAAGAAAAAGATGCACAACCAACCGAGAGAACCGCAGCCTTATGAGGATTGTCAAGCAAAATCAATTCAAGAATTTGGGTGAACTTCACAAGGAATGGACTGAGGCTGGGGTCAAGGCATCAAGAGCCACCACACACAGACGTGTCAAGGAATTTGGCTACAGTTGCCGTATTCCTCTTGTTAAGCCACTCCTGAACCACAGACAACGTCAGAGGCGTCTTACCTGGGCTAAGGAGAAGAAGAACTGGACTGTTGCCCAGTGGTCCAAAGTCCTCTTTTCAGATGAGAGCAAGTTTTGTATTTCATTTGGAAACCAAGGTCCTAGAGTCTGGAGGAAGGGTGGAGAAGCTCATAGCCCAAGTTGCTTGAAGTCCAGTGTTAAGTTTCCACAGTCTGTGATGATTTGGGGTGCAATATCATCTGCTGGTGTTGGTCCATTGTATTTTTTGAAAACCAAAGTCACTGTACCCGTTTACCAAGAAATTTTGGAGCACTTCATGTTTCCTTCTGCTGACCAGTTTTTTAAAGATGCTGATTTCATTTTCCAGCAGGATTTGGCACCTGCCCTCACTGCCAAAAGCACCAAAAGTTGGTTAAATGACCATGGTGTTGGTGTGCTTGACTGGCCAGCAAATTCACCAGACCTGAAACCCATAGAGAATCTATGGGGTATTGTCAAGAGGAAAATGAGAAACAAGAGACCAAAAATGCAGATGAGCTGAAGACCACTGTCAAAGAAACCTGGGCTTCCATACCACCTCAGCAGTGCCACAAACTGATCAACTCCATGCCACGCCGAATTGAGGCAGTAATTAAAGCAAAACGAGCCCCTACCAAGTATTGAGTACATATACAGTAAATGAACATACTTTCCAGAAGGCCAACAATTCACTAAAAATGTTTTTTATTTATTTATGTATTTATTTATTTTTTTTATTGGTCTTATGAAGTATTCTAATTTGTTGAGATTGTGAATTGGTGGGTTTTTGTTAAATGTGAGCCAAAATCATCACAATTAAAAGAACCAAAGACTTAAACTACTTCAGTCTGTGTGCATTGAATTTATTTAATACACGAGTTTCACAATTTGAGTTGAATTAGTGAAATAAATGAACTTTTCCACGGCATTCTAATTTATTGAGATGCACCTGTATGCAGGAATTGAATTTCCTGTTTTTATATGTTAGTGTATATGTTAGTTTTTATAGTAAGTTTAAGGGTCAAATATATATATATATATATATATATATATATATATATATATATATATATATAAAACTATCCTGATACCATAATAAAGAAAATAAAAACTTCAGGCATAATCTTTTAGTATTATTTCTTAATAAAAATAATATTAATGATATTTTAACAAACAGAAAAAAAAAAAAAACTGAAACACTTAAAAATTATATCATAGAGATGTGCCTCTTAGTCTTTTAACTCAAAGACCCCCCTTTTGTCCAAAATTGCTTATTTTTTTGTTTTTAATTAAAGGAGTCATATGATGTTGCTAAAATGAACATTATTTTGCGTATTTGGTGTAATGTTTATGTTGTTTAAGTTTCAAAAAACACATTATTTTCCACATACTGTACATTATTGTTGCTCCTCTATGCCCCGCCTTTCTGAAACGCCTTGATTTTTACAAAGCTCATCGTTCTGAGAAGCAAGGCGTGCTCTGATTGGCCAGCTATCCAGTGCGTTGTGATTGGCCGAATACCAAGCTTGAGATGGAAATGTTACGCCCCTTACCGTATTGTGATGGCGTGTCCCGGCACAATGACACAAAAAAAATAAAACCCATTATAAACGAGGCATTTGTTGCATCCAGTGGGGACATAATTACTGATTATAATGACTTATACTGTCTTTGTGTAATGTAAACATTACCATGTCTGCATTTGTGATCGGAGAAACGACAAACAACAAGCAGTACTCTACACAGCTTAAAACTCGCGTTTGAATAGTCAGTGGCAAATTCTTTAAATATGAAAACATACTTACAGGCTGTGAGTCAGACGCGCCAGACTGTCCTTGCAAAGTTGGAATTGCCCCACTTTATAGAAACAGCCTTTGAGTATAGCTGGCAGGCTACTCCCAGGTTCAGGAAACAGTCCTCCGTAAAATGTGCTGCACACACTCGAATATTTGGGTTGAACTGTTCTGGAACAGTGTTGTAAACACAACTTAACGACTGATTTCTAGTTGTGTCCTCTTTTGGAAGCCCAAAGAAAGTAGTTTTGCTTTCACAATGAAACACAGCGTCTCCAGGACATGACGCCGGCGGCAGCAACAACACTACAGCGAGAATAAAGTCCCGTCCTCTTTCTTTGCCTACACATTTGGGCGGTGTTTTGCAAATCTCCCCACACCGTGACGTAGAGATGTGGGGGTGTGTTTGAATGAGCCATTTTAGGGGGGCGTGGTCGAGTCTTAACTTTTATAAAGAATATCTCTTTGATTTTTAGACTTTAGTCTTTGCAACTTCAGGGATCTTATCTATGCACAAACAGTTTGTAACCATCTAAAGAGAAAGGACTACTTGAAATCGCATCATATGACCTCTTTAACAGAAACTTGGAGAGTTGCAATATTAAATTAATAAACCACAAGAACTCTGTGTTCTTGAATAAAATAAATAGATATTAAAGAGGGAACATATATATTTTATAATTTATTTATTTATTTACCTTACCATTTTAATTAAGTTACATTATTTTAAGATAATTCATTTCAATAATTTTAAATCATCCTGGAGATTATCCTCATGACTGTGTCAGGCTTGATAATTCTTAAAATAATTAATTTAACCTTTTATGGCATGGCAAGGTTAGTTCAGTTCATAATGATATTTATTAATTAATTTTTGCATTCCTTGAAAAACATTTTTAAAAATAATGACTAAGATGAATACACATGTATTCAAGGTGTAAGGAAAATGTTACTTTTATACCCCATGATATTTTTAGAATCATTAAATTGAAACTTTTGTTGAAGATAGTATAAAAGTTGAAAAAAAGAAAAAAGACTCAGGCTGGACCTTCAGAACAGCAGCGCTCTTAGAGGTCGACAGACATTCAAATCCATCGGCGCCTCTTCCTCACACTGAAGCTCCTAAACGCGAAGAATTTCAGTCAATAGGATCTGGCACACACACCGTTTGTTATCCAATCGTGTTTTCATCCGTCTCTTTTGCCCTGTCTCTCTTACAGGGTTTAGTGTTTCTGGAGTGTCCCTGTGGGTATAGGGTCTATCACACTGCATTTGTTTCAGGGTCTCTCCATTCACTTTCAAAAGGTTAAACAACCTTTTCACCGGCCCGTCAACATTCCCTGGCCTGCCTGGCGGAAAAGTCTGCTCGGGTTTTGTCTCTCGATCGACACTTGTCTCTGCATTCTGTTGTTGCCTGCGTAGTGTAATATCCATGACAATCATGTTGGGCCTTTGAGTGGGCTGAGCCTGGAGAGGGCCGAGGGGCCACTTTCAGGCTGTAAAGAGCTTTATTTGTGAGGATTTGAAAGAGTAGTGTGAAGGGCCCTCCACTCTAAATCCTCTTCAGCAACTCATCCTGCCTCAATGTGCCTTTAACACACACACACATACGCATCAGTACCACCCTCACGTTTGTATGGCATGACAGCCATGCTGCCTCTCAGTCAAAGGATGGAGACAGGGAGTAGAGATGTTGAGAAAATGAAGGAGCAAGAATGCAAAATATGTTTCCTGAGGTAGATGAAGTTTTGTCGAAGAGTGCGGAAGGAAACTCAGGTGATTCGCGAATTGAGGCGACAGCTTGCGCCTTAAAAATGGAGCTGACACATCAGCAAACATCCCTCCCTCTCGCTTATGACTAACAGCGCTCGACGTGGCGTCAGGGGCGTGTGTGTTTGTGTATATATGTGTGTGTGTTTAGTTAAGGGTCGTGGGAAGTAAAAGCAAACCGCAGCGTATCTATTTTCATGGACCATATGGAAATTCTGTTGTGTTTGTGTTCAAGTCGACAGATAATGGGCGACCTAACGGTTTTGTGTGTGTACGCTGAATGGTGTGTGTGTGTGAAGCGGGAGGGCACTCTGACCCCGGGCATATGGACAGCCGATCTGGAGGAGGGCTCCCTCAAACGCACTCACACCCCTGGGACTTTGATTTGTTAATGAATTGCTCTATTGACTTGAATCTTGGCTTGCTTCATTAGAGAAAGACCAACACTGCCACTTTCTCTCTCGCCCCTTTTTAGTGCTGAAGTGTGTGTGTGTGTGTGTGTGTATGAGAGAGAGAGTGGGTAGAGCAAACTATTGTGCAGGCGGTTTAAAACTTCACATTTGTCGCCTGCTTTAGTCTCTCACTCTTTTTGGCTCAGGCTAATTTGTATTGTGAGAATATAAGACAACTCTCCAGTGTTCAGTGATGCGAAACAACAAGCCACAATGCCCTTCAACCCCCTCCCCTCACCCTCTGTTCCTCCCTCCTTCCATCGCTCTCTCTATACCTCATTCGCTCTCTCTCTCTCTCCCGTCTAAATTTATTCAGGGCCCCTCCTCGTGTTCATTAGCATGTTTGACAATGATGTTATTGTGCGGGCGATACCTGCTTTACAAGGGCCAGATTATTGTGTAGGGTTAGTGTTAACACAACAAGTACAAGCTCTTCTGTCTGAGGGACACTGTCTGTCAACAGCCAGCAGCAGCTGTTGTATTGCGGGGCACCACATACCCTCTCTGTCTCTCTCTCTCTCACACACACACACACACACCGTACAAACAATAGTTCACAGTTTTCAAAACTCTCCAACATTGTGTATTAAATACATGAGAAACATACTAATGTTTTCCTACAACAAAAACTTGATGAACAACATTTCTCTGCATTTCCTTTTCCTAAGTTGGATTTATCATAGTAATCAATGTGCACTCTCAGAGAAGGCTATGATATGATATGTCTCCAGGTCAGAAGTTTTCAGTCTTTTCCTCACACACACTTAGAAAAAAAAAAGCCACAAAAGCTGTCACTGGGGCGAGCGGTACCTTTTCAAAAGGCACATTTTTGTACCTTATTTACCCCTAAAAGATGCATATTAGTTCCTTAAAGGTACGTATTTCATACCTAAACAGTACATTTGAGTAACTTTTGAAAGGTGACTGACCCAGTGTCAGATTTATGGCTTTTTGTCTGAGTGTATCATATCAGAAGTCTTGGAATACAATGCTTAGAATATGGACTTTGTACAGTATATGAAGGTTTTTTTTTTTTTTTTTTTTTTTTTTTCTTCATCCCAGTCATCCTGTGTCTCCTGTTTACAGGAAATTTTTACTAAATGACAAATTCAGGAAGCATCAAAAACAAAATCAGGAGTGAGAAATGCCAAAATAATATCCCTTATTTGTACTTTTACTATTATTTACAAAATTTACAGTGTATTTTCTAGAGAAAAAAAAAATTAACACTTTACAATATGGTCCCATTAGTTATCTTTAACTAACAATCATCAATGCATTTGTTACAGTATTTATTTATTATTAAAAATACAACTGCTAACATTGCTAGGTCATGTTAGCTCAGATCCATTCAATATTACAAATAATAAAACTTTTAATTTTAATATAGATGATTCTAAACTAGAATTGAAATGTACATTTCCACAACACTTTTTAACTTTGATAATAAGAAATGTCTACTGAGCACCAAATCTGCATATTAGAATGTGGTTACACTTTAGTATAGGGACCAATTCCCCCTATTCAACTAGTTGCTTATTAGCATGCTGATTATTAACATATTGGCTGTTTATTAGTACTTATAAAGCACATATTCTGCATGACCATATTCTACATCCCTAATCCTACCTAATACCTAAACTAAACAATGACCTTACTAACAATTAATAAGCAGCAAATTAGGAGTTTATTGAGGCAAAATTCGTAGTTAATGGTTTATTCATAGCGAGAATTGAATCTTAAAATAAAGTGTGACCTAGAATGTTTTCTGACTGCTAAAATTCAACTTTGCTAACACAAGAGTGACCATCACTTGCACTCTTTGTTAACAACATTTTGGAAGGGCTTTTCCTGAAGACATCGAGTTGCTCTGTATCCTACAGTAAGCTAGGTCTGTTATACCAGTCATATCTCTATGAGTGTATCCACACCGGTACACAAAGTGAGTGAAAACAGTCTTTTATCTAATCATGTTGAACTTGTGCTGACAACAGCAGACATGGTGGGTTTAAAAGATTCTTTTCTCCCCCCTCTTCCTCTGCCACAGTGGGCATTGTGTTTGAGTCAGTCAGGGAGCTCTTATCTTAAGTCGCCTTGCAAAAGCCACAGGGGCTACAGTCAGTGTCACACACACCTTACTACAAAGACAAACCAGAAAATATGACAGATGCTCTCAATATAACATTTTAGCTCCCGCAAAAAGACTTGGTTTTCTTAAAATAGCACTGATTTGCGTACATTCATTAGTTTAATACATGCTTCAGTAGAAACTCTCTGAAGGGTGGTCACTTTTCGGATTGTGTGTGTTTGTACTTCCTAGCTTTAGCATAATAGCTGCTCACCTACTGTGCAGGCTTGGCAGGCTGTGTATCCTGTCAGTGCAAGCAGGGGGTAACGGGCTCACTGTTAGGGTTTCCTGCCCACTGGTTCTGCTGAGCACACACACACAAGTGTGTTACACATATATGCATACACACACACACACACACGCACACACACACAGCAGTTGCACTAACATACAGTGAAACAAAGAGATTTTCATGTGTACACACACACACACACACAGTCTGGTACAGTCCTGCTGTGACTCCTCCTGACAGTGTTCCAGCTCTATTGTCTGTATAAGAGGATATGTGTCTTTCTCCCCTGGGCCTTGGCCCTGGACACACGGGGCATGACGCAAGTCTCATTCCCCTAGACCTCTGCAGCACCGGGTGGGGTTCCCCTGCCGGCCGGCTTGGGGGGGTGTAGCTCCAGAGGGGCCATAATTAGGAGGAACTGTACAGTAGCACTTCTAAAATTAGCGCAATGGTACAGTGCAATATTAAAATAAATTCAGAAGTATTTATTATACATTGATTCTTATGAAGTATATTTCATGATATCAGTGTTGTCAGATCTCATTCTTGTTTTCAAATGTAATCTTGACCAACAGAGGTTTCAGTTATTCCCTATTCAAGGTGCTAGATCTGTACTTCCATGGCTGGAAATAGCTGACTTGCCTTAAAGGGACTTTCAAGAGGTCTCTACTCTGTAGCTGTTCTGTTCACATCTTACCTCATGGTAATAATGTGTAATTATTACAAACAAACAGCTATATCATTTAACAGTAATGAATGCATTAAGTATCATTAACTAACTATACAAACTACACTTTTATTAATATTTAAGTTTATTATTATTATTATTTTTTGTTTTTGTTTTTGGATTCTCTTATGCTCACCAAGGCTGCATTTATTTGATAAAAAAATAAAAATACAGTAAAAAAATGCAATTTTGTGAACTATGACTACAATTTAAAATATTATCTGTTTTAATATATTTTAAAATGCAATGTATTCCTGTAACTGCAAAGCTGAATTTTCACCAGCCATTAAATTATCTTCAGTGATACGCCATACCTCAGAAATCATTCTACTATACTGTTATTTTGTGCTCAGTGAACATTTATTTATATTATCAATGTTGAAAACATAATATATTTTTTTCAGGATTCTTTAATGAATTGAAATCTTGAAAGTACATTGTTCAGTTGAAATAAATGCTTTTTTGTAACAATATGAATTTACTTTGAATCAATTTAATGTGTCCTTCCTGAATAAAAATATTAATTTCTTTCAAAAAATAAAAATAAAAAACTTGCACAGTGTTATGCTATTCATTGTTAGTTCATGATCCCAAATGCATTAACTGATGTTGACTAATAGAACTTTTTCTCTTTTTATTTTGGTTCTTTTGTTTTGACTAGCAGGAAAGACCAATGTCCAGGTCAAAATGGTTATGTGCAATCTGAGTGCACACCACAGCTGTGTGCAAGAGCTCAGAGGGTTTTGATAGAGTTTCAGCAGGGGCTCCACAGGGGCCTCCAGCCTGTCAGAGTCTATGCCTCTGATTTTACACGCTGACCTGGACAAATGGTAAATTATACACTGTCAGCCCTTCACATCCATATACCCTCTGTGCACAGACTGACTGCTGCCCCAGCCGATAAAAAGAATAGCAATAATGCTTGACAAAAAGATTAACTGTGCTTTTTTATCAAGAGCTAATTTTTGGAATATTTCGATTTCATAATATTTAAACGTTGCACACTCTGAATGGGAGGAGTGTGAGAGTGCATTGGGGGGTTGGGTGACCCCTCACTATTGTACTTATATTGCACTTTGACATCACCTCAAATTTACTATGACAACATCCCATCTTCATTCTGTCACAATATGAATATGAAATGATTCTAGGCCAATTAAAAATGAATAGAGTCTATGACCTTTTGGCCTTTAGTGGTTGGTGAGAACGGTCTTGGGCCTGTCAGTGTGACATGGTGATGACAGAGGGCTTTAATAGTCATAAAAAATGTACAACATGGGGGCTGGAGGAGTAACATGACACACTTGTAAGCACTGAGGTGGCTAATTCTGTGTTTACATTGTCCCAAAGGTGAACAACCAAGTGTCATAGTACATAACATCATATATACATCAACATATAAAAACAGTTTAATACACACAGCTTTAGATATCTAATAGCATATATAATAATACAGTTAATAAACAATAAAATAACAATAAAAATAAATAATTGTTTCTGTGTAGATGGGAGTGGGGCTGAAACCCTTCTGCTCGCTCCTCCTTTATAGTGTCAAAACTAAATAAAATCCCATTTTTAGATGTAACTGTATTTTAATTAGTTTCCTTAAACAAACATTCTATAATCAATAAAATATTCTAAAAAAAATCAATTATAAAACATTATTCTACAATAATTCATATTTTTTAAATATTTTATTATTTTTCTTTTTAATTTTAAGTAGAGATAAAAAAGCTAAAAAAAGAAAGACTGTTTAAATTGCAAATATAATCAGAAATGAGGACATTTTTATTAATAAAGTTCATACTTAAATCAAATTGGTTTAAAAGACGAACAGATATATTGTAATTTTTTATATGTTTATTGAAATTATTGCATCATCCAACATTTTGTGCTTGTTGGACAAATTATTATCATTTATTTTTATTTCTTATTATTCATTTTTTTATTATTATTATTATTTATTTATTTATTTATTTGTTTATTTGTTTATTTGTTTATTTATTTTTTATTTTTTTGTTATTCCTGCCTTTCCAAATAAGGAATTGAGTTTCTCTACTTCTACAAGTCTAACCGTGTGTACAATAATAAGAGTACACTGATGTCTTACTGCATTTAGAGAATGTCTGACTGTAGGCCAATGATCACCCTTCATTACCCATAATTCCCTTGGCTTTATAAGACACAGAGGAGATATGCCTGATTTGCTGCAGTCTGTTCTGTCTTTTACTCTTCCACAGCTCAATTGTCTGTGGCAGGATGGAAGGTTTCCGCTCCACTCTATGGAGTCTGTCATTCTAACGGCACATTAGCAGTTGGGTTTAATTCTGCATGCTGTTGCTCTCGTAGGAATCACAGTTTTTATCACGTTTATGTCTGACCGTGGCATCTGCTGAGAAAGACATTAGTCATTTGTGAGGCTTTTCATACACTCTTTCATTCGTATCCCTCCCTCACTCTGTGTTTGTCCCCCGTCCCTCGCTTGCCTTTAAAATGTCAGCATCTAAGCAGGCCGCAGCCTAAGCCTGACATGTTTGAAGTGAGGGGAACTGAAGTCCAAACCCATTAGAATAATCTGAATGGTGTGATTTGATTAATGTGAGTGCTACTGTGCTGTTGTGCCACTGTAGAATGAAGTCACTGGAATTGGACTGTATATTAGAGACATGCTTTGATCTGAGAGCTATCAACAAAGACCACACTGGGTTGTCAAACCTTATCACATGCTCAGAGACATCAATTAAATCCAAATGCAAAATTATAACATGCTGTTTTTTTCTGCAAGAACAGCCAAATGTGACTGGCAGAGATGATCCAAAGCCATTTATTTGTTTAGTCTGATCTTTTGTAGTCCACTTGATCCAAAGCAGACAAGATTTATAGTACCATTAGCCCTGGTCATGTGTCTGTCCACTGAGAAGCCATTGAGGTAAAGCTCAGCCACTGAAAGGCACAGCCCAGACTCTCACAGGAACAGGAACACTGACATTTTCATTAAAAGGTCAGAGCTCTCCAACTGATATGCTTTTATTTTAAAGTCAGATCATAGTGGCAAACACCATAGATGTGAACTTGAGAGCGACAGAGGGGCTGGAAAGGTCTAATGAGATCAAGCCCAGAACAGACAACCTGCTCCATGGATCTGTGCGGCTTACTGGTTAAAATACAAGGTCTCATGTAAAATTGAAGACATGAGTAAATAATCAAACCTCAGTTGTGATATTGTGCCTACAGCAAGGACATCTGTTTGTAAGTGCTGGCTGTTTTATTTAAGGAGATTTAAAAATCATAGAAAAGTCTTAATTGTGGATAAATGGAATAGTTAACTTGTAAATGAAATTCAGAGTGTTACGCCTCCATAATTTGACTTAAAAGAAGTCCTCATTTAGAGCCGCAAATCTGCAGCTGGAAAATGTTCTCTGAAAAAGGATTAATATAATTTGGTAATCATTTAAATACCAGTAAGGACCCACAGTGTATCTGTTCAGCATAAAATAATTTAAAGTGTAAATTAAATAGCTTATTAATCCTTTCTCCGTTTCCCTCTGGGACTTTTCCGCTCTCAACATTTTTTTCCTCTTTCTCTTTAGTATGGGCAGTCATTTCTTTAGAGGATATGAAATTAGAAAAGAACACTTTGCTGTTCTTCGGGAGATGAACATCTCTGTTTTATAGTTTTACTGTCTTGTATCATTATATAGGTCCACTTGGAGAATTCAAAATCAACTGCTTTCCCTTGCACACAAATGAAGGCAGGGGAGCATGTGTTCATAAGCTCAAGATTAAGATTTCAATTTGTTCTTCTCATTATAAATTTTGATGAATCAGTCATAATAGGTATATAAAAAAAAAAAAAAATCAGAGGGGAGTGACTGTTAACAGAAAGCCAATTAAAAGCAATGTGATTGTTCTACCTCAGACAGCTTATTTATGCTTTTCCACGTAGCATTTTGAATGTTGTGAAACCTATTTTCAATTTTGTGAAACCTAAAAGTTTTTATGTAGGAGCTAGGGTAACAAATTGATTAGAGCGTACACTGCAGTTATGTTATCTCCTGATTCACAGGCTCAAGGTTTTCAAAGACTGGTGGATTTAGTCTGAGTTTTTATCATACGTCAACTGGAAATATTCGTTCTGAAAGTGATTCCAATGGTATCGTTAAGCATAGCGTTAGTTCTGGTAGGTCATCCATGTCTACCTATAGGAATACAACACCTATCACAGCATCCCTATATAAGGTATATTCTGTATTCAGCAGCTTTATTGCTTTGCTCAGGAGCTAATTACCCTCCTCCATCCCCAGCTCCTCCTTTCGTCCACAATCAGAACTTGACTTTCTGATATTCCTTGTTGAGTCAGACTCCTTTATCTTGAATTATGTTGTTACATTAAATTGTCATTAAAAACATTAATGACATTTGCTACATTTGGTTCTGCTCTGTTTACCCTAGGGGGGGTTATTGCTGCTCTCCCTGCTCTTATTCATGCTAGGCTGCATGGATGGGCAGGGAGTTTTTGCCCAGAACAGAACCCTACCATCAATCCAATCTGAGTGCTAGTTATCAGTCATCTTTGATGATAGTGGTCCTGACAGAATTACAGTTATGGTGTGGACATTCATGTGCTTATAGAATGAAAATTATTAAAACATTACAGTTAACACTATAGTTATTGTCCATGATGCGAACAAGCCTTAACAGCTGGTGTTGCACTGATTGCGGACTCACAAAAACACGAGTAAGCTTGAGCTGCTCATGAAAATTCCTTTTGTAATTTACATACAGGACAAAGGGCACGATAAATGTGTTTCTGACAGCCCTAGTCGAATATATCTAGATTGCAGCATAAATCATGTGTTTTTTCAGAATAGTCTGATACTTTGAATTCATATACTGTACCATTCAAAATTAAGAAAAGGAGAAAGGAAACCAACAGCACAAACTTTATTTAGATTTTAGCCTGAGATAGCTGCTGTAACACACAAGTGTGTAGTGTTGGGTGACTGAGTGAAACAGACAGATATAGACAGGCTTCAGACTGTTTGGGGTAACTGCATGGCAGATATTAGAGGTGTGTGTGTTTATGAATGTGTAAGACGATTTGGTCCTGACAGCTGCGTGGGCCCCTGTAATGCCTCCTCTTGGTGGAGGCCAAGGCCCCTGTCCTGCTGTCAGTGAACCTATCAGCTTTCATGGATCATTTCTTATCTGCTGAATCTGGCACTGGCCAAAGCGCACCGCCATGGTTCAAACACTGCCCAAATACAGCTTCTTGCTGTATCTTGCTCTTCATTATTGCCACCAAATATGTGAGAACCCAAATAGCAGATCAAAAAATGAATGGAATAAAAAAAGAAAAGAAAGGAGAGACAAAAATGAACAAGACAGAGAGTTGCCTGCCTGCCTGACAAAGTGAAGTAGACCAAAAGATCCTCAAAAGCTACACATCTTGTTGAGATCCAAAGAAATTCAGGAACAAATGAGAAAGAAAGTAATTGAGATCTATCAGTCTGGAAAAGGTTGTAAAGCCATTTCTAAAGCTTTGGGACTCCAGCGAACCACAGTGAGAGCCATTATCCACAAATGGCGAAAACATGGAACAGTGGTGAACCTTCCTAGGAGTGGCCGGCTGACCAAAATGACCCCAGGAGCGCAGCGACGACTCATCAAAGAGGTCACAAAAGACCCCAGAACAACATCCAAAGAACTGCAGGCCTCACTTGCCTCAGTTAAGGTCAGTGTTCATGACTCCACCATAAGAAAGAGACTGGGCAAAAATGGCCTGCATGGCAGAGTTCCAAGACGAAAACCGCTGCTGAGCAAAAAGAACATAAAGGCTCGTCTCAGTTTTTCCAGAAAACATCTTGATGATCTCCAATACTTTTGGGAAAATACTCTGTGGACTGACGAGACAAAAGTTTAACTTTTTGAAAGGTGTGTGTCCCATTACATCTGGCATAAATGTAACACAGCATTTCAGAAAAAGAACATCATACCAACAGTAAAATATGGTGGTGGTAGTGTGATGGTCTGGGGCTGTTTTGCTGCTTCAGGACCTAGAAGACTTGCTGTGATAAATGGAACCATGAATTCTGCTGTCTACCAAAAAATCTTGAAAGACAATGTCCGGCCATCTGTTCGTGACCTCAAGCTGAAGCGAACTTGGGTTCTGCAGCAGGACAATGATCCAAAACACACCAGCAAGTCCACCTCTGAATGGCTGAAGAAAAACAAAATGAAGACTTTGGAGTGGCCTAGTCAAAGTTCTGACCTGAATCCTATTGAGATGCTGTGGCATGACCTTAAAAAGGCGATTCATGCTCGAAAACCCTCCAATGTGGCTGAATTACAACAATTCTGCAAAGATGAGTGGGCCAAAATTCCTCCACAGCGCTGTAACAGACTCATTGCAAGTTATCACAAACACTTGATTGCAGTTGTTGTTGGGTGGTCCAACCAGTTATTAGGTTTAGGGGGCAAGCACTTTTTCACACAGCATTTTCACACACATTTTGTCTTCCCTTCATAATAAAAAAACTTCATTTAAAAACTGCATGTTGTGTTTACTTGTGTTATCTTTGATTAATATTTGAATTTGTTTGATGATCTGAAACATTAAAGTGTGACAAACATGCAAAAAAATAAAAAAAAATCAGGAAGGGGGCCAACAATTTTTCACACCACTGTATGTGTTTGTGTGTGCGTGTTTTGTCTTTTTGGACAGATGCACAGACCCATCTCTGGGATTCTGTCAATGATCAAAGTGAGTGTTGATGTGGAACAGATTCATGGGCCATGTCTTATCAGCTTGTGCTTCAGCCCCCATCCATCAGGCCCAGCTCTGCACCCTTTCCCCCTACCCTGACAGCACCCTAAACAGCCTGCATTAATCACCACACATCCCTCAATCCGCACCCTCCTCCACCCAGGCCAGGTGTCCTCCCCTGGGGAGATAGGACAGGCTCGGTCTAAGAGGATGGATGAGGACAGGGTTCGGTATCAGTGGAGCCTCAAAGTGAGAGAGCTGGTGTGAGCTTTTGGGGTCGAGGGCATGTGTCAGACCCTATGTGAAGAGTGTCATTATGGTAGGAATCAGCATGTGTGGACAACATGTAATACACATTAACAATATCTCTTTCCTCTCAGTTAATAAACCCGGAATATAAACATGTAATCATTAACACACATAGACTGCCACACACCTGAGAGTCCCTGATGGTGATGTTCCTTCTGCCTGATGAAGATGCCATGCTTTAATGATCTACAATGAGAGTGAGTGGAATTGAGATGATAAACTGACTGAAAAGTTTTCAGAAAGTGAACCAGACAAACATCTGTTTGCAACTTGTGATGATAGTATGGTTATCTCATTCTTAACCTACTGGACTGGTGTCAGTTTCAAACAGACAATTATCAGTCTCTGGTATCTGTGCTTTGCCCTAATGCAGAAGCCAGACGAGGCTTTACTGAGACACTGTGAGTTTTCACAAAATGTGGATTTCTTACAGCTGATATTTCTTGTTCTAACTCTGTTCTTAACTTTTATTATTTTATATACATTGATTTTTATGATTTTTTAAGAGGTCTCTGATGCTCACCAGTGATGCATTATTTACACAATTATAATTAAATTAAGTTTTCTTTTTTTAAAATGTAATTTATTCCAGTGATAGCAAAGCTGAATTTTCAGGAGCCATTACTCCAGTCTTCAGTGTCACATGACCCTTCATAAATCATTCTGATATGCTGATTTTTGTGATCAAGAAACAGTTTATACTTTTATCAGTGTTGCTAATATGAAAACAGTGCTGCTTAATATTTTGGTGGTAATCCTGATACTTCATTTGAAATATACAATTTGTAACAGTCCAAATCTTTAATCACTTTTGATCAGTTTAATACATCCGTTTTGAATAAAAGTATTAAATTATTTTTAAAAATGCCTTCTTCCTGACCTGTGTGGTAACTTAACTTTTCTGTTACTGTGACTTGTATGCTCACATTTGATTATGCACTGTACCCCTACACTACGTCTGTCTTATTCTCCTTCCTTTTCTCTTCACATGATGTGATGTGATGTCTTACATCACATCAAAACCAGTACACCCTTCATCTGAATCAGATGTACATCTGGTGTGTTTAATCAACACTCTCTCTTATGACAGCCTTATTTATAACATTCACACAGGTCCGATCTCACCGCTCAGGTGTGTTAAGGCTCAACTCTAAAAGCCACGTCACACCTCATGCCTCCGCCGTGCATGAAAATGGAATTGAAATATAACTACGCCTCACTGACCAGGTCAAGAACCTAATTTCCGTCTGATTCCAAAAGGGGTAATTTGACTTGAGGAAATGTTTGTAGACTGTATGTGTGAGCGGGAGAGAGCTGGAAGTGTGTGAAGCAGACGTGGGGTGACCAACCTGGGCCCTCTGTATTTATGATGCACTTTTGTGAATACATTACAGCTGTCATGATGAAATAAGTGACATACTTACACACCGTTCAAGCTCTCGCAGGAGGAGAACAGAAGGAGGGGGGAAGGGGAGATAAGAGAGGAGGTAATTAATACATTCATCTTTTTTACGATATCATTTTTCAGACGTATATGATCACAATGTAAATTAGAAGTAAGGAGGGACCAGAGGAGAAATGAAATTCATTTGCAGCAGGTCAATCGGCCGACAATGGGCGGCAAGAGAGGCCAGAGGTAATTTATTGAGCCGTTTGCGGCCTCCGTTTACCCACTCGCTCTCTCTCTCCCTCTCTCTCTCTCTCTCTCTCTCTCTCTCTCTCGCTGCACCTGGTCGCCGCTCTTCTGTTCTTCTGTCTTTCAGTCCCAGATGTTGATGTTCTCCTCTGGAGATAAGACTACATGCTCAAATGAGCTTCATTTAGCTCAGATGAAGGGATGAAGAGTGAAAAAGAGAGAGGAAAAAAGCAAACACCGCTCTCTCATGACTTCTAATGGCATTCTATGGATTATTGATTTTTGATTTGGTTTTCTGTGCGTAGCAGGAGCCCTGTTTTAGCGGCACCATTACCTCCATAACGATTAGAGACAAAAAGTTAATTATGTAATTATAGAGGCAATATCGGGGCGGCCTGCCTGGCTCTTCCCAGGTCCTTTTAAACATTATCTCCTGCGTGCACATCGGAACAGACGGAATGTGAGACTCAGAGATTAACGCCTTGGAAAGCAGATGCAGTATTTAATTCTCTCTGAACCACGACAGCCTGGGAAACCATTAACCAATCATAACATTCACCCATTTCAGGCTCAACAGAAAGAGAGAGAGTGTGCGCCGCTGCCAAGCTTTTTCAGCTTTTATTGACTGTAACGACTCCCCCCGCCTGCAGGCACAGATGAATAAAATGGTTAAATGGGGTCCTGCAATCTGTCAGAGAATGAAAAGTTGGAGTGGGTGAAATGAAGTAAAGAGGAAACGTAAAACGGCAGGCGGGCGGCAGAGATGCGCCGTCTCTGATATGACTCGCCCTCGGAGAGGAAGCTGAATAAACACAGAGCCTCCGAGATTCATCTAGATCGGTGTGATGTTTTCCCACATCTGCACCCGCTACTCACACGCTGGAAATGATTTTTTTCCCCTCCGGCGATGGTGATAAGAAACACTATGTATAGAAGTTTCCAAACGAAGTCTGCTTTAGAAGAATTGAAACACTGGAGGTAAAGGTCTGCGGTCATGCGGCTTTGTTTACCGACTCGTGAGTCTAAGCATTTGACCAGGATGCATACAAACACACATGCAGAGGAGTGAAAAATCAATGGCTGAGATGTGTGTTATGATTTATCTCTGGTATTAATATGGTCAAAGGAGAATATTTATTTAATGTAACAAGCTGAAGATGGTTCTAATGGCCCTTGAGAGAGGTCAGGATGTCACAGGCTTATATTAACAAGCACTTTAGAGTAGGGGAAGGTCGAGACTGATTAATTGGCAAATTCATTAGGTTAGTGGAATCATCAGTGAGTAAGTGTGTGTGTGTGTGTTTTGCCATGCAATCTACATTAGTAGATATCGTTGAACCAAGTATGTTGTCATATTCAGTAACTTCTCAGGATTAAGCCACCAAATTACATTAAGTATTGATACATTTTCTCAAATTGGTGAAACTCAATGCTGAATATGGGCTTGCATTGGGTCCAGAAACCACAATTGAGGCAATAAATAGAATTAGGATACCTGTTTGACCACTGGTAGCTTCTCTTTCTCTCAAAGGTAGTGTATTTTCCAGAGGGACAGATGATTAGTTATTTCGTGATAGCTTAAGCAGGATTTGAATAGCCAGAATCTGGCCCTGTGTGAGCTTTAACTGGCTATTGATGATCTCCGTAGTCAGATGGGACTGCCTTTCCCCATAACCTTGTACTGTATCCCTGTTCAGAATAAGATATCAGCTTGTAAACCTGGTCATATGGGGCCTCGTTTATAAAATGTTGCTCAGAACCCATCCTAAATTTGATTTTACGATCATCTCTCAAATATGCGTATGTGTGATTCATAGAATGAACGTACACACAGAAAACGCACGTACGCCTCTCTTTCAGATGTGAAATCTATGAATCACAAATGTTCTTGAACTTGTACGCGACTGAATGATTTCAGCTCTCTGCCTTGTATACGACTCCTAACTAATGTCATTAACATATAAAAGATCACCAGTCATCATCCAAATCCTTTAATTTAGAACAGCGAGCTGTAAGAACAGCTTACATTTCCAAAAGCCTGCAGTACTCTGACAAGAAGTAGTGCGTACGTCTGCTCAGACCCTGACATGACGCTAAGCACTTTTCCACATCAAATGCACTTTTTACAAATATGAGCGTTGGCGTGGATTTAAGTGTATGCACACTCTAAGATCAAATCTTTGCGTACGCACGCTTTGTAAATGAGGCCCATGGTGTTCATAACTAAGTACAGAGTGTCTGTAACTGAATGCAGTTCTTGCAGAATTTCACATCCACCAACAAACCCACATATATAAAATGCAAACAAATACATGGGGACACATTAAACCAGTTATAACACAGATTTGTGTATAACATCGTTCAGAATTTAAAAAAAAAAAAAGTTTTTAAATTCCTATTCAATTCCAGAATTTGAATCAAGGTAAAAACTGGAATGTGGAACTGAAAATTGAATTGAACAGGTTAAATTTAAATTTAACAGGTAAACACAATTAAAATGAACTGAAATTCAAAGAACTGCATTTTTTTTTAATAGAAAAACATTTTGAGACAAATGCTTATTTGAAAATTTTAATGTTTGAAGACCAAGGTGGAAGAGCACTTTATTTCCCAGAATGCCACCGCCTGTTGAAATTCTTTTTAATTAAATTCCTTTTCCTGCCATTCCAATTCTGTGGGGTGGAAAAAGTGAGCGAGTTTGTGTGTGTATATGTATTTATATTTGCTCTTTTTTTAACCAGTGGTAAAAGCTGCCACCTAATTTCTGTGATGTTGCAACAAAGTTGCAATACTTTTCTACACAAGGTGATGAGCCGTCATTGCTGTTACATCAGACCAGGGGCTTCAGCCTCTCTTTTGTCACCTCCTCTCTCTTCCTTGTGACAACTTCCTGTAGCTCTCCATCAAATCGGGCTGAGCCGGCCACATTGTCTGACACATCGTGACACATTGAGAGCTAATTACACAACAAATAATTAACCTGACAACATGGCACAGAAACAATGACACACTCTCAAGATGGCTGTCTCAGGCCTTGATGGATGACTTAAAATAGATCTATCTGCTGAAAATGACCTCCCACGTACACTGCCGAAATCCACTTTGACATGCTGAAACTATTACAAGGAAATTATGTGCTATTTTTGGTATAAACTGTCTAGTCACAGACATAATGACATGTAAATAAATACAGATACACACACTGAAGGTTATTCATTATGTGCTCTCTCTCTCAATAGCAAACACTCACAAAGAGAGCAACTTTAAAAAGCAGAATTTCAATTGTCTGTATGAAAGAGAGGGATTCCCGCTCTTGTCATTTTAGAAGACTGCAGAGAACTGGAGGAAAAGGATGGGAAAATTAATGACTACAATGACTACATTTTTCTTACTGCTAAAAAATACAACAAAGGACAAGGCCAGTGACAAGCCCTATTATGTGGTTATGCTTGCAAAGAAGCGACAGCTCCTGCTGGGAAGAGGTGACCTGGAGAGGGGGTTCTGCAGAAGGGGGGTATGGGGGCTCGGGTGTCAAGAGGGCTAGTGAAATGGTGGCTGATGAGTACAGGTCTGCCCCCCTTCCTTTGTAGCCATGTCGCGTGGAGCTACCAGGCCGTCAACACAAAGACAAATATCGTGGGGGGAATTTCACAGCCAAGGAAGACTTGTCATCCATTAAAGCATTCTCTCTCTGTCTCTATGTATCTTTTGCTCTCTAGTTACTTTAAAGGACTCATAGTTGTTGAGAGCACAAGAGAGAGAGAAGAAAGAGGGAAAGAATATGAGAGGAAGAGCATTCTGTCCCATCTTCTGTTGTGATGGCACAGAAGTGGTGCAGCAGGTATGCCACTGCAGATACACAAACACTAATGTGCATAGATAGATACACACCACAAAAAGCTAGTAAAGAATATGATAATTATACATTCTCCTCTCAATGCCACCACATCCTACAGAAGTCCTTTTCTGGGGAAAATGATTAGAAAAAGGCTTATTTGAATATTTATTGCAAGGCACCATATCTATATACCACTAATTAGTAGGTATGACAGTTGACAAGAGCTGGGTTTCCAGATAATGTTGCAAATCACGCTGGTAAGATCAGCTCCACTAACAGTAAACATTGTTTTATGATTGAGTATTTCCTTCAGCATTTTAGAATGATATCTGAAGGATCCTGGCACTAAAGAAGAATATTAAAATAGCAAACAGTTATTTAACAATGTTGTGGTTTACACTGTATTTTTGATCAAATAAATGCAGCCTTGATGAGCATGAGAGAGTTCTTTCAAAAACATTTAAAATCTTACCGACCCCAAACTTTTGAAGAGTAGTCTGTGTATATACACACACACACCATCTTTTTTTTAATATTCAACAGTGAAAGTGCATTTCGTGTGATGGATCGTTTTATTCCTTCTTATGAGTTCAAATCTTTGATCTGCATAAGCATGTGTTAAATCTGTAATTTTCCTCTTTGCATTGAATATAAATGCAATCTTATTCCACGCAGAAAAAGTCTTTATTTCCACATGTAAATGTTGAGTTGAATCATTCAAGCTAGTAACTGCACAAGTGAGCATACTGAAATAATTGTATCGTGGATCCGAAAGTCCATAATAAATAAGCAGTGGTAACCAATGTTATTAACACAATAGGAGCTTTATCGTCTATATCAGAATAATGGCGTCATAACTCTTGACTGCGTATCATGTTCAGTATTTTACAGCTGAACGTCTTATGACAACTCATTCTAATTCCACATATGTGTATGTATCCAAACAACATTTCTAATAAAAGGAACAATAGAGCTTTGAGTTGTCCTTAGAAATAGACAGCTGCTATTGTGGTCGAAGATATCGTTTCAATCGCATCAATATGACAGGGCCTTTTAAACCCATCCTGAAGAGAACAAAGACTTCAGGTCCTTAACAAATGTATGGGGGGATGCCGAACCCTCATGCCTCTATTTCTTTCTTTCTTTTGCCCATTTTCTTTCTCTCTTTTTCGCTCCCTCAAGCAGGGGCATGAACTTGGTTGGGCCCGACTTAGTCCCCCCCCCAACCCCCACCGTTACCCACCCCCCCATTACTGAATACCACATTTGGAACACACTGTCACAATTGGCTGAATAATCTCACCCCCCTGTCACAAGGACCTCACATTCACATATAAGCCAATTCAACAATACCCATGCACACAGAGCACAGATAGCTGGATCATGCACAGAGACAAGGAGAAAGAGAGCGAGAGAGTGGAGGACAAGTGTTCTAACTTTTCTCATGTCAGTTTCTCCTCAGGGGGGAACCCTTGTGCGGAGAGATGGCGGGGAGGGGGGCGTGTCTTTTAAAGACACTACTTTGAACTGAATTCATGGCCTATTTGCATAAGCAGATTTGGGCTGAGTGAATGGCTGAAGCTCTGTGTCTGGTCATTAATATGCGAGCTAATTCAGTCCAATGTAAGCCCATTGAGAGCGTACTAAAGGCCAGTTATCCGAGCCCTATTGTTTAGGGTCTAAACCAGCTCCAGCAGTTGTTACAAATTACATACTTAATTGATTTAAAATCTGCCATAAACCACACAATCAGTAGGGAAGCCGTACCATTGGCTGCTGAGAAATTTAGAGAGAAAGTGCGCCTTTTGACTGGCTGAGTGCGTGTTCTGTGGATTAAAACAACATGGCATGTGGACGGATAATATGTGTAACTGCAAAAGACACGCAACCTCTAAAGTGGAAGACTTGGGCTGAAGTGAAAGGGTGCAACATATAGCATATGTTCACAGGTTGCTTCTACACAATAGTCTACGCAAATGCTTCTGCATTTATAAACATAAGATGTATATGAGACAGCTAGACAGAATCACTATCATCCTCATTTTCCTTGTAATATGATAATCAGGAAAAATAAAGTAAAAATAAAATAAATAAATCAAGAAGTCAAAGACTTTGGGAAGTTAGCAGTGAGATCACAGTAGTGCACTCCATTGACTTCAGTGAGATGTTATTCACAATAGTTACATTTGTTGTTTTTTACTTGTCTCATATCTTTCAAGATGTTTCTTCAACTATGGACACTTTTGTTCTTGTAGACTTTATGACAATATACTCTTTTCAGTCACACTTTTCACACTCTTGCTAGTTTATGTAATTTATCTACTATCTTTACAACTTTTTTCCCCTAAACGTTTTGACCATTTTCACCATTTTCACATTGTAGTGGAATTATAAATGTAAAAGTTAAAATTAAATTAATTTATTTATTTTTTTCATTATAATACCTTTATTTATTATAATACAATGATACTGTTTTCTAAGGCTAATTTTTATTGCTAGCATTTTATGTATTCTAAATACACACAATTATTAAATATTTACCTTTTACATAATTTGAAAAAAATATACCTTGACTGGAAAATGGCTTGACTGTAAACATGGTATTTAACTTTATTGTATTGTATTATTATTATTATTGTATTATTATTTATTGTATTTAACATGGTATGTTACTTTCTTCAAACATCAAATATCTCACTGAAATTAATTTATCAGTCAGAATAAAAATCAACACCTGGGACATAAAAGTGAAAGAAACTGAAGAAACACATACACCCTGAAAGAGTTTAACTGAATCCTCTCCATCCAAACAGCTGCACTATTTTACATGGACCTCTGAAAATCTGATGAAAAGAGCTGTTTGTTAATGTTTAAGAGCCTTTGTGTGTGTATGTGTATGTATGTGAGAGAATGAGAAAATGTGTTTTTGTGAGAGCAGATGCGTGTGCGTGTGTGCGCGTGCGTGCGTGCGTGCGTGTGTGTGTGTGTGTGTGTGTGTGTGTGTGCGCGCGTAAAAGAGAGAAAGAGAGCGAAAGTGTGTGTCATGTTGGGCAAGAAAACACGCTCAGTCAGATGTAATCTTGTTTAATGTACCTCTGCTCTACTGAGAGCTCTAAGCCCTTCGCGTGTGAGTAGTATTAGTGTGCAATCTCTCTCTCTTTCTCTCAGTCCCATTCTCTCCCACTCTCTCTTTTGTCCCACTGACCCCCTGCTTCAGCCACAGCCATTGTAAAACCTCTGTCTAACCCGTGTGTGTAGGGGCCAACTTCGTTCCTTACCCTTTTCTCCCCTCTCTCTAGCCCAGATACGGCACATCAAAGCCAGAAGAGACACTCTTTGTGCTTACTGCTCCCTTGACTCTCAACATGTGGTTTTGAAGGCTCGAAACATCGGCCCCTTTTAACCCATTCTGAGGAGATTAGGCAGCACCTTCAGTTGAGCATTAGGGAAACTATAGTAACCAATAAGCCGTATGTCCGTGAATGGAAACTATGTATCTTGTCAGAGAGGAGCTGTCGGGACATCACAATCCCAGACAAGTTCCTCTGCAGGGCTTTGGCACCCTTGACAGGGGCCCCTTCTTTTCAGCCCGACACAAAGTGACACACCAGAACCCCCTCTTCACCCCTGCTCTGCAACGGACGCGCTCCTAATGGTAATTTAAATTCGACAGAAACGGCAGAAGGGGGAAAAAAAGTTGTTTTCCACAGAGGCACAAGCATTTAATTATCGCAGGCCAACATTTTTTGGCTTGTTTACGCGTGTATCTCGCCCACAACTGTGCGAGCAAAAGCTGTGCTGAGATGCTAACCGAGGAGGGGCTAAAAAAAGCTGTCGGACGGATGACCCGTGGTCTGTGTGAGGAGACTTGGGAAATAAAGCCTGCTTTAAACTGTGTGTTTTTCCGAGGAAGAGCATGTATGCGTATGTATCTTGCGGTGATGGGGAAGGATGGGAAAGGGCCAAGCTACTCTGCTGGCTCAGGCTTCATTAAGAGGTGTAAACAGATCTCAGCAGGGCCCAGTGGTGCGCACACGCTCACACGTATATACGCACTGGCATGGCAAGAAGCAATGATACTCATCCCCACTAAGTCATGTGCTCTCTCTTCCACAGACACACTGGGCAGGGTCTAACGGTAGGCCCCAATCAGATGTTGGCTTCTCGGTAAGCCTTGTGTGAGCTAAAGGCTCCAAGCAGTGGCAACTCATTAAAACTGAGATCCTGGAGCAACTGTCGCGCCACTAGCAACTGGAAGCAACCTTTTCCACGCTAGGAGCAGACCAGCATCCCAGACCCAAACAGCCTGACGCATTACAGCCCACACATGCAGGGATCAGGCCCTCCCAAATAGCACGACGTATACTTGACATAACTCACCTAAACACTGCCATATGCTAAACAATGTTTGCAAAGAAATAGTGTAGAACTGTGATGTTTATGGCATTTTTAAGGGATGTATGAGATATTGGTACCATTTACATATTTTTAATTTATTGTATTAGTATAATGGATATATGTTTTATAGGTAAGATCTGTTAAGACAAAATAGTTATAGCATTTGAATATTGACCATGCATCGGTTATCGGCAATAAATTATCAGCTTAGCAGTACCGGCCAGAATTTTAATATTGTACATTCCTACATTTCCCCCAGTTTTGTGCGTATTTGCGATCAAGAAATGCTCCCTGACGGAGGGATGCTGTATCATCAGTCAGGAGCTTGGCCCAGTTTTATGTGGCTTTGGGAACCTTCTGGAGCGTTCTTTGGGGTGACTGCTCCTCCACATGGGTCACTCTGAAGCTGACCCGTATTCTAAACCGGGCTACTGGCAGCCAGCCTGCTTCCGTCTGTTGGGCATATTGGGCCGTTTAGTGGGGTGCTTGTGAAGATCAAATGGGTTAAGATGGTCCTTCTCCGTCTGTTGGGAGAAAAAGAACATCAAAAAGGTGTAAATTTCACTTCCCCACTTTTGATTAAGTCAAGCATGACAAGAAATGTAATACTCTCGAGTGGCAAAGGCTCTACACTATTGATGCAGTTACTTCTGCTTGAGAGGAGCCAGTGAGCCTGCAGGGAGTGGAGCTGAGGCTGGGCCGGGTAAAGACACGGCCAGATGGAGGGCTTTCTCTGCTTCTGAAAGGAGGCTTAAGAGCTCCCTTCCTCAATCCCTCTCTATACTGCCTGGGTGCTGTCCCAGTCCTGCTTGCCCCCCTTAACCCCACAAGCTCTCTCTCCCCTTCTTTCTCTCTTTCTTTCTCTCTCGCTCAGTAGCTTCCACCATATGGGCTTGTTTAAAAACTCCAACAGCTTGCTAAACACAAGCACAACAACACAGTATTCATAACTTGTGCTATCCAACAGAGACCTCCCCAATCTCAAACACACACAGAGGCAAACACTTGTCCTTCATAAACCTCACAACTTCAATGACATTTAACAGTTTATTAAGTTAACCTTTATATTAAGTTCTGTTACATATTCACATTAAGTTAAGTTACAGTATAATAGTTTAGAAATATATTAAAATATTGTATGTCCCATTATTCAAAAGGTAGACTTTTGCAATTTAAAAAATAAATGTTTTATTTGATTTAGACATTAATCCCCTTTCTTGAATGTCTATAAAAACCTTTACATTTATTCATGTAAATACTTTTATATAAATAAATATTTATAAAATGTATTTCATTTTTATAATTTCTATAAATTGCTAAACAGTTTGCACATTAAACAATGTATTTAATTTTTACAAAAAAGAAAACAGTTTTGCACATTAAACAAATGTTCATTCAAGATTAAATAACTTATAAGGACATGTTTAGTGTGCAGATTTTTTTAAATAATAGATATTTTGGTCTTGACACCTAATATAGCCGGGATGATTTAGTTAATTTGCATAAATAAAATCATAAGATTATATATTCAGTGCATTAGTCTGATCTCCCTAAATAGTATTATTCCTTACTACTAGTCTTTAATGACAGACCTTTCCCAAAGTGAAATTCAACCCTAGAAATAGTCGGTCCAATATTCCGAGGACTGAGGAATGGGGAGGCTTTTGAAAAGACTTAATAGAATCTTTACCCGCTCCAACAATCCACTCCCTCTGAGCTGCATTAAGTAGTTATTGTAGAGGGACAATGACCTAAATAGCTCAACATCAACTTCATTAGCCATGCGGCCAAGACCGAGAGCATTTCACGGTGGAGGCTATTGTCAGGGCTCACCCCAGGTGAGCATTAAATTGCAAATGATACTCTGAAAGGCGCGGAGAGCGAGAGAGAGAGAGATGGACTGAGAGGACAGAGAATGGTAGCGAGGATGAGAAAGCAAGTGAAAAGGCAGTGGAGAGCTTCTCTGACCGTAAAAAATCCAATCCATCACGGAATGCATTCCTCTCCTCTCCTAAGTGTCTTATTTGTAAGCAAGACCGAGCTCAACCCTGTGGGGTGAGAGAGAACAAGAGAGAGAGATAGAGAAAGAGAGAAGAGCCCCCGGAGTCTAATGACAGGCTGATAGCAATTACTTTAGTCCGTCAACAGTGGCTCCCTATCGGCACATTCCTGCTGAAAATTAGTAGACTGAGGGAAATAAGGAGTGAATTGGATTTAGGAGGAGGAGAAAAAAGAACTTTTGATTCACTCCATATAAGTATATCAAAGTCGCTCTTTAAAAAAAAAAAGAGGGAGAGAGAGAGAGCAAGAGAAAGTTGCAACGAGTGAGTGGAGGGGGGAAAAAATCTTCCTGCGTGAGTCTCCTCTGGCTTTGTTACTCTGCAAATCAATAAGCGCATCCTCCCGGCCTCACCATTTCCACTTTAATGGCTCCTCCGATCAACATGTTAATAAAAAGTCCTCTGTAGAGCGCTCAGCGAGGGCCTGGCGACTAGATGACTGACTGTAAGAGATGGCACGATTCCGGGGGTGCGTTCCCAGGCGGAACTGCGTCGTGTCACCCTGCTGGATGAGAAATTGGGCCTTTACATATTCCTTGTCACCGGCGGCTGAAGTGAAGGCACCCCAGAGGCCGGTGTTGGTTGCTGCTTGCCTGGTGGACTGGAGTAAATTAAAGCAGGGATTAGGCTGGGCTGAGATACTAGCTGACAGGCTCAGAGGATGCAGTCTGGCAGAGGGCTCTCTCCCTGCCCATATGTCTTCATGAAGCACCCCAGTGGGGGCTCACTAATGAGACCAGCACAGCACGGCAGTTTAGCTCCCAAACACCAAAGGACACACACAAAGAGCCGTCATACAGACACACACGCACATACATACACAGAAGTGACACAAATAGCCACAAAAAGCACTTTCTGCACTGAGATTTGTCAGAGATGCAGCACTAACCTGTTTCCCCTCATGGAGGAGTTCCTCAACACTCCTGTGTTTTCTTTATATGTTTATGCTTTCGGTGTGTGAAATCGCATCTGAAAAATGAACAAAAACCACAACAAATCTGACAAGCGAGACTCTCTCTCTATGAACGCTGCTGCGGAAAACTAATCCCTTTTCTCCGTGCAAGACCTATCTAGGCTCTTGATCTAGAGTTGGGGGAGGCATGGAATATACCTGTCCGCAGGCTGCTGAGAGGTGTGCTAGCTTTAGAACTATAATTACCAGCAATTACAGCATAATTACGCATGTTAGCGCTTTTAGGTTTTGCTTGCTCTTCCATGGGACGCCGTAATTAGTAAGTAGCCCCTGTTAACAGCTCTTTGAGCACGAGCGCTTGCCGGTCCCCATGCTCCTGTGGATAAATATCCTCTGGCTATGCAACATAAATATGAAACACGACTGTGACTGACGCCAAGGTTGCGATTTGCTGAAATATCAAAATATGTGAAGAGTTCATTTGCTAAAATTTTTTTTCAGAAATCACGTTTTATTATTGTTTTATTTTTGTAAAAATGGTTTTATTATTCCAAGTAGCCTAATATCAATCAAAATGCAGTTGGGTTGTTTTGATTAAGTAGCTAATAATAACCGAAATACAGGTAATTTACAACAAAGTTAATTGAAAGTGTTTTTTTTTATTATATATATATATATATATATATATATATATATATATATATATATATATATATATATATTTTTTTTTTTTTTTTTTTTTACATATTAAAAGTTTGTTTTATAGCAAAAGCAGATAACTCCAAAAGCTGTTTTTTTTTTGTTTTTTTTTTGGGGGCAAAAGCAGATAACTCCACATTTCATGTTTTAGAGTTAAAAAAAAAAAAAAAATTGTAATCTCCTCAGATGACAATGTAGATGCCTGACAAAGGTTGTTGTTGTTGTGATCATAGACTGTATGGATGTGATTGCACGCAATACTCACCATTGTAACGCGCTGCTTGTGCAAGGTTCCGTGAGTTTCTGTCTTTTCAAAGTGAAAGTAGACTTGTCACCTGACCTGAATACAGCGCGCTGATTCGCTAAAATGGATTTATAAGCTTCTGTTCAAAAACAACAAAGGCGCTTGTCGGCTTTTGCAGTAAAAAGTGAACTCGCGATGCCTTGAAAGTGGACAATACCGGCTTTTTTGACAAAACGTGTTTAGTGTTCAGATCGCGCTATATGTGGTGAATAATGCACGGCAATCAGCTCTTTTTTTTTTTTTTTTTTTTTTTTTTAAAGTGGCGTTTATCGGTTTTTGCAAATGAACTCTTCATATGGAATGTGTCGAATGAGATTTTGTTTCTTCTGTCCTTGCTTGAAGAAAAAAAAAACTAACTTTTAATACTTATGAAAAAGGAGAAAGTTTTGATTTGCCTTATTTGTCTGTGGATGTTTCTTGTCCTTTGTGGAAAGCTTCAACTCCTTCATAACCTTTAAAATCCACATCCTATTATGTAACATTCAACTTAAAATGAAATGGGAGCATAAAAGTGAAAATAAATTCCATCAAGTGGGATAGGAGTCATGAAATAGAGGAGCACAGAATGATTGTCCTGCACTCTGACGGTAAGCCTCAGCACCGCTCAACCACAGAGCCATTAAAAAAGCCATCAATCCACCACACTCTCAATGAGGACAACCGTGAGATGAGTGGAGACAGACCTGTGTGAAAAGAACACAATTTAAAGATGTTTAAGTATTAATGTGTTTTGCTGCCCAATACTTCTTTTGAATGGGAATCTTTAGCACTATTATGAGTGCAAGAAGTTTTGTAGATGGTGACATATATCATTATTCAGCCACCTTCAGCCATTTCTTTACTACTAAAGGGATATTTTACCCCCAAATTACATTTTTGTCATCATTTATCCCCCCTCATGTCATTCCAAAACTCTTTCTTTTCTGTGGAATGCAAAATGTTATGGTCAAACAGTAGTGGAACAACATGAGGATGAGTAAATGACAGGAATTTCCTATTTTTGGTGAACCATCCCAAACTAGAGAAATATACACAATGTGGATGAATAATTACATGCTACCATCTGCAAAACTTTTCTGCACTCATACCAGTGTTAAATAGTACCATTCAGAAGAAATATTGGGAGGCAAAACATACATCTTTGAACTGAGGGTGAGTAAATGACAATTCTGAGTGAACACAAGATTATTATGAATATTTATTGTTGGTTTTAATAAATGCATATATTTTAACAATCATACATATGAAAACTTCAACAACAGTGGCAAGAATGGCAGCCATTTAAAAACAATATTTTAATGAATAACGAATTCTGGTCATTTTTCAGTCTCTGAATTGTACCGTGCCAAGCTATCCATAATTAAATCATCAGAGCAATGCGCACTGAGATCCCAGAGAGGGCACAGTGCAAAAGTTTATGTTCCCAGGACATGCAGGAGAGTGAGAACGAGAAAAGTGAGCAAAAGCGAACGAGCGCAAGGATGAAAGGATGATCAGCGCGCCTGCCGCATAGATTTTCCTCCGCAGAGTGGATTACAGACACCTACTTCCAGCTTAGGGTGGAGTTTTTGAAGTTTGGGCTGGGAGGGAAGAGATGCCTTTGGCAGAGTCCTGTTTGATTCTGGTGGGAGCTTGCCACTAATCCCACCCTCCGCACACACACACATGCAAACAGCAGCGTTCTCACCTTCCGCCTGATCCACTGCACTAACTCCTCCCGGCGGTCGAGGGATCGTTATCCTTGCATCCCTCGCTCCATCCATTTGCAGGAGCGAGAGATGCAGATGTTGGGGTGTTCTCTTCTCCTGTTCATTAATTTCCCTAAGCAGATTAGTGGATATGTGTTTGTTGTTGTTGAAGCTATCTGATTTGCCTAAGCCCTTTGTTTTTTCATGTGGTTTACACTTTAAAGCCCCCCTCTTTTTCACAATCAGCCTCTCTGATGGGGGATAAAATGAACCTACTGGCAGAAAAGCAGGGAACAGCAGAGGCATACACAAACACACACTCACACTGGTCGCTGGGACCGTAAAGAGGGGGGAAATGTGGGGGTGACCCCTTTCTGTGAGTTCAGACGTGCCAAGAAGCAGACGAGCAGCACTGCGTGATGTGCGTGACGATCTGCTGGGGCTCAGGGCTGAAGACGAGATAACAGCCCGCGTCAACATGCGCTCTGCGGGGTGAGCGGCCAGTGGCGCCTCTCCCAGAGTCCGATCCTGCCTTACAGGATACTGAACACTGACAATAGTGTATGACTGCCAGTTTCTCGGCAAAGTGCCACACTGAAAAATGAACCATCAAAACGATGTGGTCAGTTGGCAGGCCATCGCAGGGTACCTTGTGAAAATGACAGTTCTTTTAACGTTCAGCCACCGGATGGGAATTCGCCAGTGATGACCAATTGGGTGCCCAGAGGTCGCGTCGTCTTCTCCCCGAAATGTCTCATTAGAGAGATGAACAGCGAGCGAGTCCCATCCAACAGGCTGCTGGCAGAGGCCGCGCTGCCGCGATTCAACTGGACGCCCCGCGCACATCATTATCAACTATCTGCGACAGTCAGTCCGGAATTACGCAATTAATCCCGCTTTTCATATGCCGTGGACGGAGAGTGATCCAGTGTGTTCTGTGTAAATGAGCTGTCATGCTCTATAGCCGAGGACGGAGGAGAGTATATTTCACACAGAGCTTGATCTGAACACACTGTACAGGTAATACTGACAGAAGACACATTACATCACAGGGCTGTGTCAGATGCACGACAACAGTTGTGGGCTATGCTTTTGTTTTTAATAATAATAATATAATAATAATAATAATAATAATAATAATGTAATATATCTGCTTAAATATAAACAAAACATCAAGGTTACAAAGTTAGATCAGAACCAGAACTGTTGTCACTATCATGTATAATGTAATAATAATAATAATAATAATAATAATAATAATAATAATAATACTAACAACAATAATAATAATAATAATAAAGAAACTATATTAATTCTTATTTAAATAATAAAATAAGAAATTACTAACTCATATATTATTAATAATAATAATAATAATAACAAAATAATAATAATAATAATGACATATTCTAAACAAACAAACAATTAATTCTTATTGAAATCATAATAAAAGAAGAAACTATTAACTATTATTTTGATGATAATAATAATAATAATAATAATAATAATAATAATAATAATAATAATAATAATAATAATAATAATGGCCTGTTCTAAACAAATAAATAAATAAATCTGTCCGTTTCAGCTGAGTATAGACTGGGTATGCCCACATATAAAGATGCTTTTATATCTATGTTCTTTGTCATGTTTGTGTGCCAAACATAAACAAAACATTAAGGTTACAAAGTTAGATCAGAATCCAGAACTGTTGTCACTACTATAATAATAATAATAATAATAATAATAATAATAAAAGAAGAAACTGTATTAATTCTTATTTAAATAATAATGAAAGAAGAAACTATTAACTCTTATTTTAATAATAATAATAATAATAATAATAATAATTGCCTATTCTAAACAAACAAGCAAATAAATAAATAAACACATAAAAAACAGTCAGTTTCAGCTGAGTATATACTGGGTATGCCCACAAATAAAGATGCATTTATATCTATGTTCTTTGTCATGTTTGAGTGTCAGAGTTAATAAATGTATCTTTTATGAAATATGTCTTTATTTGCGTCTGGCTGTTGTTGCTGTTCTCTGTTATCTTTCCCTCCTGTCTCTCATGTTATGAAGGGCCTCCAGGGGCCTAGTGGGAATGAGTGTCTTTCTGGACTTGCAAGGTGACACTATGAAGTCTGTGTGTGTGTGTGTGTGTGTGTGTGTTTTACTACAGGCACTGGTCACAGCCTCTTTGCCTGGTTAACCCTGCTGCTATATAAATTCAGTAAACTTCATGGAAATTGAATAAGTGACACCGCTTTGTGTTTGCCTGGTGAGCTCGCCGCCATGCCCAAAGCTGAGAGGCATATTTGTGATGTTTTCCCCTCTCCCAGTCCTCCTTGTCCCCCACATCTTCTTCAACTCTTTTGCTCTTTCTTTCTTTTTCAGTTTTTGGAGTGGTGGGGAGGTCCCTCTTAGCGCAGCTATAGAAGTCACAGAGGCCGTATTGACCCCCAGGTTACTTCTGTTTAAGCCAATACAGACTAAGCACATTCTTAGGGGGCATGATATCAGGGGGGGTCTGTCTTTTTCTTTTCCTCTTTTCCTCTGTCTCTCACTCCCTTTACTTCAAATATCGTGCCTACAGAAAACATTCGGTTAAAAGGACAGTTATATTCATTTGAAATTTCTTTTTCCCTAGTCCCTCCTTTACGCTCTCCCTCTGCCTCTCCATCGCTTTCATCTTCCACGCTGGTTTCTCCTCTTCTGCACCATACCGTGCACATCTCTGCCATGACAACTAAATAGGCCCCCTAATACCACTTCATAAAGGATGGAGGTATCCCCTAGGCAAGTCCTTGTAAATTAAACCCATAAACGGTGCCCTGACTCAGGGCTTAAAGACTCAAACCTCTCACTCAAGTGACAGCGCCAGTTCCACAGTCCACACTAAAGCACACCTCAACAAGGTGTAATTTATAGACATGTCTTACAGTGAGAAATAAATGTATCACTACATTAGGAGGGCTGGGACTGTGAATAGATGGATGTGTGAGGGTCAGATTTTGCCCACAATATGAGGACCAATTGTCCCTATGAGGATGATAAAACCTGAAATCACCTACACTGTGGAGAGATGCCAGTGGATTCTATGAGGAAAAGGACATGATAAACATATTAAGTAATGATTATAAGAATATTCTGGGTTCAATACAAGGTAATCAGTATTACAAGATTCAAGAATGATAATCATATCATACAAGATGAATTACAAATTACAAGACTTAAACAAGTTGACATGATTTTAATGTGAAAAAAACGTTACTAACCTTTTCTGTATAGTTATATAAAATTTTACAGTTACACCTAAACACCTAAATCCCTGAAACATTCAGAAAAATGTTAACAACTTTACTTTCAAATAATAATTTGTTCCCCCTTTTTAAATTACTCACCATTCATTTGCTTAAAATTTTGTCATATATGTATGTATATATTTATTTATTTTATAACAAATAAGTGCCTATGTGTAAGGGTGAATTAAACTGATCAAAAGTGACAATAAATATATTTATAATGTTACGAAAGATTTCAAATAAAAGCTGATCTTTTGAACCCATTCATCAAGAATTCTGAAAAAAAATAAATAAATACTACGTTTTCCACAAAAATATTAAACAATACAATTTTAACATTGATAATAAGAAAAAAAAAAATCTTGAGCAGAGAAACAGCATATAAGAAGGATATGACATTGAAGACTAATAATAAATGATAATAATAAATAAATAAATTAATTAATTAATAATAATAATAATAATAAGTTACTAATAATTAATAATAAATTAATAATAATAATAATAATAATAAGCAATAATAAATTATAATAAATATTTAAAATATATTAAAATAGAAAACAGTTGCTGTAAATGTTAATAATATTTATATTACTACTTATATATACTTATATATAAGTACTGAACCCAAGCAGTTGATGCACAAGTATTTTATTTCATTTATTTATTTATTTATTTATTTATTATAATTTTTTGAATGAATGAATTAATGAGCTTAACTTGCAGTGACCCCAGAATGTTCTTTAAATTAACATTTAATAATGCAAAAATGTTTGGACTGGGGACAGAAACATCATTTTCTCATTATGAAAAACAATACAAGTCAAAGGAAAGACTCCATCATGATAGAAAAACAAATGTGTATGAGTGTGTGTTTGACGAGCTGTCTACAAACGGCAGAGAGAGAGAGAAAAGAGACAGATTACATGCATCAGAGCACATAAACACACTAAAAGTTTGTCCTGGTCTTTTATTCACCATGATCTTATTTTAACATGGGACAGAGTGAACCCGCAGTCCTACAGCATAATGGCACTAACACAGCACAATCCATCTGTGGTTAAACATTTCTTTATGAGTTTGACTAGTCACCAGCTCACCTCCTCAGTCAGGCTCTCTGAAGAGTGACAAATCAGATAAATAAAGATGAGTAGCCTATTCTGCAGGGGTTTCCTGACAGTTTGAGTGATAAGATGTTTACTCACATGTTTATTTGCTAGGGTTGCTTATCACCCAGAGCACTACAGTTGGCAGGTGAAGACACCTATTGCTCGGTGATGACAGCGTAGATGTAACAGAGGGAAGGAGAAATCACAGAGAGAGATAAGACATATCTTTCCCCATCTCTGTCTCTCTCTGCCTCACATACTCTTTATATGTGATGAGGATTTCTGGCAGATGAATCTAGGCTGTGTAGAAGAATAATCTATTCATTTGAAGGGTCACATTTTCATTCTACGTCCATCAAGTGGGGAAAAAATGCTGTGTGCTTTGCGAGTGGAGAAACATGCTAGCGTGTCTGCACACATTGTAACCGGTTTTGATCTCGTGGGGGATGTTTGGCTTTGTAATTTCACCCTTGAAATGTGTGATTACAAACGGGACAACTTTTTTAATTTTCTCTTTTGTCTGGATCCTGCAGCCTGCCAGTCCACTCCCCTTGCAAGGCCTTTTAATCAATCACACAGATAATCAAACGTCACTGGCTATCTGCCCCATGTAATTACTTTTGCAATTAAAAATCAATCTCCAGTCACCTCCTCTAATTAGAAGGATGGCTGTATCCCCATCTAGATTGATTTTATAATACATATTGACTTCAAATGCTATAATAAGGCCATATTCTCCTGTTTTGATGCTGTGGGTATAGAAACACAAAGCAGCGCAGGCCAGACAGCAGCTCATAGACTTGCATAGAGTCACTTAGTACTGTTCTAACTAAAAAGGTCTCAGGAGTTTCAGCCTGATGATAAGCCACAAGAACAAAAAAAAAAAAAAAAAAAAAGTAACAGAGGTTAAAAAAAGAAAGCAAGGAAGGAAGAGCATAACAACCCAGTTATATAATTGACCGTCTTGATTATATTACAAGGTACAACACTGTAGACACAGTATTTTTTTTTTTTTTTTTTCCAAATGTGTCACTCACCTCCATCAACCTCCTACTTTTTTTTTTTCCCATGTCTGGACCTGAAGGATCTTCTGTCTGTTCACCAGGACCTTCAGGTGGCAGAGCTTGCCTTTTCACTGGGTGAATGCTTCAAAAAGTGGATGAATTAATCTTAAAAAAATATAAATATTTAAATAATATCCATTAAATAATAAATATGCAAATAGTACATATGGAAAATAGTATAAAATTATTGACGGATTATTTATTTATTTGTTTAGCTAAAGCTAATAGTTTAAATAACAACAATACCTCCACCTAAATAATCTTCTCCATCTTTTCTGTAAGAATAAGTTGTGCTCTGGTTGCTGGAAAATTCCACGTATTTGTAGTGTTGTCCTGAAGCAGAAGAAAGCTTTTTTCCTCCAATGTCACTGCGTTAGCTCCATCAGCAACTCCTATATGGATGTACAGACAGTTGCTTCTTATAAGAGTCTTTTATCCATATTGATCATAGATTTTTGGAACAACAACAATGTACATTCATAAAAACATAGAGGTACTATTGCAGGCAGGTGCTCTCGGCAACACCAGGAGTCACCCCTGGGCTAAAACAATTCTTCACAGATTACCAAAACATGTCTGCAGATGGTTTGTTTGTCCAGAGGCACTGTGAATATCTAATCAGAAATATTATTGATGGCTACCAGTGGACAAACCTGAACAAACAGCTACTAAAGTGCAGTAGTACTAAATCATCCACCTACTATAGCAGTCCTCTGTAAAAAAGGTTTTGGAAGACACAGAGCTGCTGTGAAGCATTAAACTGGGCCAATCTGTCCATTCATGAGGTAAATATGGAATGTTACAATTAGTCATATAGTGAACTAGTGTGTCACAGCAAGACCCTCTCTCTTCTAGCCCAGCTAAAGTGGCCTACTCAAGGCTTCTCTGGGGTAATAAGAGCAGTGCTTATCGGGCCTGCCCTCCAGCCAGCTCCTCATTGCAGGCAGAAAAAGCCTGGCCTCAGCCCAGCAGCTATTAATCACTCCAGAGAGGCTCCTGTCAGAGCCAGCCCCTCCCCGACTGATAACACTGCCCAGCCCAATTTAACCTGATGGAAATGTGATTTCTCTTTTCCTCTAGTATTGAAACAATGTAGAAGGCTGAGAGAGAGAGAGCAAAAGAAAGAGAGAGAGAGAGAGAGAGAGCGACAGACAGACAGAGTGCAATAGAGAGTCAGAGAAAAGGAGCACACCTAATGTTAAGTTCAAAATAAGCCTATGGTAATTATTACTGTTGTCTTATGATCTCTGCTGAGTTACATAACTTGCTTCAGCTTCTTTGAGAATTCAAAGCTCTGCTATTTATCTCCACACATGCTTTAGTGAGATGTAAGAAGATTTCTTGGAATCAGACCGAGAATTTAATTAAAAAGTTAATTAAAATTGTATTAATATTTCATAATATTACTGTTTGTACTGCGTTAATCAAATAAATGCAGCTTTGGTAAGCACTTTTAAAAACAAAAATTTTAATTATTCCAAACTTCTGACCGCTAGTGGAAGTGATGACCACCTATTATAGAGCTATTATTGAGAAAAAAAGGGGGTCATACAAAAAGTCCATCTTTGCAATAATGAATTTTTACGAAGGGTGAATATTTAAATGTAGTACTCACTCCTGCCCAACAAAAATATTCAAAAGTGGAAGTGTTCTTACTCTTGCAGAGGTCATGACCCTTATTGCTTGCAAGGCTCGACCTCTGGGTTCGGGATTTTGCCCTCTGGCCAGACTCAGGAATGTCCCTCTCGCTTTAAAGCCCATTTCCAAAGCTGCTTTATTTGCGGATCGGGTGTCACGTACAAATAAGCATGATGATTCAACACAGTCACCTACGATAACAGAACGAGCGACACAATCACCCCAGGCACAGAGAGAGGCACAGAGAGAGGGAGAGAGAGAGAGAGAGATGAAAGAAATACCACTCCCTCAGTCAAGCTAAGGATTCTTATCGTCTGAGTGGCTGAGAAGGCCAGACCCTGCGGCAGGTTCAAAGCCTGCCCCCTCCTCTCCCCCAGCCCCTTTCTCTCTCCCTCGCTTTCTTCCTTTCTTTTAGCTGCTAGTGGGCCGATAATTCAGTCAAAACTCACTCAATCCAGACGACTATTAGAGTGAAAATGATATCTCTTAACCTGGCCCCAAGTGGACCCTTTGAGAAACGGACACATTTCTAAAGAGTGCTGATTGCTTGTTTTCTTTTGATGTTCAAGTTGATGGGGTTTAAACCACAGACACATATTTCACCTCAGGCCACTGGACTCTACAATACAGGACAAAATAATACAAATTAAATCATCTGACAATATTGCAAATTTAATTAACCACCAAAACATTTACGGTCATAATTGTACATGTCAACTCCACCTAAGTACAAGGTGGAACATTATTGATTTTGAAGGTATTCTTAGTTTTTGTCCAAACTCTTTACCTCACATGTCTTTATTGAGGGAATATTTGGCAAGAGTGAGCACATTCCTGACATATAGTCAATACTCAATATAGTGCTTGGTGCCCTAAAGCAGGAAGTCGACTCTTGTGTATAAGTATATAGTGTAGGTCAAAGAGAGCCACTGAAGCCCTACTGCAATCATGACCCCCTCAATAACAAGACTCAACTTCTCACATATTCCCCTGGGAAACAAACTGCTGAAGGTTATATAGTGTAACCGATTACCTTTCACACATACACACACACACACATACTCATACAAACCAAAGAGATTTACAGATATTACACATTTACACAGACATGACTTTGTCAGTCTGGACAGATTCTTAAAAAAGCACAAACTGCCTTACACACATCCACTCTCTCTTTTCATTTTTCCCTGAAAATGAGCATAGCACATTACCAAAGATGCAGCTCGTGCAGAAATCTAGGCAGACATGTCATACCATGCGTTTCATCCTTTAGTAAAACTGCATCGTGAGGTCACTGCTTAAATAATTAGACGATTGTGGAGACAGATGAAAGGTAGATTGGAAGTGACTGCGCGAGCAGGATAATGTTTCTCTAATCAGTTTGGTCTGAGAAAATGCAGATTGTGAAATTTTCCAGCTACTTCCTTAGAAAAACGCATTTCACTTTTGATTATGGCTGATTAAAAGGAGAAGGGGTAGAGACAGAGCCCTGGGCCAGAGGTTTAGAGAGCATACACACACACATACACACTTGCCCAGTAAATTGTACTAGAAAATGTATTCCCTGGATAAATATGAATGGCCCTGAATTGTAATAATTGGTGTAAGTTTTTACAACTGAGTAAATCACAATGATTTTTCCAAAATGTAAATATTTATAAAAACTACAGTGTCCCAAATATGTAGCAAATTATTTTTTCCCCACAACATACTGTATTGTCTTATTTTGACAGGATGTTTGTGTCCACATAAAAGGTCTTAACAAGTGAGATTTTTATTTATTTATTTATTAAATCTCTAATGAGATGATATTCATATTGATTCATATTTTAATATTGTTTTTAAAATGTAACTTTGCGTTGGCAAAGCTGAAATTTCAGCAGCCATTTCTCAAATCTTCAGTCTCAATGATGCTTCAAAAATCATTCTAATACACTGATTTGGCGCTCTAAAAAAAAAAAAAAATCAAAACTGCTTAATATATTTGTGCAAACTCTGATGATTTTTCAGGTTTCATTGATGAAAATAAAGTTCAAAAGAACTATTTATTTATTTATTTATTGTTTGTTTGTTTGTTTGTTTGTAACAGTATAAAAGTCTTTACTTTCACCTTTGATCAAATTCATGCATCCTTGCTGAAAAAAAATTAATAATTTCTTTCAAAACAAATTTTAAAGACCACAAACTTTTGATGGTAGTGTAGTACAGTACAGTATATTGTGTATGTAAACTGTCAACATTGTGTTTATATATATATATATATGAAATCATTAAAATAGCATTTTATATTTCTTTCATATAGTATATACACAAGCTGTCAATAGTGTTTTAAAATTACAAGGAATGGCTGATGTCACAAATACTGTCATTTAGCAGATAATAATCCCAGATGTCATTTGTCAATGACGCAGAGAATGAGCCTGGATCAGTTTAGCCACGCTACATAGTATCTTTAAACAGTACTCTTTTTTATTCTGTATTCTTTAGAAGAATAAATACTTGCTAAATTGACACATCTGGAGAGAAAAATCATTCTGTGCTTCCAAACTCTTTAGTTTCTTGGACCATTTCAGTAAAGAGCTTGTAAGAATTACAAGAGGAACACAGTGTCCAGTAAAGCTGTTCTTGGGTTATGCTAGCTAATAGCGTTTGAGCTACGGCATTACTGGCCTTTAAACACAGAGCAGATGTGCGACGTCAAGCATAGTCTGATCAAAGAAAGCAGAATGGGACAGATACATCATCAAATGATGATGAATGGCTCTCTGCTGAATTGTAAGGAGTGTACAAATGTATCGAAATGCAAGAGAGAAAGAAAGAAAGAAAGAAAGAAAGAAAGAAAGAAAGAAAGAAAGAAAGAAAGAAAGAAAGAGACATAGTTAGATGCACATGCCAGGAACAGGAACAAGAGACAAATCTTAAACTTCGTCGGGATGATTCTGAGCAGGAGCTGATGCAATTAAGTTCCTGCAGAGAGGATCTAACTTTTGGACAATGTGTAATTGATTTCTCTTACAGATCAGACATCAGTAGCCTGAGTCCCAGGGCGCATCTACATAGTACCTCATACTAACTCAACATTTTCACATCCACTCACGAATGCTAATGCAGACCAGGACAGCAGTTTGCCCAGGCAACCGGATGACATCATCACGGAACATATTTCTTACCTTTATCTTTTAAGCGATGTGTTATCCATGTGTTGGCTGATGCTGGAAAAGATCAAAGGCATAACTGTGTTCCGGCGAAAAGGGAAAATTGAAACATGACTTCTCAGCAAAGAAATAATACGTTTATTTGAAGATGAATTGCCTTACATGTCTGACCCAAACACTTTCAGGGATACAGCTGAACTTTTCCCAACACTTTTAGGTTGTTGTTGAGAAAATTATGCTTTAAAATTTTTAAGATGCTTGATGACGCCTGTTCTTCTCTCACAGGCACGTCTCATTTTCCCATACTGTAGATGGGTTGGTCGTGAGTGTCACGGTTGGATTAGAAGCAGACAGTAGGACACATGTTTGTGCGCTCGGTAACGAACTGTGACCACGCCACATCTCTCGCGCTTTCTCTCTCGAGGTTGGCCCTGCCCTCTCACCAGGGCCGTTACAGGGCCAGGCAGCAGGGGGGCGCTGTGATAATTTGATGTGAACTGGCTTGATAAATCACCCCTCCATTACTCTGTCTTTAGTATCTGTTTATGCCTCTACAAATTGAAACCCCACTGGCACAGCCCTGCCTGGCTGCGGCTCTCCGGCCTCTTCTCGATTAGTTCAAGGTGGGGGGAGAGTTTGGCCAGGCTGCTCCCTCCTCCTCCTCCCCTTTCTGTTTTGTCTGTTCCTGCTGAGGCAAAGAGGAGTAGACATGTGTAAGCAATAAGACCGAAGGGTCTGTGTCTACCACAGGCTGAGTGGGAGGAATGCAGAACCAAACTATAAAATAATAATGTAAGGATGGAGGCGAGTGGGCCATCTGCCCGCCGTTGACCCGAGATTGGCTGTGAAAGCACGGACGGCTCACCTGCAAACGGAGCGGCTTGTTCGCTTCAACCTGGCATCACTTCAAAGAACAGAACTGTAGAAGCCAAAGGGCATCTTGACCTGGGTGCTAAGCTCCCTCTAAGCCTCTTAATGCTGGAGGGAGGTGAAAAGCGAATGTGCACAAGAGAGGGAACAGAGTAAGAATCGCAGTAAGGTTCAACCTGAGATACACAAAGTCAGAGGAAGTGACAGAAATGAATGTGGACAGTAAATATGGCTTCAGAAAAGTCAGGGGAGATAACGTGCATTGCTCATGTACGGTTATCACGCACAAGGGCCTCTTTTATGTACGACTACTAAAATCAACATCCCCTAAGCCTTTTTAAACCAGGTTTTCATAATCACTAAAAATAAACTACAATCAGTATGCAAAGACAGACAGTTTAAGTCCTGAGGCATTTATCTGCCTTTAAACATTTTTCTTTAGAAGCTACTGACTTATCAGCGGCTTGTCAACACGCTGACACCATTCTTTCAAATGAGACACAGGAGCACTGATCACAGCCTACAGCAGCTCTGTCTGCTCAGGAGAAGTCAGATTTGATCAAAAGGCCATTTCGGCACGCCAAATCCTTCCGCAAATAAGCAGCAACCATCAGACACTCTCGCTCAACCCAGCTGCAAACATGCAGACTATGACTAAAATAAGAGAAGAGGATGAGAAGCAGCTTTAGGTAAATCCCACAATGTAAAGTAGTCGTGTACTGTCATTTGCAACCCATTTTACTTACAAACTGTGGCGCATTTACAGAAGAAACAAGATATTAGATGCTGAAAAAAATGTAATGCGGGACTTGATTTGAACCCTTTGGGAAGTGATTTGGCATTGAAATTTTATGTTTTTGTGTATGTGTAAAGAAAAGTAATTTTAGAAAACATATTTTGTATTTAAAACTATGTGATGTAATGAAAGATGTGACCGATTTTTTAGTCCATATTGTGTCATCTTAGTGAATGTTTGGAGAGACTAAAAAAAAATCATTTTAGAGCAAGAACAATCTCTCAAAACAGAGAGAGAGAGAGAGAGAGAGAGAGAGAGAGAGAGAGAGAGAGAGAGAGAGCAAATTTTCAAAAGCTAAATGATCTTCTTGAAGGAAACAGACATATCCCAGAATGCAATGGGACAGGAAATACCCACAGAGAATGGTGGACTCCCCCTGGGTCCACATTAGAGGAATACATGAAATGAATAGTGACATCATGTTGCTTGGTCAACAAATGCGAGTGATTGATGAGGACAAGCGGTCAGAATGATGGCCAGTTGTTGGTTTTCCCTGGGAGCTGCTATTTCCCTCCCATCCCAACTTCCACCCTGTGAAAGGGATATTACTGATCCCACTCTTTCTCCCTCTTTCCATCTCTCGCTTGCAGACCTCTAGTGGGGATACAATCTTTCATTCTGCCCTGCTGTCCACTCTTCTTTGTAGGCTCGCCTTGGTCTGTTTCTGATCTAAAGTTTGCCCATATATGGGCTGAAAGAATTTTTTGACCATGAAATATTGATTTGTTGAACAAAAAGCGATGTCGCTAACATCCTGAGGGATTTGATTAACGACCCTTCTATGGTCTAGTATGGCAAAAACATATTGTGACTGCTCCCACATGAAATCCCATGTTGTAATATTTTATTTACCCGCTGTAATCATCAAATACAGATCTGTTATGAAGAACAGACAGTTCCACAGACAAACTACTAATGAAATTTGAGAAAGTAAGCGAGTAAAGAAAAGTCAGTTGGTTGTAAAACCACTGGATACTGTTTAGAATCAGTAAATCTTTCTTAATGAGAAAGGGACAGACTCCTCCAGATCACATGATGCAGGTCATGTGATCAGGGTGCTATGTTTTGATAGGGAGATGTGAGCATGAGGAGAGGAGACCACAAACTGGGCAACCATCTGCCACATGCCAGCAGACTGAAGAGGCATCCAGACCTGGAATCAGAGGAGGATGTGGTGAAAAAACATGAGACATGAACAAAAACATTGGTGTAAAAGAACAAAAGATGAAAGAGGGAAGAAGGGAGAGAAAAAGAAAGGCACAGTGTTTATTGCCACCATCTTCTCTTTATTCTTCGCTCTCAATCACTCCTAGTGCAGGGTAAAAGAGATGTGTCAACTCCCATCAGCTCCGGCTGAAGAAGAAAAGGGAAAACAGGGCCTTGGTTTGAAGTTCAAGGGTTGAGTTATTGCTCAGGTTGTGTAAACAATAGCCATATGCTGTCATGTTATTGTACATCAGTGGGTAAAGGATGTCTTCAGATGTTATTTCATGGAGAAATAATGGAAAGCTAACAACACACACTCTCTCACATGCTGCGTTCTTGAAACGTGAAGGAGGATGACTAGTGGTAGTGGTCCTCAAGTGGAAGACTCTCTGCTCTTGGCTTTGACATGAAAGCGGTTTCTTGAAGCGCATATGCAAATACACAGAGCACTGCAAAGTATCCCGCTTGTGAAAAGCCTGTGAGAAACACCATGCCTGGCTCAACCTGTTCTTGAACCTGCTAACTTTTGTGTCACGTGCATGAACTAGCATGTTTTTGAAATATGGCATGGAATGCAGGCACCATGACCATGACACGCACACAAACATTGAGGGTATTTTGAGGTCATGGATTGTTGGTCTACTGTAAAAGGAGGGGGGAAAAGGATGAGAGTCATTAACCCTGAATCGAGGGAGAGGCGTGTGAGACAGACGAAGAATAAGAATGAAACAGAAAATGAGGGCCAGATTAGCCTTTTCTCCGGGGGGCACGCACACAGTCTCGGGCAAGGATAAAAGGGCTTATTAATAGTTTCTGCTTTTACATGCCCTGAGTGGATGTTTATGTTGGAATTTTCTGGTTATGTGTGAACAGCTAACAACTGTAAACAGTGCCATTCAACTCTCATTTCCCTTACCTCACTGATATTGTTTCAAGTCCGCGCTGAGGCGACCACAGTTTGAAAACATCATTTGGGTATTTATCTTTAAAGTGGTTTCACAGTGAGGGTTCCCTAGGGGAGATAATCAAGACAACACACAGGGTCCTTCTTTCTCTGACTTTTTGTGCCACAAATTTACTTTCTGTAAACACACACACACACACACACACACACACACACATACTGGTAGAAATAGAGAGACAGAGTGTGTATGAATGAATGTACAAATGCCTGCTTTCTAATGCAGAGGGTGGTCAAAATTATCAAAATAATAATAAAGCAATCACAAAATTAAGTTTTTCTTTGTAATTTATTGTATCAGCTGATGTTGAGTATTTTACATTTAAATTACTTTGCCATCACCTAACACTTACTTAAAGTTAATATTTAAAAACACCAATAATTCATTAACACTGGAATCATTAGCTAATCTCATAATGAATATTACTTTTTTTCTATACTGTACATTATAACATGATGCCTAAATTCATAGTCTTAAGCGTGTACTTTTTTATGTCTTTAGAAAAACTGTATAGATTTTTAATATTGGCATTTATAACATTATAAATTATAATATTAACTATTTATCAGTTGTCTGTCATAATTTAATTAAAATATCAGTTTATCAGTATAGGCCAAAATTTTTAAACTGGTGCTTCTCTAGGTAAATTAATCATGTAAGACAAAAGTAAACAAAAAATACACATTAAATATTATTTGGAAACAATGACTGGTCATATAATTGTCTATTTTATGCTATTTGTCTTTTCTTTTTTTTTTAACAAATGGACTTCATACAGCTTTTTGAAAGTCAAAAAGTCAGAGCTGTTTCTCTGTTCACTTGAGCTATTTTTGAACAGCAGGGAATAATACTGTACACGTTTGTGTGTGTGTGTGCAGGGTTTTTACATGCACGCACACACACACACACACATACTTGTCCAGCCCTTGCTGCTTTTTATTGTACAGATATAAAATTAACAGCTGTCAGGAGCTGAGATGGTGAGTCAGTATGTGCCTCAAACACACATTTCCAATCACAGGTCAGCTGTATGCTCCAATAAAACTTTACAGGGAAGCTTAAAGAAGCGCTGCCACTTTACAAGAAACAAACTTTCCTAATTAATCATCAAATTAATAACCTCAGGTCATTTACCACCACACCAGCCGGGTGCAAGTTCCTATTAAAACTAAAACCTGCAACGGCGGCCTAATGGCCATCGACATAAATCAATGAAAAGCTGCAGTGAAATTTTCCCTCGCTGAGTTGACTAATAGGAGAACTGTAAAAAGCACAATGCACGCCCAAGGAGAAGTGACCTAGCTGCGGCGTTAAACTTTTATACAGCCCTACTGTGCTACATTTAAAACCACATCAAATGGTGAAAACGTGCAAAAAAAAAAAAAGGAAAAAAAAGAAAGGCAGGTGAGATGACATTCAGAACAGCTCCAAGGCCTGTGAGCGTGTAGCCCAGGTGGGGGCAATTTCAAATGCACGAATGTGTGTGTTTTAGGGCCTAGTTATGTGTTGGACATGAGGAACAGTGTGTTAACAGTTCGGTTGACAAGCTTCTGTCTGACCTGGGTGGAACACAGGTGGCAGAAAACTACAGTGTGAAACCTCTTGCCAGGCTTGCTCTCTAAGAGATTAATGACACAAAGGATTTGTCCCATCAGTCTTCAAAAGGCGAGTAAAGGTATGTGTGGAATTCTTGATCCCGGCCTATTTATAGTGGAAGTGATAGAAGAAGAGTTGGGGACATTTGTGAAGCTGTCATCATAGCTGGAATTCTTCCTCTGAGCTGATGAAAGAGCAGGAAAGAGAGGACACTGGGCTGCACGAGGGGTGATGGGGCTCGCTCACTCGCTGCCAGGACGGGCAGCTGGCTCTCGTCTACAAAGGGAACTGTGGTGGCCATTTTTAGAAGTCTCTTTGAAATGACAAAACAAGCCCAAACAGTAAAGAATGAAGAAAAGACCGAATGAGAAAAAAGAGGAGTGTCTTGAAGAGCCAGAATAAGCCTTTTGCGCAAAGAGAAAGAAAGAAGGTAAACAGAGAGAACCTGTTTCAAGGGCTAATGGGCTTTCATTTCGGCCCGTGTGTTACCAACAGTACAGATTAGAGCTCGGTTTCACAGATTAACTAAAGGAGGTTTTCTCACTCTAAAGACCCTCAGAGGATATGCTGTGTTTTATGTACTATATCGCAGAGGGATATACATAGACTTGTGTGTGTATATGTGTGTATTAAATGACGGTCAATGATTCCCTCAGTGTGTTACAGGTACCCTTATACGTGTGTCTGTGTGTTTGTGTGTACTGAGGTGTTGACCTTCCGTTAATTAAAACCGGCCCGCTGAACTCCAGGGACAGAGCAGCTAAACAGCACAAGTCACAGTGCTAATACTGGGCAATTAAACAGGGAGGCATGTGAGCATATGAAACATAGAGAGAAGTAATTAACATGCTACCAAAACACTATGGAAACCCTCATGGAAATCAGAGAGAGATGATCAATCTACTTCATTTCTAGCGTGATGTATTTAGACAAATATGAATGGACAGATTTTGTTTTTCACTGTGATGGAACTGTTAAAGACTCTTAAATACATTTTTTTTTTTTTTAAAGCATCAAACACTGAATATGCGGTGTCTTTACATTGCACTATATGTAGACAAGTTTGGAGTGGGTAAGATTATGTTTTTGAAAGAGGTTATGCTCACCAAGGCTGTATTTATTTGATTAAAAATACAGTAAAAATAGTAATATGGTGAAACATTATAACCATTTAAAACTGTTTCCTATTGGAATATATTTTAAAATGTAATCTATTCCTGTGATGGCAAAGTCAATTTTTTAGCAGCCATTACTTCAGTCTTCAGTGTTACATGATCCTTCAGAAATCAATCTAATATGCTGATTTGATACTTAAGAAAATTTCATATTATTATCAGTGCTGTGCTGTATAATATTTTTGTGGAAAACGTGATAAATATAAAGTTCAAAAGAACAGCATTTATTTGAAACAGAAAACTTTTGTAACATTATAAATAAATGTAAATAAATACCTTTACTTTTGCTAAAAGTATTAATTTCTTTAGTTTTAGTCCAGCTGAAATCAAGCTTTTAAAGTGCATGTAAATGTGTTGACTGATGGGTTTGTAACTGATGTTGGGTTCTGCAAGTGCACCAGAGAGGTTTCTGGGGACTAGTTTAACTAGCTGGCCCTGTATAACACACATTAAGCATGAAATAGCCATTGTTCATACTTTCACAACCAGGCAGAAACACTATATTCTTTGCTCTCTTTTCATTCTTTATGAACACAGTTGTGTTGAAAGATGAAAACACAAGTCAGTCATACACAGAGAGACATCTGTGCCGATTCAACAGTATTAACAGCCTATGAAATCTCATTTTCCAGTCTGAAGTAACTTTGTGTGTGTGTGTGTGTGTGTTGTTTATGTGCATTTGCCCTCATCCCGAGCATGTCCACTTGTATTAACACAGTTCTCCATCTACACCTGGTCTTCTTCAAACCGCAGTTCTGCAGGACAGCTCTCGCTCATATAGTATCAAAACTAAGCCTCCAAAGCAATGAGCAACATGGTTATAAAAGTAAAGAAAAATAACAGCATAGAGAGAGAGAGAGTGGGAAGTTAAGTAAAAATAAATAAATAAATAAAATTTGATTGATTGATTGATTGAAGATTGATTGATATGAATTTATAATAAAATTGTCAAAATAAAACAATAAAATATGCATTTCATGTGCATTTAAAAATAAACATCTTTCTCTCTTCTGTTATTTTTTTCCTGTAGCATTCGCCTGCCACCCTGTAATTTGATGATTTGCACGCATGTCAAAAGCTAGACCATTGAGAATACTGAAAACAAAGAAATAAAGAAAGACATTATAGAAAAAACTGAGGAAAGGATGTGAGGAGAGAAATCTTATTTGAATGTGAATGCAGGCATTACCCGTCTATTGTTTCAGTGTGCATATTTGTGTACACTAATTTTAAGATGCTCATGTCTTTCCCTCACCCATATCTTTTCCTTTTCCTCTCCTTGTCAAGACAGTCATGTGTGTGTGAGTGTTTGGTCTGTATTGACAGCAGCGTGTGTGCCATCCATCTCGCGGGCCACAGTCAGGGCAGTTGAACAGCTCTATCTGCTGTGGGGGGAGTTTGGGATAAGGGTGATTAGCTGCAGCTCACACATTCATCCAGCCCATTATCAACACCTCACTACTGCAATCTGTTTCTCTCTCAGCCCTGCAGCCCGCGAATGCTTCCACCACTTCAGAGAGACGGAAAAAGACAGAAAGAGGTAATTAATGTATTAGCTTGAACCCACTGAGAGGTAGGCTCAATCTCAACTTTAAAGAAGAAGAAGAAGGGGGTCTCTTTCAAACACAACTCCTTATAAATCTCTATATGTGGCCCGTGCTGGCAAAATGAGTCAGAATGCGCACGGACTAATTTTGAGCTACAGGCAAAAGAAGTGAAAAATGTCAGTTTTTGTCAAATTTGAGGTTTTCACAAAAATGAGTTCATTAAGCCCTCTTCTAGCCATCCCAATGCTCTGAACAGTAATTACACATCAAAAATGATCTTTATTTGTATGTTTTCTGAGAGGAGTACCTTTTTCTCTGCTCACTTCTGGACGACTGCTGCTGCTTCTCACCACAAGTTGTAGGTCTGTTGTTGCAAAGCGCAGCATTCCAGCTTTGTGAATATTCATATCGAATTCTTGATGACATGAGTCCAAACCAGTCAAATATGATTTTCAAACCCATTCTTATTTTTAATAACAAAGATAAAATAAAAAAATAGCTATATTGTGATTAATAATATAGTAATTATTATTAAGAAAAGAATAGGAGGAAAATATGCAATGCTGCTTGGTGATTTTGCTTTGGAATCTTTAACTCGATTTTTCTCGGAATCAGATCTGCTGCCTCTATCGCCTTCAAACGGCTTTAGCTCAGTCGTTTTTTTTGTTTTTTTTTTGTCTGATTCCAAGTCATATATCATTTTGAAGGTATTTTAATGGAGAATATGAAAATAAATAGAAATAATACTCATTTTGCCAGCACGGGTCACATATGGGAAGCATTCATGCATCTTGTGCTACTTTCTAGTAATACTGACAGGAGAAAGGTACATTTTCTGGGTGTTGAGCAAAAAATTTGGGCCCTGTAAATAGATTAACTTTAGAAAGCCGATGAATAAATATGCTGTTATACTATTTAACAACTGCAACAGCTATGTGTCATATGTATGTGTTGAGACAAAACCATGTGTATCCATTTGTCTTATGGTTTTGTGTGTGTCAGCATTTACAGAGTAAGCTTGTCACTTTTTGAATATCTAGTGTATGCACATGGAGGCTTTTAGCGTCAGGCCACACAAACACATTGAATTCAAAAATAAACAAACCACACAACTGCCTTTTGCCCCTTTTTCACTTTATAAAACATGGAAACGACAGTAAAACCTGTCATCTAGTGCCACTTTGATTACAGCATATGGATAGATTAAAGATTTTACACATTCATTTTCCAAGTGACTTTACTGCTTAAAAAAATTAAAACCTAAAATTCACTGAATACAACTTTTCCAATAAACTGTACACAAAAAAAAAAAGTGTTTAAAAATACTTTTAATTTTTAACATGTGCCACTGTAATTACAGCATCCGATAAATAAACTAATTACAAATCTTTGTATACATTCATATTCTCTAATATTGAAAATTACGCAATCACTGTTTGAAAACTATGAAACACCTCCAACCAATGAAGGTCTGAGTCTGAGTCTGTTAGAGGAAATAGCCTTTCCCCCCTAAATGGCTCACTACAGTATATCAGCCACTATTTCTGTATTTACGGGAGTCTGAAGGTGTCATTACAGTCTATAAAAGCTTCTCTTAAACCGTAGAAAGGCATGTAACCATGCATGGAAGTGAAAATGGCATTCAGTGCTGTTTAATGTTTTATGCGATTTACCATTGAGCTGTACAATTTAGCCTGAGAGGGGACAGATTTGAGTGGAATCTAGCGTTGGTTGAGGTCACTGACTCTGAATATATATATATATATATATATATATATATATATATATATATATATATATATATATATTGCAAAAGTGTGAGTGTTAGAGTTTATTTGGGACATATATAATTAAATTGAATTAATTCTGACAATTTATCTTTTTTAACAAGTCATTTAAATACATTTTTTGTTGTGTACACTTTACTGGAAAAATGCTTTTCAATTAAAAATAAAAATCACAATTGCTAACAATATATAAGGGTATATTAGAAATATATCAGCTGTTAAACACTGTTTTCCAATAAACTTTGCACAACAACATCTTAAAATAATTTATCAAAATGTCCTATTTAATGTGGTGTAGTTACACTTTGTTTCAGAATGTATTCTTTATGTTTCAAGTAAGCTAATGTTCAGTTTATTGGGCTTTGGGATTGATTACACTTAAAACATTGTATCACCAAGTTCATAAAGACAGAGGTCAAACACCTTGTGGATGAGCAGAACAGAAGGAGCCTGAACTTGAGGCCTCTTTCCTCAACCCAACTTCTTCTAAGTGATACAGTAAAGAATGTCATTCTCAGATGCAGTGAAGGTGTGAGAGAGAAAGAATAAAAGGTAAAAAGATGGGATCTGTTATGATAATCAATGCAGAATCAGTTTCCATCTCTCCCTGACCTCTTATATTCCAGCTGGGATTCTTCTTCTTCCGTTCTTTCGATCCCTCCATCCAGCTCATCCCTTCAGGTCCATGACTGTCCTCCCACAGGAAAGGTAGCTCTGATCCTCCCTTTCTTTTTTTTAGTTTTCAATCTCCCCATTTCCATCCATCACATATCCCTTGTTTACAACAGTAAGAGCTAATACACATGGGAAACACACAGTTACAGAAGCTCCACATCACTATTTTCCATGTGAAAAATTACCTTCAGTCATCAAATCTATATTTAACATCCAGTGTGGCTATTGTTTAGCGAGGTGAATGAGACGATCATCATTTAGCTGAATGGCGTAACTGTGTCGCCATGACAATGAGAGGAAGTCATTCGTCAGGAGGTTGGCGGACGATGGATTACAGTAATACACATTAATACACTGATTTAGCAAGCATCTGGAAACAGTAGTCACCTTTTGAAAAAAATAAATAAATAAAAATTATACCAACATAAATTCACTGTTCATTTTCATTTATCTGAGGCAATGCCACAGACACACAGAGATATATAAAAAAAAAAAAACTGACAGATGTGAAGACTTGTAAATCTAGTTTATCTTCTAATTATGTCCTTGCTGACCACTTCTTTTCCATGATACACATTTCTGTCTCCTCCTGCCCTAAAAGCTAAAATAAGCTCAGAAAATGCAAAGCACTTTAATCACACTGTACAAGGCTGCTGGGTTAGCTTGATAAATGAAGCCATTGTCCCGTGATTATCGCAGTTATTCACAGCGCACGCACAACAGGGGAATCTTGCATTTGTTGCATTACATGGAAGGAGTCGCTGCTGCGCTCCTCACATGTTTCTCTGTCACAGCAGATTATAGCTCTGTGGTAGACATTTATATCTGGCGTTCTGCGTTAGCTGCTATTATACCATCATTATTTCAGTGGTGGCTGGAGTTCACACATGATTTATTGAAAGAATAGTGTAAAGAATTGCTCTCATTCTGTAAAGACGTCCTTAAAGTATGAATTAATCACTCGCACACTGAGTGTGAAACTGGCCTGTACTGCACTGCACTGCACCAGTATTGACACTGAATGAGTTAATACTGCTTTGGACATTATCTCTATTTAAGTGCACATATTTCTCCAGTAATAATAATATCAAAATTTACAAATCTACATGTCTGACTTTCTGTTGTGGAATATAAAAGATGATATTTTGAAAAATGTCCAATGGGACAATATTGTTTTGGACTCCAGCGTTCTTCAAAATATCTTCTTTTGTGTTCGACAGAAAGAAAGTCATACAGGTTTGGAATGACATGAGGTTGAGTAAATGACAGAATTTATTTTTTGTGAACTACACCTCTTTCTTGCAGGACGGTATTATTTAAGATCCGTTCTATGACCTCTGAGCATGTCAAAGCAGTGCTGAGTGAGTGATGAATGGCTCTGATGCTCATGTGGTGATGTCAGACGCTGTGGTCCGGCTGTCTGGCATTAAGAGGTTTATTTTGTTATCGCCAGCATAGAGACATCCAGCCCTGAGTGTACACACAGACAGCATCTAAGTGTGTTGTACTTCTTAGAAATAACAAATAACGAGTGGAATAACTCTACACACAATTGCTTACAATATTAAACAATTCAATGATGTTTTGTGACTACAGACTAAACATACTTCACCTTGCATATCTAAACTGAGAGCTGCAGTAGATAAGATGCACAATGTATCATTTTTTTTTTTTTTTTTTAATTAATCAGTCCACATTGGATTTATAAATATTGGACTGATATTGGATATTTAATTGTTCACACTCATTTGCACCTATTTTTACACTTACCATTACTGTCAACAACATTGTTACACGTAATATAGCAAATCTCATTAATATACACTTTTAATACTCTATACTATAATGTTGTTATGCTTAAATTCACTTGTAGCATTTAAAACTATTAATTTAAGTAATTTGTGTTTTACAGTACTTTTAATTTACTTAGACAAAATAGTATAAAATTTTATTACTGACCATTATTCATTCGTCAGACATAACATGAAAATAATTATCAGCTTAGTGATAACCAGCAGAATGTTATAGTTGCGATGATCTTTTCTTCTGTATTGTCACTGTATTGTGACATCCAAGTGTAACAGATCACTGAATTAGTAAAAGGGAGGGACTTAGTTGTATGCATCAGTTGTTTATTGGATGTAGGAAATCAGTTCAAGTATAAAAAGGGGTGGATTTAAGGTGGACTTAATGAAGTCCAGCATACATCCCCAGAGAAGTTTCTTTTTATTTAAGTTAGAATTAAAGTTGTAATTATTTTGAATACAGGGGCAAAAATCTGCATAAATGAATCATTCACAATAAGATCAGATTGATTTAGAAAAATAAAGCTTTAGAAGACAGTGATTTTTCATTTCATGCTGACTTTAATATCGGTGCATCCCGAAGATGAAGAACAATGAATAAATACATTGGTTGCAGATGACAAAGACCATTCTGACAGTATTTAAAAAGAGTTTATTCTCATAAAGACACAGCACATTATGCATATCAAGTCCTCCTTTACCAAACTAATGAAGCCTGGTAGTTTAGACTCTGCTCCTCCTGGGACCCTGAACTGAATATCCTGAACCCATTAAAAGTTCTCTATGGTGTGATCTGAGGGGATTTTCTAAAGCAGGTCTTTGAGAGGAACATTAAACAGTCTTTAACAGAGCTTTCATCTCTAAAGCGCTATCAGTAGGCGCAGAGCAGGCTGGCACTGCCTGGCATGCTATACTGGGCTACTGCCTTTATCAGTTCACTTTAATTAGGAAACAAGCTTCTGTATCTGTATCTGCTTAACCATCCATGTGCCACACATATAGAGAGCGAACACACTCACAAACACAAACACACACACGCACACGCATACACACACACACACACACACACGTAACCACATGGATACAGAGATTGATGGATACAATCATTCAAGCTTTGAAATTAATTAATGCACAGAAAAAAAAATATCACACACAAAAAAAGATAAAAGCTATCATCTCGTGTTCAGGAAAACAATACTGTCACTTCTAGGGAATTTACAAAATGGAAGCTGAAGTCACTGTAGCTCTTTTATAAAATGTAATATAATGTAAATGTAATGCAATGATTACAGTTTGATAAACTTACGGTAAACTATTTGCTAATGTGCAAAGGAATGTATTTTGTAAATATGTTTTCAATCATGCTTTCTTTCTTTCTTTCTTTCTTTCTTGGCAATATCCCAAACTTTACACAAATATGTGCATGAAAACTTAGTGTATCTGTTTTTTAGTGTGCTGCTAACAAAATATTACCAAAATGTTTGTATCAACAAGTGCATTTAATGTGCATTTAAAATTAGAGCATTGCTGCTTTTTTTTTTTTTTTTCTGTCTCTCTCATTATTCTTTCTAACTCATTTAAAACACTCACTGAAAAAAAAAAAATCATTTTTGGTTTATACAAGCTATCATTTACAACATAAATACTCTTTACCTCTGTGAGGAGCTGTGGGAGATCTGGAGCTCTAAAAGGGGGAGCTGAGAGGAACTGACCGACCTACGATCCCTGCTGCACCCCTCAGGTAGGTGGGGATACTCCCTTTTTGATGGATACAAATACCCTTTTTGAAATGGAAACACACATGGTTGAAAATAGAAAGGAAAAGGTGTCTTTATAGAGCTTATCCCTTCAAAAACAACAGATAAAGATAGACTGACTGTGTGGAACAGCCTGTTTCCCAGCACAAGGTGGGAAAAAAGCTTGAACTTCAAATAGGAATAAAATGTCAAACAAAAGAATCACACATAACTTTATGTAAACCAGTGACATGTTCCGATGGCCTCTGCGCTACATTCTCGGCATCGACCTGAAAGATCACAGGAAACTTGTCAAGTGTGACGTGACAATTGCGGTTTGTGAGCAAGAACACACACACACACCTACAGCCTGATGCACATAAATACAAATTGCTATAAATGCAACAATGATGTCAAACTGAACCGCAAATACAAAGTGAGGTGTTTGTGCCTTCCTCTCCACCCGGTCATTACACCGAATTATTTTCCTGGCTAAAGTTCCCTCACGTTAAATTTCACAACCTGACATTGATAGCACACAGTCTCGTTCCGTCTTTCCCCCTGTACCTCACAGGATATACACTCTATGTGGACTCACGGGATCATCTACATTATCCAGGGCTTTAGTACACCAAACTCATTTGCACTTCTTATGTGCAGAAGGGTATAGGGCCTTCAGAGACCTGAAAAGAGTTATTCTCACCAGCCTTCAAGGTTATGTACGTCATTATGAGTGGTAGTAAAAAAAAAACTAAAAAAAAAAGAACAAGTTTTCGTGTTCAACAGTAGGACACTGACATACCATGAAAGAAACCAGAGGAGGCCAAATGTCAGGACAAGGTTGAGCTCAAACATATGAATGTATGACAGTTCATATGGTTTATCAATTACACTGAAGCGGAGTGACACCAGGAAATGTTTTAAGAAGTCCAAGCTCTGTCCAGGACTAAAGTTACCCATAATTATTACGGGAGGAAGGGCTGAGAGAAGTAACTGATGAAGTAACTGACTCTTGACTTGAACCTTAATGTAACTCACACTCAATATTTCAGCCAAAGTGGAGTTTCAGACTAGTTACAGATGAAATAAAAACAGCCTTTCTTTTTAACCTCGTGTCTGGTTATAAAACTGAGCCTAGCTGTAAATCAAACCCGTGTCCACAGCAAAATATCTTGAGTTGCAAATTGTAAATAGTGCTTTGGAGACTTATATTTTTTGACAAGAGTACACAAAATAAATATCTAAATCATTTTACATTTTAGCACTTCTAATTCCCTAAAAAGGCAGAGGTCTATCAGGCAGAATAGCGGCTTGCTGTAAATCTATCTGCCCTGACTGTGGCCAGCCGAGGGTCACTGAGGAGTCAGAGTTTTGAGGAGGTATAAAGCAGTTACTTTATGGCTATCCCAATTGTTGTGCATTAGAGTTATGTGCATTGTATTAGCTCTAATGAAGGGCGTAAATTCTCAGTTTTACGAGCAGACCTTTACGAGCAAGGGGAAATTGTAAAACACACGCTTTTGCGTTACCAGTGTTTGTCACCCTGCCTCTGGAGTTCACGCAGCATGCACACTGTTTTCATTAACCTGTGGATGGCTCTGGGATGTGCGTGTGCGTGTAACGACAGACCAGTCTGTGGTCCTGGTTTCAGGGAGGCTGATATGTAAACCAATATCAATCAAAAGAATGTAGCAAGTTTGATGCTTATATATTTTCTGATAATGATACTTAAGTAGGTACACAGATGATATCCTCGTTATCTCAAAACAATTTTGATAATCAACAACACCTATGTGCAGATTAACTTCATCCGTTAATTATGATAAACGTATACACAACTCTGCCTTGTTTTGAGATCCTTCCGTAATTTTGGATCTTATTGATATTTTGACTGAATATAAAAGTTAAGTGATGTAAATCACTTTTTTACACAATTACATTTATATACATTTAATTTTCTTTATTTTATTTGTCATGGAAGTTGAATTACTGCTTTAAAATACTCTTTTTCTTTATCTTTCTCTCTCTTTCTTTCTCTCTCTTCCTCCACCACAGTGTGGTGTGTCATAATATCACCTCTCCAAGAGGTCAAACAAACTGAAATGGTAAGCCTTTCTCTGGTTGATCTCACTCCCGAATGTGTAATTTCAGTTATATAATTTTGCACGCCTTGACACACACTGTATAATTATACATAAGATCAACATAATTTTTTGCAGGCGTGCAAACCCTTAGCCCTCTCTCTGTGGCTAGTTAAGAAAATGTAATGGAAGTGGTGATCCTGAAGGAAACCCCCCGCCCCTCCTTCCCACCCTGCCGAAAATACAGATCCTCTCCTTTTACAGACTGACAAATCAAGCAATTATGTGGGAGTTGATGATGTCATCATTTCTCCAGCCCTGTCTTCATTTATAAAGGTCTCGGCACATTTCACATTCACCCGTTGCCCTAAATGAAAGAAAAAGATAGGGTGAGAGGAAGAAAAAGAGAGGGAGAGCGACAGAGAATAAAGATTGAAATATCTCCTCGGGACATTCTGCTTACTATTTCAGAAGCTCTCTTATCTCTCTCCACTCAGCTCTGTTAATATAATGGTGAACAATATTTCATGAAGGGCAGCTGAATACTGCCACGCTGACACACACCAGCTCTCTTTCTCCTCCCCGTGCCCTCATCTGTCTTTTCTACCCCTCTTCTTTTTTCCCCTTTCTGTAGGAAGCGAGGGACAAGGTTGGAAGGAAGGCTGATAAGCTCTCTTAGCGTCTCCGCGCCCCTCACCCCTCACATCACCAGTTTCCCCTCGTTTGCAAATATTTTCATATCAATAATCGGGCAATTTCCGTACATGCTAATCCATCAAAGCGAGGCCACGGGTAATCCAGCGCGGCTCCAGGTGAAGCGCTCTCTCAGGCAGACATCTGTTCCTCGGAGTGTCACACAAAGGCCTTCTCTGTCAACCTTGATTGATCAGGGGAGGGTCTCGTAGCATGGAGGAGGTGCAGCGTGTATCAGAGATGCTCGACACCGGCACCTGAAAAGGTATTCTCTCTGGCGAAGAGCAGAAAGGGCTCCAATCAGTGCTAAACAGCTTTCAAAGCGCCACACTTTGTCTGCGCGTATCAGGAAATGCTCGCTCCTCTCCTAGAAGCGAGAGAACAAAAGACACGTGGAATGAAAGCAAAGAATATTCGGATCAGTATAATATCTATAAATGCTGACAGGGTGGATTTTGGATGCAGGATTTTAGATTATGGAGGTTTTAGAGCAGCAGAATTTGCAGAACAATAAGATTGTGTGTTTGATTTTAATTTGCCTATAATCTACTCAGCATGTAAAGGATATGCTTTCTCTCTCGCTCTCGCTCACTCTAAAATCACAAACCTAGATGGAGAAAGGGATGGAGGGCAAAGAGAAAACAAAATGAGCAAAGCAAAGCGGAACGGAAAAATGTGAAGTCTCATTAGTACCACATTTATCATCTTCTTTGTATGGTTTTAAACACTGACTAGGTCAGATCTTTTCAGGCACCTCAAGGGAAATCAGCATTTGTCAGTGCTGAAACCAGCTCTGTCCTACACACACTCTTAATTCATTCTGCTAAAGAGGCTTGCCGGCTGCCGTGGCACCGCTGATGATTTTACGCTCATCCTGGTGAAACCTTGGCTGACTGTCGCTCTCAATTGGCTGTCTGAACACACGCTTGTCCTTTTTAATCTCGAGCCGGGACTGTTCACACAGAGCCCTACCTGGGGTTCTGCACTGTCTAATGCAAATAGTCTGTGTTGAGACAGCCATGCATGCGAGACATTGCAAATTATACTTCCTACGGCTGGTAATTACAGCCGAGAGCCTTACTGACTCACCGGTAGCGAGAACAAGATGTGAACAAGACAGATATTATATGTTATAAATGGTATTAATGTATCCTCATGCAAGGTCAACATAGGACAAGATGTTGGAGGATGAGAATATATGTGCGTGCTGCGGCAGGTGAATGCTAATGGCTTCGGTCTTGTGGTCACCTTTGCAAAGTTTTTGTTAATTCGAGCGTACGGAGCTGGTCGTAATTCTCATCTTCAGCTGGAGGAAGAACACCACCCTTTCCTTTTGTTTATCCCTTGATTTGTCTTTGTTTACATACAGATTCATCATTACATCTCGTTTGCGTATTTCAGTCAAATGGCGCTGATCATCCACGCTACCAGTCAAACACGTCTCCACCTAGAAACTCTTTACGAGTGCACGACAGGCAGGGAAACAGGCTCTACAAAGAAGGAGATGACAAAAAGAAGAAAGAGGGAGCGATAAAGAGAGTGCACGACTCCGAGTGGTGATGTTGAGAGGGAGAAACGCCTTAGAAAATCTCCATTTCATGTGAGTTCAGACAGAATAGTCTGCCATATGTAAATAGTAGTTCAATAATGAATGCCCTATCGCTGCTTTTATTTGCTTTAAGTTTCGTGCGTGCACACACTTGCAGTGTGCGAGATACAAATTAGAAAGCATTTAAAAGGAAATATTCAAAGGCTGGCAAAGGCAGAGGAATATCAGTTATTATTTTTGATGTTGCAATTTCTGTCACTTTGATGCAATCAGTGAGTAGCCTGGGCGTGTAGGGCTCTCGGGGGAAGAGGACTGTCAGAGTGAAGAAGCTGGTGGGAGGGTAATTATCACAGATCAAACCCCGCTAGTTAGCAGGCAGAAACAGGAAGCAAATGCCAAAAACCAGCCAATGTTTCACAAACGCTTGTTCAAGGATATCCTAATTGCTATAAGTGGTTCCTTCAGGACTGACACATCAAACGCAGCCAGCTGCGTGATGTCATCACTGTGTTGCCGCCGTGATGCTCCTCAGCGGGCAAATTAAGGGAAGAGGGCAAAGCGAAAGCACACAAGGACAGTTTCCTGCCATGTACGTCGTGCCTGTACACACCCCCTAATACACGCACACACACACACACACACACACACACACAAATGTCAGTTACACATTCTGTTTTTAGCATTATGCCAGACGTCAGGCCTAAACGGCCCTGTTCTGATGCTGTATGTGACAGGAAATTTAATTGTTATATAACCACTTTATTTACTGCAAAATCTTTTGAAACTAAACAGTTTCATACAGACCTCACAGAATACGGAATGTATGATTCACTGTTGAAAACATCACAAAACACTGTATGTTTCTTTCCAACAACAGTAAACATTTTTTGTAAAACTTGTATTCTGTCTTTATTCTGAGTCCATTAAAGGAAAAAAAACTGTGTGAGAGACATACTGAAATAATATTTCAAGGTTCTGAAATGAAACTATAATGAGTCCAGTGCATATTACAATAATTACTGGACTTATTATGGTGCTTTTGTACCATAATAAGTCCAGTATCCATAATCATGTACACCATTCAAAAGTTTGAGGTCGGATTTTGAAAGACGTTTATAAAGGCTGCATTTATTGATGAAAATTTGAAGAAGAAGAAAAAAAGTAATACCAGGAAATATTATTACAGGCTAAAATAACTGTTTTCTATTTTAATATATTTTTAAAATTCAATTTATTACTGTTATGGCAAAATGTTTCCACTACTTCAGAAATCATTCAGATATGCTGATTTGGTGCTCAAGTAACATTTCTTATTTCTATAAATGTTGTGCTGCCTAATATTTTTGTGAAAACACTGATACTTTTTTCAGGATTCTTTGATGAATAGAAAGTTTAAAAGAACAGCATTTATTTGAAAAAGAAAGATTTTTATAACATTTTAAATGCCTTTACTGTTACTTTGATCAATTTAATTAATTCTTGCTGAATAAGAGTATAAATTAGTATTAAAAAAAAAAAAACCCAACCCCAACCTTTTGACCAGTAGTGTATATGCCACTTAACGGCAAAGAAAAATCACCATTAAAAAACGAAACATTAAAAGTACAGTGGACATAGAGCCCCCTTAAAAGTAAAACACAGTGATTGCCTGGAAAAATGAATTTTACTTTTCCAGGAGAGAAGCATGAATTTTACTTTTCCAGGAGAGAAGCAAGAGAGATGGTAAGAAAGTGATGAAGAGCCAGAGACAGAGGGGATTACTGCACACAGACCACTGTGTCATCCTTTCATTCTTTCCCTCGCTCGGATAAAAGCAATTTTCATCAGAGACGAATTCCAGCGCAGCTTCATAAAATGTGAATTTGTCCTGTGTGTATGGCTGTATATCAGTATAAGTGAAGTAATAATCTGGTTGCTATCAGCTTTAAGTAATCACCCTTGTGGTGGCGTCTAACGACCGGAATCAGAGACTTTAATACCTCCCATAAGAGCAGATCTCTTTAAAAAAGTCAAATAAAACCCAGTGTGTCAGTCTCCCTTAAAACCCAAAGATAAACTCAATTATTTTTCCCCTGCCTCAGCAAGAGGACACAACAGAGAGCCTCTGAAATGACTTGCTCGCTCACAGGGATTGTAAAAAAGGCCAATTTCTAGAAACACGCTGTAAATGTGACGGAAGGCGAGAAAAAGAGACCGTCCGCATTGTCACTCGGCGTAATGAGAGCGACAGAGACACGAGTCACTTTGCATGATAGCGAGGTTTAAATCAGGCCAGGCATCAGGGCCGGGGCGGAGAGCAGTAGAGACGGAGAGCTATAACAGCTGACAAACGAAGCCACTGACAGGGGTAATGGATGGCAGGCTGTGGCCTATCTATCCGTCGAGGCGGTGGTGAGGTGCGGAACTTCACGGGGACTCTCTGATGCACGAGAAAGCTCGTAAAGTAGCACGGGGCACCTGACCTCTACAGCAGACAGCGGACTGGCAGGGCCTTTACGACCCACGATGGATTTAATGGCCAATAATGACTGGAATAACCGCTTAAACCCTAACGGACCCCGCACGGCTTTGAGCGGAGAGGGAGATGATATATTTGGCCTGCGGAATGACAGGGGCAATGTATCAAAGGGAAGGAAGGAACACCCTGGAATATATTTGTGCACGTGTGGGTATGTGTGCGTATGGAGGAGGAGCAGAGAAACATGGGATGAAGCTTGTACGATAGCGACGTTTTCACACACAACAACAACAACACTGTGTCACTCTCATTCTAAGATAAAGTGGGCACAAAATGTGCCTGTTCAGAGCTTCGTAAATCCACTGAATATGCAATATAAGGCCTTGACACTTTGATACGCAGATTTATTTATTTTTCCCACCCAGACTTTATTCTAATTTATAGCGCACCAGCGTCCTTTGGCCCGAGATCATAACACCAATTCATTAACTATTGGCACCAAAGTGTATTCCGATTTTCAATAAACTCTCTCTCTCTCTTTGAGAGCCTGCCGCGTTTTCAAGCAACATATGCTGCCATAATCTCTCAAAAAGCACCATCCAAGTCCAAATTTAATTATGTAATAGCAGGAACGCAGTCAGAGTGCAGACACAGCAGCTTAGCCAGGAAACAGCATTCCGCCGTACCGCCTCACCGTTCTTCAGGCATCCACACTAAAATGTCAACCACAATAATGATGTTATAAACACGGCAATACAGAACAAAAATAACATTCTGGATGTGCCAAAATATAACAGAGATGTCATTTCAGAAAGGAAAAAAGTGCTGCTGCAATAAACTTTTTCTTAAAGGGACCGTTCACCCAAAAATGAAAAATCTGTGATCATGTACACACCCTCATTTCATGCCAAAATGGAATGATTTCCTTTTTTATGAAAAACGAAGACATCTGAATTCCCCCCCTGTATTAAAAAAATAAATTGTGTTCCAACTCATACAGGTTTGGAACGACATGAGGGTAAGCAAGCAATGACAGATTTCCCTTTAATATTTCATTGCAACGTCTAGCTCTTCTTCTCTTTTAGAGTCTAATATCATTAGAGTGACATATTTCCAGCATTTATGCCACTAAGCCCAAACTAAATCCCTAGCATGCAGTAGTGGTTTCCCACATTCTCTATTCTCTGGTTTTGAGGATTGCTGATGTTTATGTGACGGTTTAAGCCAGGACTGCTGGGTGGTGGTCTAACCTCGGCCACACTGGCTCCGTGTTCAATGAATTACACATTGCCATTATGTTTTGCATGCGTTTTATTGCTTTCACGTTTCAGCGTAGTCTGTATGGAGGCTCTTGTGTGATATGTCCCTATTGTAGGCCAGAGGAGAGGAATCATACCCAGATACATGAGATTGGCGCTGGGGGTACATCCAAATATATCAGTGATACGGGGTCACCTTTTGATTTGAGTCTTAAAGGACATGAAATAGATAATCCTGAGAGCAAACTGTATTCTTTAAGCATTTTGGAGGGTCCTGTTCACATGCCGTCGTTACACAGGGGAGTCTGCGCTTGGTATGCCTGTGATAACATTCCCTCTGCACAATAGTGTAATCTCTGTGGCTCAGGTAGTGTGTGATCTGCACACTGCAGTCGGTTTGTCCCAGCATTAAAAACACTCCCCATTCTTTGTGCTTTTACAATGAATTAAGCGGATTCCGACAGGGAATGCTTATCGGGAAAATTTTGCTTCACTTCCGAGATAAACAAATCAGACTAAATAAGTTCTGCGAGAGTTTCACTAACTCGTTCGCTTCCTAAGCTGTAGGACTGTTTAAGATTACACCTCCAGATCATTTTCCAACAAGAGAAAAGAGGGCAAAAGTTAAGCTTGTGTGAAAAGAGCATATTGTTGGAATAGGCATTGACTTCTGCATGAGATGGCTTACTTTAGCTATTGTATTTATAGTAACATCAGATACTTGTGTCGAATGATTTTTTTATTTTATTTTTAAGGAAAAAAAAAAAACCTGTAGGAAGCATTGTTTGTAGATTAGAAAATCAGGTCACCGGTAAAAAAAATCATTTAATTTTTTTAATCTGCACACGTTTGTTTTCGCCTGAAACTCCGAGAAGCTCCCAGGCAAAACATAAAAAGCATTCCTAAGCAGTCAAGTTGCTCTTATAGAAAATACCTCAAAGCGTTTAAGATAATACACAATCGTGGATTGAAGCTCAATCTCACTCCCTCTTCCTTTTCAGATAAGTGCTTCCATTGATGAGACCTGGCATCCTCCTCTTATCTCCAGAACACTTCACGGCAGGAACAGGGTGCTTGAATAAGACTTGCAAGATTGTGACGGTACATATCCGCTTAATCGCGGCTCGCCAAAACTTCTACAACTCCTCATTTTGCCAATAATAATAAAAGACTTATTTTATTCACATAAGCAAAATTATTTCCTTACTACATTAGGAAGAGGTTGTCTGCCCCCCTCTGATAACTCCTAACTTGGAAAGCTTTTTAAGGCTGGGTTATGTATTCTGTATGGGCTATAAAAAGATTGAATCATTTGTTAAATACATATATATATATATATATATTTATCCAGTGTCATTAAAAATAATATTGTATAAGAATTAATATTTAGCAAGGAAAATATATTTAAAGAATGTCTGCCATTACTGTAAATATAATATCTGTTCCACTCTGTTTAGTAAATCCCAACAGGCTTTTGTGGCTCAGAAAGCAAGAGCTCCACAGCACATTTCCTCCACACCACAAAGCGGCACTGTGCTGTACGCTCCATCGCAATAATGTGACCCGGGAAAGAAGCACCTCCTTTTTGCTCAGATTGTCCCTGTTAACACTGTCAGCACAGCTGTGTGTTTATGTTTCAGTCTGCCATTCCACTCAGACTCAATCAAGTAATAGGATGTGATCTGCAGTCATTAAAATTAGCCGCTTGCTGAAGGAGCCAATTCATTTGCATTCTGCGAGGTGCGTTTAAATAATTACTTAAATGGCATATATATTTTTCAAATGCCTCCTGTCTGTGCTTTGCTCTGTAATGCTGATAGAGGTTTGGTTGTTCTTTCACAGCGAGGTGCTTTCACCTAATGAAACTCCAGATCAATAGAACTGTTCTTTACTGTCATATATGCTGCACACACACAAGGGAAATAAGGCTCTATTTTTCATTCTCAAATGTATTATGGATGTCATTCTTTATTTAGTACTTTGTTCAGTTCTAAACATGGTACATTGGAGAGATATTTCCTTGGTCTGCATTGCCTACATAAGAAAATAAGATAAAGAAAAACAAAAAAGGAAATGAAGAAAAGAAAGAACCAAGTCTAAGGAAAAAAGAAAGAAAGAGACAGAATCAGTGAAATAAGTGTTTCACATGAAACGCTAAGCTGCTCCCTGAAGGATTATTCAGAGTTTCTGTTAATCTTACATAATTAAAAAATGTACAGACATTCACATATTAATCTAGTCTCAGAACTGACATATTTCAAATCAAGTTCTCAGTCCCAGAATAAAAAAATAAAAAACCCAGAGAGAAAAGGTTCTGTGACTGAATAAAAAGGGGAGATAAGGGCTGAAAAGAAAAAGCAAGAAAGACAGAGAGAGAGAGAGAGAGAAAGACAGAAAAGGAGAGATGAAGACAGAGCGAATGATGTCCTTCGTCTTCAGGTGGATGTCTTATCTCCAGTAGAGGACCTTTCTTATGTAATCAGTGTTTTCATTCAGAAGCTGTTTCAGCTGATTGTGCGGGGGAAGAAAAAGCCATTTGGAGTGGTGCTGCTCGGAGCGGCCCCTGTGAATGGATTCTCTCCACCGCCAAGAGCCCTAACAGGCCCAGAGCCCGGTGAAGGTCAGTGCTATTATTTGAGGAGGGAGAGGCTGCGTTATAACAGACAATGATAGGGCCTTAACCCTCATTTAGAGGTGCCATTTCTCCACCTGACCCCCTTGCTAAAATGTTATTTTTCTCATGTTCTGAAACGTGATAGCACCGCGGAGTAACAGGGCTCTATCATCAGAGTCTAATACCGGTCTGTTCTGTTCTAACAGCTCTTGACGTTGACGAGCTTCACCCTAGATGTCCAGTTTATCTCGTCAGTTGACCAGGCCTATTTCCATGTTCACAGTTCAATCGAGATATACGATGTTTATGGGGTGTAACTATGGAGGTTAAAGAGGTTAAAGAGAAGTATTTGTCATAAGTTGTCATATCTTATAATTTAATTAAAATGCACTGAAGCATTTTATTTTAAAAAATAATAAATATTTCAAAAATGTCACCAAATCACAATTAATAAGCTATTCCATCATGAATTTGTTAAAGCTGGTACGTTTTTAAAATCCAATGGAAGTCAAATGTAGTTGGAACTCAAAAAAATACACTTAATGATATTTAAAAATAAAAATTAGAATAAAAATATATTTTTTTTAATTGAATTTTTAACACAGCTTGACGTTTGTGGCACCATTAAATCAAAATACTGTAAAACAAATGTTTTTCACCAATAAATGAAACTAATATGAATACAAATATGAAATTTCACTTGGTACATGCATTTTGAACTAATAAACTCGTGTTGATTAGTCATTGTCCCACATACCTTTATCTCGTCAAGAGTGACATAATCATATAGTATGCAAGTGAGAAAGAGAGAACAAGAGTGAAAAAGATCAATCTTGATAATTTGTAAACATTAATATCAAAATCAAGCGCTGATCCCCCCTTTATATTGTGCCTGTATTGTGATTTACTCCATCAATTATATCTATATATATATATATATATATATATATATATATATATATATATATATATATATATATATATATATATATATATATATATATATATTTTTTTTTTTTTTTTTTTTTTTTTTTTTTTTTACATGTCCTTCCCAGGGCCCCTGACTGGGGCTCAGTGCTTACTTATACACAGAGATGGCTCCCCTCATAGAGCTGTCCCCCCTGAGGTCAGAGGGCCAGAGATGATTAGGAGACAAAGCTGTTGAGGTGTCACCTTTAGGGCCAGACTACTGGGGGCAATGGAGTACCTTTAAAAAGACTGCCCTCTCCCATCATTCAAAGCAGATGGGATTTCAGTGTGTGTGTGTCAGCTCTCGTTTGGGGGACGCAGCCGCTGGCAGACCTCAGCAGTAAAACTTATTAGGTATGCAGTTGCAACGCGGCCCAAACCACACTGGTTTAGCGAGGGAAACCGCTGATGCTCTAAACCACTGTCACTACAACACATACACACTTCAGCCAACACACACACAAACTCAGACAAATAAGTAAACACATAAGAGTGAATACATCAACAGCTCCTGGCTATTATCTGATATAATGGAAGATTCTTGCAGCAGTCATTCAAATTGCATTCAGTCTCCCAATAATGCCCTGGGCACAAGAGGAAGGAAGTGATTGCGATTGGATTGCACTTGTGCAGGAAAACAAAATCGGAATCAAGCCATCTTATGGGCTTTCATTTCCCATCACATTTTCTAGCCCACTTTTTAAAAATAAAGCACTTTTCACTTTTTTAAATGAGGAAAGAAGATCAGAGTGCAAAGCAACTAAAAGTCAAAATCTAAAATAAACATTAAGCAGTTAGTAGGATTTAAAATTACATTTAGTAATTAACTGTTACACTAATAGATACTACTAGAATGTCACACATACAGTTGTGCACATCCCATAATCTTATTAAAGGCCACCTGTGGTAGAAATAAAGCATAAAGTTCACAAAATATTTACCACCGGGCAAGAAAAAAAAAAACATTTTATTTATTTAAAAATTTTACATTTTTATATTAAATTTTCTCTGTTAAGGAATAGATACATGTCATCTGTAAATAACTTTGTAAAGTCTAAAACATTACCTGACTGTCAGAATAAAGAGAAAGAGACAGAGAGAAACAATTTAAAAAATAAATAAATAAATAAAACACTCAGAAACCAGCAGATTAAAGAGAAGAATTTTGTGGTGAATTTGGATCTGAGAGAGAAGGCCACAGTAAACATCCATAAACGTCCATGAACATCCAAAACACCAAAAAAAAAACAATAGGCAGGATTTCTGGAACACTGCTCTAAAGGGTCCAACAAAAAACATCTCATTATAGCTAACGAGGGGATGACTGTGGCACTGTGTGTGTGTGTGTGTGCGTGTGTGTGTGTGTTTGTGTTTGTAAGTCAGTGTACTGTACATCTATTTTCTCTGATATTAACTTTGATAATACTTACAGCTCCTCTGCTGAATAGAGATTATAGATCTGCTTGCTTTTTTATCTCATGATACAGCACCCGACACATGCACACATAATATAGGAAGGAAGAGAGGAAGAAATTAAATATCTGAACAAACATGGATGCCATTTAAAACAAGTGTAACACTTAAGAGTAAAACAGCTAGACAGCTGAACTGTATGAAATTGTATTTTCCGATCATTTCTATAGTTCATAAATGTTTATTCCCTCTGTATGTATATACTTTAAGCAGTAATATTACCAAAAAAAAAAAAAAAAAAGTTTCCCATTCCCATGTATACAATAATTCCCAGCCACTCAGACTGAATGTGAGTTTTAGACAAGATCATATATCACAGAGACTGAATGAAGGAGTTACACAAAGGTCTAGTCTTCATTGCATTACATTTTCTGTCTCTCTCTATCCCTGATAAACATCTGAGGTTAAGCTGGGAAAGGTATAGCATCACTGAACCTGCACTAAGCAGTGCAGAGCTGTTTGAGAAGGAGGAGTTCTTTACACAAAGTGCAGAAAGCAGAACTAAGGCACAGTCTCCCTCTAATTAATCCAAACACAATCTCTTTCAATAACTGCCTAAACACTGCAGTTATGTTTTATGATGTTAGTGTTCTATTCTAATGTACTCTCTAATTTTGGCATGCAACGAAAACACAAACTATATCAATACCAAGTACTTGTTTATCAACACCAAACCAGAAATTTGCCACTTTTAATGAAAAAGAAGAAGAAGAAAAAACATCAATACTGTGGGTAAAAACTCACAAGTAGTACATAATGGTCAACAGTGTTTTGGTAGGGACAAAAAAGGGGCAACGCAAAATCTGGAGAACTAGCTTGCTTTGGATATGAAGGGTCCATAGAATAAATAATATCTGGAAAACCTTCTGAGGCCTATGACAGACTGACATCCTCAACTGCATTTCGGATGTGTACTGAGGCCTAAAGAAGAACTGACACTAGAAGACATGCACACGTAGACATCTCTCAGTTAAAGCAACCATCTCCACAGAAAGAACAAATACTACATATATTTATACTACCATTCAAAATATTAGGGTCAGTAAGATTTTATTACATATATAAATAATCAGCCTGGTCAAATGTACAGTAAAGACATTTTACATTGTTACAAATGATTTCTATTTCAAATAAATGCTGTTCTTTCGAACTTTATATTTAATCCTGAATCCCGAAAAAAAGTATCATGGTTTCCACAAAATTATAAAGCAATTTAACTGGTTTTATTAAACTGTTTTCAACATTAATAATAAGAAGAAATGATTCTTGAGCAGCAAATCAGCATATTAAATGAGCTGGAATGCATATTAGTCATGTTTTTATCATCAGATGGTTCATGTTGTCACCCACGTTATTCCAAAATTTCTCTACATTAACATGATTTGTAATAGATGAAACTGCTTTAAAAAGTTTAAGAGAGAAAAAAGGGACCAAAAATGAATGATATTGCATATTAACATTAAAAGGATCTAAAGGCACACACGCACAGCTCTTTAAATTTCACTCTCCCTCTGTTATGAATAAATAAGAAGGAAATGATATTTCCCTATTAAGTTCATTTGCCTTTTTTCTCCTTTGAATAATGAATATCTAATGGAATAGCCAAGAGAATTATAATTCGGCCTATTAATTCAACATATTTTTTTTAAGGATTACATTAAATTTCTCAATTGTTCTTGCATATAATATTTAAATCAATCAGGGAGCTGTGGATAGAGAACAAAGCATTGTCAGTTCAAAGAGACAGACTCTCCTCTAAATGCTTTGAGCTCTGCATGGACGTCTAATCACAATAAATTAATAACAATGATACAAACAACAGCTCAGTTTAAGTACTTAGACAAAAGCATTCCACTACATCAATAGCCAATCTGTAAGCCCGAGAGCTGCTCGGAGAAAATAGGGAATCATCTTTGGTGAGCGCATTTTTTTTTTTCCTTTGAATTCTTCTTTAACAGGCCCTGAATATATGCCACCTAACACACACATACAGAAACAAAAGACACACACATGCACACATGCACACATACATACATAGCGAAGAAGGGGAGGGGAAGATATGAGCACTGGTTCGAATAAGTTCACAGCCTTTTTGCTTTGGTGTCCTACAAAATTACCATATGAGAGACTATTTACTCCCTGACAAAATTTCAGTGTGTTTCTATGAAAGTTCAGTCCATCCTTATGATGGTACAAAATGAAAAGCCTGCCTTACTTGTTGCATGCAATTAAGCCAGCGTGAGAGACAGCGAGGGCAGTTTAACATTTCATACAGGCTGTAATTATGCTTTAACTATTAGAAAGTGCCGTCCCCTAGGAGCCAATTACTTGAAAAGCTCTCATCACACGCAGGATATATACAAACAAATCCTTCAAGCACAAAGTCAGTCTTTAAACATTAAAAGGGATGAATTCAGGAAGCCAAACCAATCAGTTTGATGTAGCTAATTACTAAATAAGAGAGCAGCAGACCAACCATATTAGATAATTATGACACAGACACACACCTCAAACAGAGCGAGAGAGAGAGACTGGTCGTAGAAAGGATTGGATGATATGTAAGAAGAAAGATTAATCAGTAGTTTAAAGCAATGCAAGCTGCAGGGCTCAGGACCTTTTATAAAGTGCTAATCAATAGAATTACGGCTTTTACTCTTCTTACTATGTGGTGTCTCAGAGAACCCAAGGTTCTTTTAATAGAACTTTGGAAAAAAATAAAAAAAATAAAAATAAAACACACACACACACGCACATACCTTAAAACTGATTTCTTATGACTGTGCAGAATTTCATGAGAACTGATTCTATACAGAATTCAAACAATGTCCTCCGGGTTTTTTTTTTTTTTTTTATATATATATATATATATATAAAACATGACCAAAAAAAAAAAAAAAAAACTGCATTTTAAATGCATTTGGTCTACACATTATATGTAAAAATATTGCTTTTACCTTTTACCTTTTTACAATGTGTCTTTGCTAGATAAGAATCAGTTTATGCCTGCTTTACAATGCAACTGACGGTTAAAGCTTTAATGATATCTGCCAAAAGGGGTTTTGATTAAGTCAGAAATAATAGGCTAATTTAAAATGGCCATTATTATTTCTGCACATATGCCACTAGGACCTTTACAAAGACAAAGACCTTTACCAAATTCAATCACAGAACATTAAAGTTGAATCATCAGTCAACTCTGCCTCTATCAATTACTGATTACTCTTGTTCTTTTACCTGTGAATATACTGAATTAGTCAGAACCTCCTTGATTATTACTGTTCTATAATTATTAATGCAATGTACTATAATTCACTCTAGCATGTTGCCTGAGCTGCTGAAGTATGTCTAGACTACTAGAGATAAAAAAGACAAGATTTTGTTGCTTACAGAAGGACAAGTGTGCTGCTGATTAAGTAAGAAAAGATGAGAATACAGAAGAGAAATGATAACAACATCGGTGGTCAAACCTGAGCTGTAAAATAAAAAAAAGGGAATGTTCGTAAGCTATAATAAATGAAATGAATTAACAAATCTTTGTTATTCACTTTAGTGGTTCTCAGTCGAATCTGGTTCTCAATCAGCTTCTCAGCAAAATCAGAAGGTTTTGCTTCAGATTCAGGTTTTACATTATACATCAAGGAGCTACCAAACAGTACCAAAACTGTTTGCTACAAAAATTCATATATAATAATAATAATGTTCTTTGATAATCCATTGAAATGTATTCATATTACAGAAAAATCACTGAATAAAAAAGATTCTTGAAACTCTCCTGGCTCTTTTAATTCACAGCACAAAACTATGCATCCTTTATTTAACGTAGCAGTTTGTTTATGTTTTTTGATAGCGAGTGCATCAAAAGTCAGAATTGGTAAGTCTATTTATTTTGCTATTTTAACTCTGCAAGTTTCTATGGTTATTTTAATTTTATTTATATTCACCAATGTTTTTACCCCTCTCGTCTGTGACCATGACCCACCAGTTAACAACAACTGGCCTATAGCACAGCCTGTGTAGAAACAGCACACATCTCTTCGCTGCCCTTTGCCTCTTTCCATTCAGAGATTGGAAACTATAATTACAGACATGTATTTCATCAAATGTCACCACAAAGAGTGTGATACTCCAGAGTGAGGCTGTGCGTTCTGTGATGTGTTTGTGTGGCATTCCCGTCTGTGAGTGTTTGAATGAGACCGGCAAAAATCCCATTTGGTTTGGAGGCAGCACATATGGAAACGAACCAACTCTGCTGCTAATACAGCTAATAGGATGTTCCACTCTAAATAGGAGCTCATGGTAATACCAGCATTTTCATTCAGGCAAGAAATTGTAGTTTTAAATTACAGTTTAATGCTTCAGATTTTTATTAAAAAAAAAAAAAAGGCATCACGGCAACACAAAAATTACCAGTGCTGCTGAACAGTGTCCCTGCTTCCTATTGTTAGCCAATTACTGTGCAATCTCTTTCTTCTGACTGAATAGCTCACTGTTAGCAAATAATGAAAAGGCAATTATGGCAAAGCTGTGTTCACATTACGCTCTTCATTTTGCGTGCTGGCGTAATTATTGTCAATCCTAGAGGCTTACTGTTGCATGCAAGAGGCAGCAGGGAAGAAAATGAACTGGGCTGGTGCATGGAAAATTAGAAATGTCACAGTTACCTTTTATATCAAGTGCTACTAGACCTCTGCACATAAACATATGGAACCTTAGTGCACGTTCACATCACACACACTCACATCAGAAAGAGAGAGTAAGAGGCGGAAGGAAATGTGTGTGTGCTGTTTTTATACATTATGTACATGCACACACACATATTTATGTGCATATTTTGAGTTGTCTTAGAAGTGTCCATGCATGTGGACGTGATATGTTTTAGATTACGTGTATAAAATCAAAGAAGTGTGCAAGCAGAGTCATGTGTGTGTGCACATGTACATACTGTACATGTATATTTCTGTCTCCAGTAAAACATATGGACACGTTCTAACATATGGGGATCTGAGTAAAGATAATTAAAAAAGGAAAAGAAAGAAAAAAAAACTGACAAAATATCACAAATGCTCTTAAAAAAAAAACGTTCTTTATTCACATTATTTTTTCCAAGGGACATTTCCGCTGCAAGGTTCTTTAAAGTATTCAAATGTTCTTCACACTAATAAAACAATGGTTTTACTCCTTTGGTTCTTCTTTGGTTCTTTTGGATGAAATTATTTTAAAAATAGTAAAAATTAAAAGGATAGTTCACCCAAAATGAAAATTATCATCATTCACTCATCATGTCACTGCAAACAAATTTATTTTTTTTCTGTGGAACATAAAAGAAGATATTGTGGAGAATGTTTCATCTGTTGTTCTTTTCTCTCCATACAATGAAAGTCACTGTTGTTTTGGAGGCCAACATTCTTCAAAATATCTACTTTTGTGTTCCACAGAAGAAAGTCATACAGGTTTGGAACAACACGAGTAAATGATGATTTTCATTCTAGGGTGAATTACCCCTTAAGACTCTTCAGTATAAGAAGCTAAGATACAACAGACACACAGGGAGTATCAGCGTGTCTCGGAAGAGCACATCTGGTTTTAGGGGTTGGATATCTTTTGTCAATACTCCTGCATGCATCTTTGATAAATCAAAGTGAATAAACAATGTTGTGATTCGGCTCCTTGTGAGAAAGAAGGTAGGGGCGCTAACACAATTCAGACAGGAAAAAACGTCTCAAGGTCAGACTTTAAACACTTAAACGACACCATTGCAAACAACCGCTCCAAATTCAACTTGACATCCTCCTACCTGCCAAGCACGATTAGAAACATTTTTTGAAAGTTTCCTTTTTCTTTCTTTTTTCCTCTTTTGCATGAGCCTCGCTGCTGTGCTTTTTGTGTTTAACAAGGTTCTTTAAAGACGGTGCGAGGGAAAAGTGTATTTCTTAAGAAAAGCATGATGCGCTCTCTCTTTCTCGCTCGCGCACACACAAACTGCCAATTCCAGCCCTCAAATGCGTACAGAAGGCTGTCAGAGCCATACTAACATCGCTCACATAATAGCATCGTCTGGGAGTCTCAACACCAAAGCCGCGCAGGAAACATCACACTGGCTCCTGAGAAAAAGAGCTCTTTTAACTTTCAAAACTCCTTAAGTTCTGAAAGCGCAAAGCTGGTTTAAGCTGTCTCTCCGTGAGTGAGTGAGAGAGAGAAAGACAGACAGAGGGAGAGAAAGAGAGAGAGGAAAGAAGAAAAAAATAATGACAAAACAAGGCAATCATTATGGTCTACTTGTGTGTCGCTCTTCCAAACAAGCGAGCAGATGCGTTTGACGTCAGACGACTGCCTGGAATTGTACTTTGTTTTGAAGCCTCGTGGCTGTGAGGTGAACTTACCCAGCTAGCAATCAAAAACAAAGATGCTAATTTACCTCTCTGCTTGATACAGCCTGTTTGTGAGCTCCCAAAGCAAAATGTTTTGATTTTGTCACAAAGACACACAGTGAGCGAGACAGTCAGGGCATCAATCACAGACAATTTGAGCATGTTACTCTTTCTTTATCTTTTGCCCCTCTACGTTACGTTCTGTTTTTAGCATTCATGACATGACACACAGACAGAAACAACAGGGTACACACTGCACCCGAATCACAGCTTCCTTGTGAAAAGGGTAACTGATGGAGGTGAAGGGACAACTAATACAGTAACATACTGTGATATTCTTTTGCCATAACTAGTGCAATTTGACAGATTTTTTGGAAAGATAAACACTTTTGGTACATTTCAAGGCTTTAAATTTTTTATTTATTTATTTATTTATTTATTTATTTTTTAGCATAACAAAATGCATTACTTCAAAAAGTTCAAAAGAAAACCGATTTCTCATTTCCTCATGGCTGCACAGAAATGCACAGTCTCGTCTGTATTCAAATTGAGCATCAATGGCCCTCTGCATTCAAATTAATCAATGTGAATTTACAATCATTTACATTTCAACAGGTGGAATGTATGTTCACTTGTTTAAATAAAACCCACACTTACAAATGACAAATAAACAAACAAATAATAAATAAATAAATAAATGAGAAGACAAGGGCAACAGTAGCACTCTAAACGGGAATAGCTTTTTATCATTAACAGTCTATAAAACTATATAACAGTCAAACAATATATAAGCAAGGTGCTCTGTATTGCCTTTTATCGGAATGCATGAATCCACTGAAAATCAGCTGACAAGAAGAGATAGACATATCAAGAAAACTATGTAACTGTTATTATTGTAGAGCTGAGTGTAGTGAGATAGACGTGGATGCGCTCTGTGTGATTTCATAACTCATTGTCTGATGTATGCTTACATTCATTTACACAGACATAGATGATATTTACATTACAAAGAAATATAACTTAGCCAAGAACAAGGGAAAACTGGTTTCAAAATTATAAATAAACATCTTCAGTGTTTCTGGAATATTACTGTAAACTCCACAATGGAGGCCTAGTAATCAGTTCAATTCCCATTAAACTATATTTATAATAGCATGTTTTTATATTACAGATTTATTTCAGAGGTCAGATTTTGTTCTATTTCTATCATTAGTTCAGACAGGAAACACGCAGGTTCACTTTCATCTGGAAAAGACAGGATTTTCCTCCCACGCTTTCCTATCTGTCCATCCTCAACTACGCCAATCCGGAATTCATTTACAGCAATACTACTGATTTTTTTTTTCTGAGTAATATCATTGCATAGTGCCAGCACTGTACTTCAAATGGTGTGGTAGAGAGACAGAGAGGTGATGGTTTGGGCCAGAGGGAGGGTAAAGCCAAGCCAAAGACAACACAGCACAGTCCCTACAGCAGTAGGACATTTCCTCCCATAGACCTCTAATCTGAGATCAGGTCTAATCACACCTTTAAACATGAGACAGAGCCGCTCAACGGCATCCATGCATTAACCACCAGGGGGGACAGAAAGGCAAACATACATGAAACTAATGGTCGGAAATGTGTGTGTGTGTGTGTGTGTGTGTGTGTGTGTGTGTGTGTGTGTGTGTCCGTGCACAAATGCATCGTAAGCAGGACTTCAGGGTGCTCTATATAATATATATCCTGGACTGGTAATTAAGCTTACAATCTAACATATTGTAAACAGAAACACGCACACACACTTACCCACCACAAGCATCCAAATACACAGCCACAGATCCACATGTAAACAGAAAGAAGACTGGACAGATTGTAAGAGCAAGAGGGGGTAACATTCTGTAGTAAAGAACTATGCACTAATTGCTTTGGGTTAATTGGTATTTTTACTACAGTCGCAGGGAGAGAGACACTGTGCTTAAACATTAAACACACACACACACATTCTAAAACAGCTAAAGGTCATTAAAGTTGACCTTGTAGATCTATTAATTAGAAGAAGGAAAAAAAAAATCACTGCTATTTTACTAACAGGTGCTTTATATATATATATATATATATATATATATATATATATATATATCGTTGTAGTTATTATTTAGTAATTGAAATAATATATAAATAATAATAAAATTAATAATAATAATAATAATAATAATAATGATGATGATGATGATGATGATGATGATAATGATAATGATAATGATAATGATAATAATAATAATAATAATAATAATAATAATAATAATGGAATGGACAGGGAAAAAAGATACATAAATAACAACAAAGGCATAGAGACAGAGATCCTGCTCAGATTTGGCTTTCATAGTTAACTCATCTGACCGGAGCATCCTCATTTTCATCCTAGTAAATCTCTTCAGTCAGTTTTCCAAGAAAAGCACTGCTCTCTATTCTAAAAATACAACACAGGGCACGTTGAGCGTTAGCAGCATCTCTGTGATGTTAAGAAATGTTAAGTTGAGTTTCAACACTGTAGGACACAGTGGAAGTGCCACCTGTTCTCCAGATATGACGGATTTGTTGACTGTTTTAAAAAAGGGGGTGCAAAGAATGAAAGGGTTTACTGTCTTCCTGTGGCACAACTTCAGAAGACCGGGTATATTTTTAGCTTCTAATGTAGAGCAGCCCGGACTCATCTAAAAATCCCCACCACTGAGTTACCAGATGTCTCCTAGCTGATAAAGGAGCTGCCCTGAAGGAGTCCAGCATGATGTCGTCCTACCAGGTATCAACAAGTGATTGGTGACAAAATCAACTTGCTCAGGGGTTAAATGAGGGGAACACAGTTAATTAGACAGACAGAAATAAAAATTGAAATGTAAATAGAGATAAGAGGAAAACGTGCATCTATAGTGAAAGATGTACAATAAAGTGCAAAAATCAGCTATTCTTTTCTTGTTCATCGCTCTTCATTGTGGGTCCAGACTAGCCCTTCATGGTTCTAACAAAGCACATGTTTAATTCATTATTAATTGATAGGGGCTTGTATATTCATGAGTGTGTAGTCCTGCCATCATTGTAAAATGTGTCAGCTCTCAAGGAGGTCCGCTTTGAGACCGCTCAGCTTGTGTGTGTGTTTGTGCATGCGAGTGTTTTGATGTGTAGGTCATTACGCTTTCACTAGCCCTTTGTTTGGCTGTGTGAAAAATCGTTTAGAAAGGGCAGTCTGGATTGAGACGCCATGTTTATGTTGCAATCAGATCTGAGCAATGAGACACAGGAGGGAGGCTAGCTGTGTGTGCTATTTATTCACTGTTTCCCTCACTCTCTATTCCCAAGAGCCCTCAGACAAACAGCACACACACACACACACACATACATGTACATACTTTGGTAGTCCGATACAAAACATCCCAATATAGATATGCCCATTAGTGGTCCATCTCTACAGTATGTGAGAATGGCTCTGAAACAGAAATAGAAAACATCATTACAGACTGCTGCAGGAATGCTGAAACACAAGAGTAACATGACAATCCACATAAAAAAAGCGAAAAAAACCCCCAAAAACAAAGAATATCTCTATTACACATGTAATCTATATCTATCTATCTATCTATCTATCTATCTATCTATATATATATATATATATCCTCCTGAGACCCTCCAAAACAAAGCTTTGTGAATTTTGTATTTTTTCATGTCATTACATTGTTTAGACCTTAAGAAAAAAAAAAAAAAATTGAAAAATAACATTTTTGAAAAATTATATTTTATTCATATTTTATTCTATGTCCTCTGTAGAGGACACTAGGACTCAGTTTTTCTAAAAAATAAAATGGCATGAATAGACATCAAAAAGGCAAAACAATGGGATTTTTTATTTTTTTGAATCACCAGTCAATTTTTAGGTTTCAGGATTTTTTATACTAAACTTTGTTTAAGGATGATTCTCAACTATGTTATAAAATATATAACAAAATGATTTGATATACCATTTTGTTTTATGCAATATGTGTGTAAAAATGACCATAAACTGGTTTTCCCGTTAAACACAGTGTATCTATACACTATCTAATCTGCATATTAATGTGTTGCTGTTGGGACAGCATGTTGAAAAAAGAGTTGTCATAATGGAAGTAATAAATGGCCAGATTTTCATAATAATATCTACTATTTCATAAGACAACTGATAAATAATTAATTTTCCTATTAAATTGTTATGTCTCCCAAAATGCATGATAAACATGCTTTTAGTCCTGGTGTCCTCTACAGTGGACATGTATGAAATGATGTCCTGTTTCATAACAGGAAGTCATATTTGAATTTGAAAACCCATAACATTTTCCTGAGATGTTACTTTATGACAAACAATTTAAAAATTATTCAGATTTAAATGACAATTAAAAAAATATAATCATATTTCCATAAGGATGTAAAGTTTTTCACTAATTTAGCCATCTTTAAAGACCTAGGAGAGGGAGTGGTCATGGTGAAACTTCCAAACCTTTAGT